>JARHVA010006155.1:615000-742500 GCA_037957365.1 Torreya grandis | reverse complement strand
ATGCATATGAAAGAATTGCTAAAGCTAAGAATTCTATTCTATGTGGATTGTCAAATTTATATTTTATCAAAGTGATGCATTATCAAAATACACAAGATATCTAAAATAGAATGAAGAACATCTATGAATGAGATGGCAAGGTAAAGGAAGCCAAGCTACAAACTTACAAAGGCAAGTTTTAAAGTCTTAAGATGAATGAAGATGAGAATATTTTATGCTACCACCTTAAGGTAGATGAAATAGTCAATGCAATTAGAGGCTTTAGAGAAGAAATGAAATAATCAATCATTATCAAAAAGGTCCTAATATCTTTTCCATCAAGATATGATTTTAATATTTCTACAATAGAGGAAGCAAGAGCTCTAGATAAACTCACTATTGCTGAGTTGCATGGAACCTTCATATCCTATGAGATGAAAATGGGAGAGGCAAACACCTTCAAAAGAGAAGTTGCATTCAAAGCATCTAAACCAATAAAGATAGAAACACTTATAGCTAATTCTGAGGAAACTGATGAAGAAGAAGCCAAATTTATTAGAATATTAAAGAGAGGGTCTATAAAATATAGAGGTAAGTTACCCTTTAAATGTTTTAATTTTGGTAAAGTAGGATATTTTGTTGCTAAATACCTTCATAATAAAAAGGATAACTCTAATCAAGTAGAGAGTATCAAAAAGGTGAAACCCTACTATCTTAAGAATAATAACTTGTTGAAAAATAAGAAAGGTATATACACAAAAGAAGATAGTGATTCAATGAATGACAATGATAGTTCTAATGATGATCATGACTTAGCTTTTGTAGCTGAAAAGAGGAAGTCATATTTATGATAATAGATCAGCTTCTATGGATCAAGAAGAAGTTGAATACTTAGATGAAGAAGGAGAAGTGGATATAGAGTGTGAAATCATCTGTGCTTTAGAGGAAATTGATAGGCTAAGAAAAGAGATCTCAAAATAGAAGAAGATTGGACAAAAGGAAATTGAGAGAATCTCTAAAAGTCTTGATAAATTTGATCATATGGTAATTAGCCTAAATACACAACTCAAAGAGGCCAAAAGAATAAAATATGTAGTAAAACTTGAACTAAAATATAAATATGATGAGTGTTGAAGTTAGAATTAAAGATAATGGATTTCAAAAAAATATTGAAAAGGTTAAAGGATAACTAGACAAAAGTCTAAATTTGATAGGAGGATCAAACATTGTTGATGAATTGATCAACTTAGAAAATCCCTCAAAAGAGAGATCAGGTCTTGGTTATGAAAAGGAAAATATTTCCAATACTAGTACATCTACTAACCTAGATGAAAACTTCAAAGTAGAAGGGGAATCAAGAGTAAAGAAAGAGAAAACTTACAAGGCATAAAGAGAGACTCAAACATAGTTGATGTGAAGAAAGTTGAAGGAGAAAAGAAGATTGAAGAAAAGAAGAAGTCAAAGGTAGCTGATGCAAATGGATACATAAAGGTGAGACACTTGAAGAAGTTAGAGTTTACAATAATTCCTTATACTACACCAAGAAATGCTATGACCAGGTATTCCTCATATTTATATGGTTATTTTTATAATTGTAATTATTTTGGACATAAGTCTAGTAATTGTAGAGTTGTACCTATAAGGAGAACCAATTTTATAAGCAAATTTTATCCTTTATTAGATACAAAAATAATATGTTATAATTGCAATAACTTTGGTCATATAGATAAATAATGTAGAACTTGTTTTATAAGATCAAAAGTACATAATGTAAAGAAAGGTATGCCTCACAATGTGAACAAAGGTTCACACATTTATGAAAATAAGCCAAATAAGAAACCTAAGGATATGTGGACAGTGCAAAATCAATCCATGATTGTTAAAACTACAATCCATGCCAAGCAGAAAAATTTATGGGTGATAGAGAGTGTTTTCTCAAAGCATATCAATGGTGACAAGAGAAAGTTCATCAAATTGAGAAAATGTAAGGAATGATCTATAATTTTGGGAGAGAAAACAATAGTAAATATTAAAGGTAAAGGAAACCTGAACATAGATGGTAAACTACCTACACATGATGTGCTTTATGTTAAAGGATTGAAGCATAATCTACTAAATGTTAGCCATATGTGTGGCAATGGATATAAGGTCATATTTGATGTAGAAGGATGCAAGTTAAATAGATCTATAAGATTAGTTTCAAAATGGAAAAGGACTAAAATCAATAGCTATAATCCTATTGAAGTGAATGATAATAGCTACCTAATATGAAATATTGATGAGAGCTGGTTATGGCATAGAAGAATGGGTCATGTCAACTTTGATAACCTAGTCAAAGTCATCTCAAATAAAAGTGTCAGACACATGCTCAAGGTAACTAGGCCTACAAACACTACTTGTAAGGAATGTCAACTAGGCAAGTAGACAAGGGCCAAATTTCAAAAAATTGAGTATGCAACTACAAATCCTTTAAAGTTAATTCATATTGATCCTCGTGGTCCTACTAAGAAAAAATGATCTAAAGGAGAGAGAAACTTTATGTTATTTGTAGATGACTACTTAAAAATGACATGGGTAACCCTTTCAAAGGATAAGTCTTAAGCATTTGAAAGATTCAAGATCTTTAGAGCCATGGTAGAGAATGAGATTGAATGAAAGATCAAATGCTTAAGATCTGATAAAGGTAGAGAATTCACCTCAAATGATTTCATAGAGTATTTTGAGAAGCATGGGATAAAAAGGAACTACTATACAACAAGGATCCCATAACAAAATAGAGTGGTTGAGAGAAAGAATAGGATAATCAATTATATGGATAGGATAATCCTAAAAAGAGGCTAAGTTACTTGATGGATACTGGAGAGAAGCAGTCTAAATAATGATATACATCTTGGACAAAGATTAGTTGAGGGTAAATAGTGACAAAACTCCCTATGAGCTATGCTATGGAAAACCTACCTCTGTTAAGTACTTTATAGTGTTTAGAAGCAAATGCTACATTAGGATAAAAAAGGACAAATTGGGAAGCTTTGAATCAAGATGTGATGAAGGAATGTTTCTTAGTTATTCCAATCAAAGAAAATCCTATGTATGTTACAATAAAAGGCTACAAAATATTATAGAGAGAATAAATGTTAAGGTTGAAGAAGGATTGAATCATGTTGAACCTGACAAGGAAATTAGTATTGAAGAATCAGATCTTAAAGAAGAAGTAGATAATGAAAAGGCTGAGGAAATGAATGAAAAGGCACCTCCAAGATTTGTTCAAAAGGATCATCCTAAAAAACAGATAATTGGAAATAAGAATGGAGTTTATACAAGGAGAATGACTACATTGAATAATGAGAAAGTAAGTTTTTATCTAATGTCTAACACTCAGCCTAATAGTTATGTTGAAGCCATCAAGGATGAAAATTGGCTAAAATCCATGGAAGAAAAACTGAGCCAAATTGAAAAGAACAAAACATGGAAACTAGTCCTAAGACCTTAAAATAAGAATATGATAGGTACAAAATGGGTCTATAGAAACAAGATCAATGAGGATGGAGTTGTTAGGAATAAATAAATATTGGTGTGCAAAGGATATGCATAAGTTAAGGGCATACATTTTGAGGAAACATTTGCTCCAATTGCTAGACTGGAAGCTATAAGAATGTTTCTAGCATTCTTTATTTATAAGAAGTTTAAAGTCTATAAAATGGATGTCAAATCTACTTTCTTAAATGGTAATGTAGAATATGAAGTATACATACAACAACTTGAAGGTTTTCAATTATTATAATAAGAAGATTATGTATGCAGACTAAATAAAACATTGTATGTTCTAAAACATGCACTTAGAGCATGGTATTCAAGATTCCTCCAGTACCTGTAACAAAAAGGTTTTAATAAAGGATGTGAAACAACAATATGTACTCCATATTATAAGGTGAGCATATATTGATCATTTTTGTTTATGTATATGACTATTTTATTATTTTCAAAATAATGGGGTTTTATTCCTAATTAAATAAATAGGTCTAAGCAAAGTAAATCAGTAAATAATATACAAGAATTAAGCTACTAATTTGTGTAAAAAAATTATTTTTGCCTTTTATAAATATATCAATAAATAGGAGAAATTTAACTTATCTTATTTTGAATGATCTAAACTGAGATAGGGTCTGATAATGGAGAAGTAGGAATGGGAAACTATCATAAACTAGATCCTGAGGTTCATTTCTAGATAGATGGGAGTGTTGAAATTGGGACACCCTTCTATCTAGTGCTATAGTAATTTTCTATTGGTATTGTGCAATTGGTCTGATCTTTTTGGGTTCTATTCGATAGGCCTATGCTACCCTATCAATGAAATATCAAAGCCTAGAAGCTTACAAAGCTCACCATGCATCTATTTTTAATCATTAAAGCCCTATGAGATCTTTGTGCTTGAACTTGAATAGAACATTAAAAAAGATAGATAAAGGGTTAGTGTGTAAAGGATACACTGGACACACTTCAAACCCCATGTGTTTAGATGTTACCTACATATAAATACTTCAAGGAGTGATCAAGCTAATGCAATTTTCCCATTAAAGTGCTTGGTGCAATTGTGTATGATAAATGCAACTAGATGTGAAACTAGATGTACTTCATGTAATGTCCCCAATTTTATATTATAATGGTTTAATTAATTAATTAAATTATTATGAAAATAAAATTGACTTCTTCTAGAAGTTTCCTGGGAAGGCTTTAAAAGAAGGGGAAAGCAAAGCATTTGCATTATCGAATATCTTCTTTGCAAAAATTATTCTGAGAAGCTTGAATCGGTGATTCAGCTGGAATCTCTGAGGATGAAACCCTTCAGTAGATTGGCGAAGAGTTGGATGAAAACCCAGCACTTTGTCAGAGGTGGATTCGAGATGGAATCCAGATTGTGCACATTGGTCAGATCGGGAGCTTCAGAGGCCATTCACTGAGGATATCAGGGTTCAGCCTATGCAAAGGTCTCCAGGTATTTATCTTATGTTTTGATCCTAGGGTTATATATTTTATAGTCATAGCAGGTTCGGTACGGAATCCGTACGGATAGACAGGTCGGCACCAAGCCGTACCAACAGGGTCAGAGTAAGGAAAGGGCATAGTTCGGCCGCAGGGTTTTATAGAGACTGGCATCGACATACAGACCGACATCGGCCGACTAGCGACCGATGCCGGTAGTCAAGCAGTCATAGGCAGTCAGAGATCACCCACGAGACGACCGACGGCGGTAGGGTATCGACCGACGTCGGCATCATCCTTGTCGACGTCGGTGACTGTGTCTTTACACAGCGTCCAGATTTGTGCATACTTCCAGGTTCCTACTTATTTTGGGTTTCATTATACCCTTTAAATTATTGCTGTGTACTGTAACTTTTGTTTATTCACTGTTGAAGTAAATCTGGACAATATATTTTTGCATTCTCTAAAGGCAAATAATCAAAATTATATCTTTGTCTTATATTTGGTGTCTTCAAATTGAGTTGGGGATCTTTCAGCTGAAAGATCCCCAACTCAATTTGAAGACACCAAATATAAGACAAAGATATAATTCTGATTATTTGCCTTTAGAGAATGTAGATGCAAAAATATATTGTCTAGATTTACTTCAACAGTGAATAAACAAAAGTTACAGTACACAGCAATAATTTAAAGGGTATAATGAAACCCAAAATAAGCAGGAACCTGGAAGTATGCACAAATCTGGACGCTGTGTAAAGACACAGTCACCGACGTCGGTGAGGATGATGCCGACGTCGGTCGATACCCTACCGCTGTCGGTCATCTCGTGGGTGATCTCTGACTGCCTGTGACTTCTTGACTACCGGCATCGGTCGCTAGTCGGCTGATGTTGGTCTGTATGCCAATGCCAGTCTCTGTAAAACCCTGCAGCCGAACTGTGCCCTTTCCTTACTCTGACCCCACTGGTACAGCCTGGTGCCGACCTGTCTATCCATACAGATTCTATACCAAACCTACTCTGACTATAAAATATATAACCCTGGGATCAAAACATAAGATAAATACCTGGAGACCTTTGCATAGGCTGAACCCTGATATCCTCAGTGAATGACCTCTTAAGCTCCTGATCTGACCAATGTGCACAATCTGGATTCCGTCTCGAATCCACCTCTGACAAAGCACTGGGTTTTCATCCAAATCTTCACCAATCTACTGAAGGGTTTCATCCTCAGAGATTCCAGCTGAATCACCGATTCAAGCTTCTCAGAATAATTTTTGCAAAGAAGATATTCGATAATGCAAATGCTTTGCTTTCCCCTTCTTTTAAATCCTTCCCAGGAAACTTCTAGAAGAAGTCAATTTTATTTTCATAATAATTTAATTAATTAATTAAACCATTATAATAGAAAATTGGGGACATTACACTTCAAAATGATAGGGATTGATGCAAAGGTTTGAATAAGCTTGAAATGATCTTGCAAGTCTGTATGCAGAGAATAAGGAAGAGTGTTTGAGTTACTTGTTTTTATTCTTACTTCTTTTCTATCAATGAGTATCAACCCTTATAAATGGACTTTGAATAGCCTTGTATATGAAAATTAATGATCATGGGTTAAATAAATTTGTGTTAGGCTGACAAGAAAAAGGATAAGTATATGAAAGAATCTGATTGTTAGGACCAATTTTACACTTGGACAATAATTCTAAATTTAGGACACCTTAGGTTTTAGTGCTCTTGTTCAAGTTGGGCACTATTGTCTAGAGGTAATGAGACTTGGGGGATGGATCTAGGCCTAAAATAGCTACCTAGGTATATAAGAGTTAAGTCCAAAAGGTTGTGGATGACTGATAAATAGTGAAAGAATATCCTAAAAGGGTTGTGTAAGCAAGTAGGAACACCTATGGATTGGGTGTCATAAGCCATGTTTAAGTCATCCAATTTTGCATTTTATATGACTACATTTTATCCATTTTATTCTAGTGATGTAGCAAAGCAAAATACTAGGATAAAGGAAAGTAAAAAAACATACCTAAACTTATCTATAAGGTAAAATCTCATAAAAATATGTGATGTGAGATGTGCATATAGAGAGAATATTGTGAAGTGTGAATTTGTAATGAAAACATAAAATTAGATCATTTCCTACTAGATATACTATATCTAAAATAAATACATATAAAATTTGAGTAAGAGGAAGAGAAAGTAATGAATACAACTCAACATGTATGTGAACCAATACAAAACCTATTGTGATGCTAGACTATGTTGGGTATGTGTTGAATCAAGAGTAATATCATGAATGGAGCTAAGTGCTCAATTCCCTAGAAGGTGGATCAAGAATGAAAAGGCTATCTCTTTAGCTCCATCATCACCAAGTTAATTTAATGAATCATGTGTGTGTTAATTGATGTTTGGATTGTGTGTCCAATCCCTCTAAATAGGTGGCTCAAGAATACAAAGGCTTATTAGTCCTTTGGCTCCATCACTACCTTGTCAAGTGAAGCTATGAAGTGATACCAGTATAGAATATATGTCATATGATATGGATCATGGATCCCATGGATATTCTAAACATATAACAATGTGGCATGGATAGCCTGAATGTATGTTGTAAACTAAGCCACTCTTGGCCATTTTGAAAGATGGAGGTTATGCTTGTATAAAAGCCACTTCAAAACTAATGTACTAGGCTTATATGAAAGTTTAACTTGAAAGTGATGCCAACCACTTTCAAATGGAGTAAGGCATGCAACTGCTAAGAATGCCTAGATAATAAACTAAACATGAAAATAAAAGAATACCAATGGTTCATGCACATTACTCCCAATCACTAGTGTCTATAACATGGATTCTGATCTAGAAGTTATGTCATCTACCTAATCTAAAAATAAAAGTGGAAATCATCATGCTACACATGATAACCACCTATAACTAGATTCTCTGAGAAAACTATACTAAACTATTGATTTTCACTAATTTGGATGTGGAAAAACTATATGTAAACTAAATTTTGTGCCTATTTATAAAAAACTTGAGTGTTTTTATACTTGGATAGGAGCACCAAAATGAGGACACCCTTGTGTTCATCACTACTATCCATTTATAGCAATGTTGTCTTGTGTTGAAACTAGTTGCTAATCTAGAACTATCACTATTTTTCTACTCTATTTTGACTAGTTTTACCTTTGGATTCTGAATGTTGATGTTTCAACTATTAGGAGCTTTGATCTCTATGATAAAACCCTTATTTGTTGCCCCCTCTTTTTAGGGTAGGAATGATGAACCTATAATGACTACCCTTAGAAGAAAGAGTCCTAAAATTGTGTTAAATTGTACAGATATATGATATAGTAGTAATATTTGATAAGATATTTGTAGATATAGAAATTTTTGTATTGATAGAATGTTATATAAATAGGGGTATGCCTAGATAGATATAACAATGTAAAATAATGTGTAATGTATTGAACTAGAAGTGGAAATATTAGATGTTAGTTGTTAGGTGGAGGTATGGAGCATGATGTCCATCATGGTATCCAAGAAAGAAAGGGAAATGAATGATGTGGATCAAGAAATTGCACACATTGATAAGCAAACAAGAAAACAAGCAAAAAGTAAGAACAATAAACATATAAGGATGGCCAAGGGGCCATGAAAACAAGGGACATGAGCACATGTCACTCAAATTGAAAAGTAAACATAAAAGGCATGTTCAAATTCCACATACACATATAAGTGAAACAATCAAAGTTGGCACAAGGGACATAGGCACATAAAAGAGTACAAGCAAAGTACATTGGAAAATGTCCTCAGGCACACACATGAACAAAAATAAAGGACATTATCAAATGTTGTAAGGCACAAATAGGACATAAGTAGGAACTAGAAATGCAATCACATAAGCTACACTAAATAAGAGGATAAAGTATGTAATAACTAGAAAGGTAGAATCACATCTAAGTAATCAAAGTAAATGTGAAAGTATGAAAAACCTATGTAGTATAAGACTAGGTATATGTTAATAAATACACAAGTGTTAGATACTAGTGAAATGTCAATATAATAATCTATGTAATCTAGAAAGGAATGTACATTAGTATAATAACTCAGAGTGTGTAGTGTAGGAATGGCATAACTGAGATGGTGTAGCCATGTAGAATATGCCCCTAGTGGGTGGGTATATCTATGTGTGTATCAAATTTAGAAATAAGAATGCCCCCTCAATGGGTAGAGTGAAGCAATCAACTAGATAGATGTCACTGCACACACTCAAAAAAGATCAAGTGAAGCATGGTAATGTAGAAAAATCAACATACAATAACATGAAACAACAAATGTAAGTCCTAACATGATAGTAGAGTTGAAAATCATGGATGATGTATATAATAAAAATGTTTTTGGTATTTTTGACATATTTGAATGTTTTTATATTTTGAAATAAGCCATGTATAATCAAGCAGAAGAGATTATGTACAATCAATATTGAAAATAAAATTATGTTCAAGCATGTAAATAAAGCAATATGTACATAATGATAAAAGATACTAGGCTAGAGGGGGGAAGGATCCAAGGATGGAGCCTGTTGGGGGTGGATATGGAGGAAAGGGTCACAACCATCATCTAATGCCTTGATATCATAATCATAAGTATCAAAATATGCTATAAATGTTGTGTTTATTGTGTCATCATGCCAAAGGCGAATACAAGGTTGATCTAGTGGTAGAGATGTTAATTCTACTCTGGGACATTTAGCCCTACTGGTAGATGACTTCAATGAAAGTGGTGGTGTTGGTGCCATTGGTGGTGTTATGATATGAATAATACCTTGATCTTATAGTGTATATAATATCTACTATAAATTTTTACATGAGTTTGTATCATGGCCTATAATCCTATGAAAAGTGCAAAATGGGCAACCATCTTACTGTGTCAATCTGATAATAGATCTATGTCATACTATAGGTAATGTGATCAACCCATGATCAAGTAAAATATATAACATAAACTATGTCTAATGTTGTTTGCTACCTACCTCAATCTAAACAATTAGCTTTATATTCATAGAGGTAATCATGTGAACTATATGTGCCAAGTGATCTACCTGCAACCATGAGTATGGAGTATATACTGAGAGTGTAGCGTGAGATGCTAAAAGTGATGTAGGATGAGATCTCTAGAATCATATCTGTACTCTATTATGATAACTAGTGTAAATCTCAGTCCACACAAATAGTCATCTATGAGTGTGGGTATTGTATCAGTATCTGAAGAAGCCTATGAATATGTATCAACATCATGTATATATGGTAACTCAAAATTTACCACAAGGGGTAACTATGATATATGAGTCTCATTAGCTATAGTAGTATAAGATGGTACTACTACTAAAATATTTGTAACTAATAGAGTAACTATGGAATCAACTAGAACTATTGGTACTTCTTTTAGTGATGGTGGATGTGTAACAGGGGTTAGAATTATGACCAATGAAGTAGTTATAATGGCTAAAGCTGCTATGACTAAAAAATTAGTTGGTGTTGATGGTGTGACTATAAGTGGAGTAGTGTGGGAAGTGATAGTCTCTCCCACCTCATATTCATGAATTTTATCAAGATAAATGCTATGAAGTCATGGTTATATTATGAGATATGGTGTCCCATCTGATGAAATAGTTGAAGATGACTTTATAAGTTGACAATATCTAAATGGATAGTTATGTTGGACATGTGTATAGATATCCCTCATGGATAAAATTAATACATCGATGGAGAGTGGAAGGAATGGCACCTAGAGTATGTATCTAGGGTCATCCAAGTAAAATATTACAGTGGAGAGGACCTGACATGACCTAGAACTATGTAGAGAGGGTTTTTGGTCCCACCATTCTATCTAAAGTTATAGTACCTAATGTCTACCAGGGTATCTCATCTAACCCTCAAATGTTCTTATATTTTTTTTGTATTGATGCCAAATCTACACCCATGGCCTGTAAGAATGTGATATTACATAAATTTAGTTTGGAACTACGCCAACAAGAACTCTTTTGACTACACTAGTTTTGACTTGTATTTGTATGAATAGTGGAAAATATTGATCAATAACTATTTGATAAGGCATTTCCTCATGATCAAAAGAAATTGCATCTTCTATAGTTTTTAAAGTGTTGACTAATGATGCACAATAAGAAGTTTTTGAATCAATAGGCATAGTAGTCTAAGTGAGTGCTAGATAAATAATGTCCTTGAATACATTAGCTTTTTAAAGTAGTTATAACATGGAAATTTTGGCTAAAGTGTTTCTCAATTGATCAAAAAATTTATGTCTTGTGTAAATTTTATTATGCAAGTGGGTTAGGCCTAGTATGGGTTAGAATAGTAGGGTAATGGGACTCTTGGGTAGGTGGAGGAGGCATAGAAACACATCGAGTAATAGCTCTAACTACAATATCTATAATCTTTATAGGAGTTGTAGTAGCTATGGGAGGAGAGTGAATATAATTGATGGGTCAAGGAGGTGAAGGGATAAAATGTGTCAACTGAGATCTCTAAAAATGGGTAGTGACCTAGGGAAGAGTGAAATAGACCGTGTAGCATGACTCAATATGGTAGAAGGGCTCCAAGGGAAGTGATATAGGGGAAGGATTAACATGGTTAAGAATAAATTTATTAACATCGTCCTATGTAATGAAAAATAAACATGAAATGCAAAGAATGAAGCTTTATACTAACATATAATAAAATTCATCATTCATGTACATCATAGGACTTACTATGGTTTCTTTATTATTTGCAATAAATGTAAGAAATGTTTGTAGATAACATAATATCATTTTTTCAATTTAGCTTTGGATGTAAGGTGATATCTCAAAAAGAAAAGGAAGAGATAATATATGCAACTAGAGATTTTGAATGAATTCTTAAAATTAATGTAATAATTTTAAAATTTAGAGACAATTTGTAGAATTTTACTTGAAAAAATTAGGAAAAATCAAAAAATATTTCTATAATTAGCAATATATTTTTCCAAGTGTTTGAAATGTGTTTGTATGCAAGAAGGACCTAGTATGTGCAAACTAGGGTTTTAAAAAAATATGTGATATTTTTGAAATTAATTTATAGATCTATAATTTTTAAATGTATAAAAAATTAGGAAATTATGGTAAAAAATCAAAAATAATTATCCGTAGGGTTTCTAGGGATTTTGTGCAAAATTTGAAGTCAAGTTCACCAAATGTTTTACTATTTTTAGAATAATGGGGTCTTATTTATAATTAAATAAATACATCTAAGCAAAGTAAATCAATAAAAAATATGTAATAATTAAGCTACAGATTTGTGTAAATAGATTTGTATTTTTGCCTTTTATAAATATAGTAATAAATAATAGAAATCTAATGTAGCTTATTCTAAATGATCTAGACTAAGATAGGGTTTGATAATAGAGGAGCAGGATTGAGAAACTATCAAAAACTAGATTCTAAGGTTTGTTTCCAGATTGTATAAGAGTGTCAAAAATGGGACATCCTATTGTCTCACACTATAGTCCTTTTTTAGCACTATTTTCCAAATGGTTTGAGCTTTGGGTTCTATTTGATAGGTCTATGTTACCCTGTGAAATATTGAAGCCTAGAAACCTATAGAGCTCACTGTACATCTATTTTAATCTTCAAATCCCTAGGATCTCTTTGTGATTCAACTTGAATAGAAACTTGGAAAAGATAGAGAAGGGGTTAGTGTATAAAGGATACATAGGACACACTTCACACCCCATGTGTGGACACACTGCCTACATACCAATACTACGAGGAGGGATCAAGTTAGTGTAGTTCTCCCATTGAAGTGATTAGTTTAATTGTGTATGATAAATGCAACTAGATGAAAAAAATATGTACTTTATATGGATAAGGATTGATTCAAAGGTTTGAATAAGCTTGAAATGATCTTCAAAGGTTGTATATAGAGCATAGGGAAGAGTGCTTGAGTGTACTTGCTTGTATTCTTGATTTTTCTCTATAAATGAGTGTCAACAATTCTAAATGGAATTTTAATGGCCTTTTATAGAAGAAGCACTAGTGGTGGTGCAATTTTCCATGGAAATACACTTGTTTCATGGCTAAGAAAAAATCAAAATTTAGTTACTCTTTCTATAATATATGCAGAGTATGTAGTAGTAGTTTCATGTTGCATTCAAGTCTTATAGATGAGTAAAACACTCAAGGATATCAAGGTAGAATACAAGGAACCTATATCAATTATTTGTGATAATTAAAGTTATATTAATATATCAAAGAATCTAGTGATGCATTCTAAGACCAAACACATATCAATCAAGTATCACTTATTAAGAGAGAAGGTTATGAATCAAGATGTCATAATGGGATATGTACCAAATAAGGATCAAATTATAGACATATTAACCAAAACTCTTTCCATGGAATAATTTGAATATCTGAGATAGACATTGGGAGTGGTGGCTCTTACACCAAATCACTAGATATTAGTGATAGGGAATGAGTCTAGGGAGAAGTCTCAATAAGCTTTATTCATCCCTAAAAGAATAGATAAAAGGCAACTTAGGTATGCATATATTTTCAAAGTTATAATGAGTTTATGGTTGAATATTCTTGGACAAAATCCTTTATTTTATAAAGGAGGAGAAGCATTTGGAGAAACAATCAGAAAGAGTCCCTTTGCCATTGATGTCAAAGCGGGAGAAAAAGTGTAAATTCTCTCTATGGGAGAAGAAGAGAAAAATGATCTCTACACAAGTTTGGATAACAAGTGCGAATGTCAAAAAATAAGTAAAACAACTTTCCAAGTTAATTATTAAGAAAATATTCCATGCCTAAGGGGGAGAAAGTCATGGTATGAATAACTTTAGTTCATACTCATTAGAATCCAATGTAAGTAATGTTATAGAAGCAACAATATACTAGAAGATCAGAGCATTTAGTTTGCCATCAATGACAAAGGGTGAGATTCTTGGACATATGATTGTCATTGATGTCAAAAGGGAAATTATGAGCATGTCATTGATTTTCAAGATTAATATGGTGATTAAAAGATATGTAAAGGATCCTATCAGAGGTTAAGGATGATTGGAATGCTTATGTGCATAAGTGGAATTCATCTAATTCTTCATATTCATCATCAAGACACTTTGGGTATATGAAATGAAAATATGAGAAGGCATTTTGTTAACATCATTATTTCCATGTGTGAATGAGTATTGGGGAGTTGGTCACATGCTTATGATCACATTAGTCCCTAGTAGTATTGCACTATATTTTAATACATGCAATGAAATGTAATTGAATATATGGGCATGTAAAGTTGTCTACTCAAACAAATCACTAAGTTCCAACATAGCCAAATTTACAAAAGGGTTTAGTAGAGCCAAGTAACTATATTGATGAGGCTATCATTCACACAAATGAAGGTGTCAGGATAAAATGATCATATGGGTTTGTTCATTTTTATTCCTTATTTCTATGTGCTAAATCTCAGGTCATGTGACATAGCATGATAAAAGATATGCTTGAGAAAAGTATGGCTCCAAGATATTTTGCCAGTGTTTTCTAACATAGTCAAATTTATAGATTGCAAGAAATAGATGAATATGAATTTTTATGATGTCATATCTTTCATGTATGAAGGATTCAAGAACAAATGCATATATGGATGGAATCCACTATGTAAGAAGATCATATGCATTAATGTACAATTCATGTGACTAAGTGTGATAAGAGTTATGCAATATCAAATTTGTCCTTGTAGGTAAGTTTGAGGCATTTCTAGATCTATGGTAGAATAATCTAAGTGAAAATATTA
Organism: Torreya grandis; assembly: GCA_037957365.1. Taxonomy (NCBI): domain Eukaryota; kingdom Viridiplantae; phylum Streptophyta; class Pinopsida; order Cupressales; family Taxaceae; genus Torreya; species Torreya grandis. Next base: position 727,710 of record JARHVA010006155.1, on the reverse strand, counting down.
ATAGCATTATATCTTACAGGTGCAAAATATTCAGGAAGAAATGAGCATATGGGTTTGTTCCCTTGTATGCCTAGTTTATATGGTTCAAATTTAAAATCAAGTGGTTGAATGAAGAATATATGTAGGTAAAAAATTAGCCTTCTAAGCATAATTGAGATGCTCCCCATACTTAGACAAATTTTCACAAGGTAAAGTTCAAGCGAGTCTCAAAGAGATCAATAGAGCACATTGTCTCCAAGATGCTATGATGAAATGAGATGTAAATAGGTGGTTGAAGTTTAAAGCTTGATCAATGATTAGTTATTAATCCTACACTGAAGATCGAACAAAGTGTATCAAATTCAATTTATCAAATGGACCTTCACTTATGATAAGTGTCATAATTATGAAACATTCACAATAAATCTAAGGTATAGTTCAAATTTAATAAGTCAATGATTAATGCAAAAATGCTAAGTGTCTCAATAGTGGGAACTAATAACAATATATAGAAGGCAAGTGTTAATTCTAGGTGTCAAATTCTTGAGAGCAAAGAAGAGATAAAGATCAATCTTGTTAGAAGATCTGATAGTGAGCATATGATCACATAAAGGAGATCCAATGGAGTGATTGGACTTAGATGGAATATAATGCTTGAGGTTTATCAACATAGTGGTGAGTTAAATATTGAGCAAGTTTGAGGAGATGGATAGAGCAAAAGTGTTCCAAATATGTAGAAAGTAGTAAGATGGGATAAAGAACTTGAAATTTTACCAAAGATAAAGATAAAATTTGTACATTTATGGATATCTAATGGCTCACAAGAATCAGATTAAGAAGATCGATGGAAATTTTTTAAAGTTGACAAAGTTAATGTTTAAAAGCATAAAAATATTGAATGGATAATGTGAGCATATTAGAGATCAGTCGAATGGATGCATTTTAAAGTTGATCCATTTAAATATAGACCATCAGATCATCACACCAAATGTAATATGAATGATAAATATTTAAATATAAATTCATACTAATGGTTAGATATAAGAACATGTAGTAAATCCATAAATCTTGACACAAATAATGAGATTGATTGATATAACTGATCAAATCTATGTAAATGTGCATGTGCATCAAAACTTGAGTCTAAAAAATGCTATAGATAGTAATGAGACTAGGAACCATAGTGGTGATGCATGAATTTGAGATGCGGGAAACTTACAGTTCAAGTGATAATGAACTGAGTTCTAGAATAGAGTGTGATGTGTTTGTAATCAAGTGTGAACATAGTGAAAATATCAAACCCTAGGATAATTTTTTATATATATGACATCTAGGATAAAGGCAAAGGTTTCTAGAGATATTTTCATTGAGTAGAGTTGAATAAAGAAATGGAGGCAGAGAGTAAGAGAAATGAAGTGTGTTGAATAGAGACATATCTAGACATAGAGATAGATGGGTAGAGAAGAAGAAAGTTAAGAATAGATAATGTGTAGAGCATGAACAGTTTCATTGGATTCATTTATGCATCTATGTTGACATCTAGATTTTTAGCTCCATTGTTGATCTAATTGGTTGGTGCCATCAGACAAGCTGAGTTGGTTCTCAGTTAGGAAGTAGGTAATTCCTTATATTTTAAGCTCTTAAACCAATGGATTAGTTTCTCCTTAGGGTTGGTTCCCTTGAAAATTATAACAAGTGAGGTTCCTTATTATGAGGTTAGATTAGAATGGTATTTTTTAGTAGCTATTTTCATGGTGGTTTTTTCCATATTAGGTTTTCCAAAGTATATCTTGTGTTATGTGTTTTTTTGGGTGTGTGATCTCTACATATAGTTTTAATCTAATTTAAAAGGTTTTAAAAATGGCTGAATTAATATACTAATTCACCCACCTTCTCAATATCTAGTTGTGTTCTAATAATAGTTGTGCAAAGTAACTATGTACTGTTAGCAAGAAGCTAGATCACACTCTGTAAGAGATTGTATCGACCAAGATGATAGTGTTATAAAATAGGGAAAAATTATTTGAAATATAGTTTCAAATGAAAATTAAATAAAACAAAAAACAAATAGATCAATTTGATTGATCCAATTGGGCCACACAACACAAACCATGCACCAATGTTGGCCAATGAAATTTTTGAAATACAACACACAATGATCAATGAGCAAGAAATAAACTAAAAAGTAAATTATAACTAATTGGTCACCCTAAGTGTTATTGGATTATTAGAAATTTTTTATTTTAATATGATAGGAAAGTTGGCTGATATAAGGAACTATAAATTAGTCTAAAGTTGGTTTTGGGACATTTAATATGAAAGGGATCGGTATGGCCAATGGTACCAGCTTGGTATTAGGGCCTATCCCCTCACATCACAATCTTATAATGATAAAGGTTTCATCTAATTTTCTAATATATACCATTAACCACATATATATACTTGGCTAGAAAACCAAGTTAGCTTCCCCTTTGGTGATGAAATCCAAGTAGGTAGGCCATGGGAAGATAAATGTTTAAATGAATTTTGAATGTTAAGTGATTTGGTAGTGTGTGAAAAAGAGTAAAAATAGTGTAACTAAAATAATAATTTGAAAAACCACCTATTTATACTATATGAGTTACTCTAAGCATATAAACAAATTAAAAGAAAATGTGAATTAATTGCTAACAAATAAATATTAATTCCTTGATTAAGAATAGTAGAGAGTCAGTTTAGGTGATACAAAATGCAAATATAGAACATAGTCAACAAGATTTGGTGATATTATTTGGAATCAAGTTATTTAAGAATAAAGTCAAATAGGTCAACTATGTCTCTCAGATAGAAGGTAGACTATATAACTAAGTTGACCAGGTCAACCTAATTAGTTGTAGGTTTGTATTTTTCAAGATTGCTAACTTATGAAGAGCATAAATGAATAGATAAAATGATAGAGAGAGGTGATAAAGGAACCTTTGTGGGAATAAAGATGATTTAAATTGAAAATTTGTATGATATAGTACTTAATTATTGATTTCAAAACAAGGAAATTGGTTCTACTAGTTTGACCAAGTTTTGTAAAACCCTGTATGTCAAAAAAGAATAATGAATTGAGTTGACCTATTCGATAGTGTTTGTTAACCTATATGTTGATAGAAGAAAATAGAAAAAAAATTAAACATATTTGATAGTGCATTCTCATATAGAATTTAAGAAGAATATTGTGTCAAAATTCTCATTCTAGTAACTTGTAGTTGATGAAGATCTACACAAAAAAAATAGAGTCATTTTGAAGTGATTGTGTGTTAAACCTATGCACAAAAAGTTAGAACTATATAGACTAGTTCAATATAGTATTTAAAATATGTAAAAATATAATAAAATAACCAAAATTATGGTGTGAAATAAAACTTGTAAGGCTTAGATTAACATCGAGTTCACAAAAATGTATGCAAAGGGAAATGAAACTAATCTATAAATCAATCATAGTTAGGAGAAGATAAATCCTACTTATACTTCCAATTGTTGATACATCAGATATTTGAGGTCATGACCAAAAGGGATCTACTAGACCTATCCAATGGATATCTTACCAAAATAATATCACTAGGGATGGTTCTAAATACTCCATTCAAGAAAAACTATGCAATAACCCTAACTAGGTCCTATGTTTTCATATTCACTAAACTAATAATAAATAAATTAAAGTTTAATCTAGTGCTCACCAAATCTTGTGGTACAAAATTAGGGTTAGAAAACATAAAATTAAACATGCATAAGATAATCATAATTAATTTATGTATAAGTAGGATCCTAATGTATGGAGAGATCAATATATTCAAAACTTGTTACTTATACTACTTCTATCTATTAAAATAGAGGAACAAAGTTAGATATAATTACCTTGAAGATGAACCCATAAATACTCAATTTATCCCTTGGCCAAAGGTTCTTCACAAGAAGTTGTTTTGGTTTGTATGTATCAATAAGAAAGGCTAAAACATCCAAGACTTTTCTACAAGACTAGATTATTATCCAAATAGAAACCCTAAGCTAAGACTCCTCAAGTAGAATGGCATAAGAGAAGATCGTAAAGAATTGAAAATGAATAATTAACTCTTTTTCTCTATCTAATAATGCTGAATTGAATGTGTTTATATAGTTGAATCTATCCCTACTCCTTTCTAAAAGTTTAGCTGATAGAGTCAGCCCAATCGACTCTGTATCATTATTGACAAAAACAAATTATGTCTTGGTCTATGTCAACCAAGGGTTGATATAGACACTAAATGAGTTTTGTCATTTAAAATAAAGGGTTGATGGGTTCAATAGTATATCATAAATAATTAAAAAGGATTTTATGCTAGGGAAAGGCTAATGAAGGTGGAGAATGACTAGAGGAGGGTGAAACATAAGATTCAAATCTTAGGAGAATATTTTTAGGATATGTTTGTGTATAAATCAAGTGGTAGTATACATATAACAATAATATGAATCACCAATGGTCTACCTACTCCTTTCCTAGTACACCCCTTAAGGTGTGCACTTAGAGAGATTGAGACTCGATGTGTTATTGAAAGATAGAAAGCATTAGTCATTGATAAAGTTTGAAAATATTGTGTATACATATACCATACATTACCTAAAATGGACTCATACCAATCCTCTTATTGGAAAAGTCATTATATGCAGACTCCGCCTATGGTAGTACCAAATCCCATTGATTGGAATTGTCTCTTTATAATCACCTTAGAAATTTTCCTAAGATCCTATTAACCACCTTAGATTTCCCATTAGTCTAAGGGTGGTATGCTAAACTAAAAATCAATTTTTTTCATGCTTCTTCTACAAGGTCCTAAAAAAGTGACCTACAAATTTGGTGTCCCTATAAGATATGATATTAAGTGTTAAACCATGCAGTTTAATAGCCTTATTGAAGAAAAAATTTACTATGTATGTAGTATCATTGGTAGTTTACAATTTCAAAGTGTGCCATTTTCAAAAACCTATCCACTACTAGAAGGATAGAGTTATAACCTCATTGTATTATAGGTAGCCCCATAATAAAATCCATACAAATAGAGTCCCATGGTCTATTGGGAATTGGTAAAAGCTTATACAAACTTGTATTTATACTTTTAACATTAACCATTTGACAAAATTATATTATTTATACATATCTTCTTACCTTTACTTTCATTCTAGCGAAAAATTAATGCCTAATAAGCTACTCCAACATCTTATCCAGTCCAAAATGTCCTACCATGCTACCACAATACTTATCTTTGATCAAGTTTTCCATCATTAAAATCTTTGGCACAAATAACTATATTCCTTTGAATAATAAGCCATATTTTTTCAATTAATCCAACCATGGTTATTTGTTTAAGGTGGTTGGATGTTTACAAGCCTTATAAGTTTCTTGAAAATTTTCATCACTCTAATACAACTCCTTAAGAGAATCAAGTCCTACACTCTAAAAATGAGCCTCATTGACTAGCAATGCACTCTTACTCAAAGTGTCAGCATGTTTTATATTAATGGTAAAAATTTTCAAGTATTTTATCCATTTCATATGCCTTTGATTTAGTTTGGGCTGACTAGTGATGAATTGTAGAGCATGGTTATCTATGAAGATCACAAACTCCTCAGGCATTATATAATGCCTCTACTTCCTCAAGGCTTGCACCATTTCATAGAACTCCAAATCATAATATTAATAGTTATTTTTATCATCATTTAGTATTTCACTAAAGTATGTTACAGGACTGCTCTCTTGACTTAAGACAGCCCCTATGGCTACTCCAATTGCATCACACTCCATGTGGAAGACTTTGTTGAAATCAAGAAGTGTTAAGATGGGTTGCTTAGTGATTTTTATCTTCAAAAACTAAAAGTTTATTTTAGTTACTTTAGTCCACAAACATTTTATTATTTCCTATAACATTTTATATGATTGGATCATGAATTCCACTAAATTTTCTAATGATTTTTTTGTAAAAGCTTGCAAGCCCATGAAAACTTCTTACCTCTCCAATTGTCTTGGGAGTTGGCCATTACATTATGTATTTTAATTTGTCCTTATAAATTTTAAATAGTGCTTTATATATCACAAAACTAAGGTAAAATAATTATTTCTTCAGGAATACACACTTCTTGACATTGATTAGTAACTTTTCCTCTTGTAACCTTTTGATAACCAAATGTAAATGATGGAGATGTTCTTCTTTGTTATGACAATTTATCAATATTAAATCCAAATAAACTAAAAAAAAATTAATATTAATGGATTAATAACCTCATTCATGAGCCTCATGAATGTACTCAATGCATTATTGAGGCCAAATGGCATGACTAGCCATTCATACAACCCTTCATTAGTATTGAAGGATGTTTTCCATTCATCTCAATGCTTAATTCTAATTTGGTAGTATCCAATCTTAAGGTAAATATTGTATAAATAGTTTTACCCACTCAAATAATACATCAAGTATTCAATCCTTGGGAGAGGAAACCTATATCTTATAGTGATCTTATTAATTTCCATTGAATCTATGCACATCCTCAAGAGTCCTTTTTAGAAATTAACACTATTTACACTATACATGGGATAAAACTCTCCTTAATGAGCCCTTTTTCAAATATTTATTGAAATTTATTTTTGATCTTGGATTTTCTTGTGGTGTCATCTTATATGTAACCTTATTAGGCAAGTTTTCTCCTACAATGAAATCAATGTGATGATTGATTTTTCTTATAGGTGGTAGCCCACTAGATAGTTCATTTACTATGATATTAATATAGTCTTTAAGCACATATTTTACCTCTTGAGGAAAATAATTCACCTTGGTTTTTGTTATGAATATTCTAGGATTGATCACCACTACAAATCTTATCTCATATTATCTCATTACATTCACAAAATCATTTTCACTTATTATCATTACACTTGAACCAATATTTTGTTCCCCATTTTATTCTTTCATATGCATCAAGGTATGGATTATACCATCCTTCTGTAGAGTATAAACATTTCTCCTTCCATCATGTGATGTCATCTTATTATATTGCCAAGGCCTTCCAAGAAGTAAATGGCACATGTCTATTGGCATGATGTCACAAAGAAATTTATCTTTATAATTCCTTATTTGAAACTCCACCTAGAATTATTTATTAACCAATAATTTATGCCATTTTTATATTCATAAAAATTTTTAGGGAGTGGGATGGGGTAGCTTTTTCAAATTTATTTTATCTACCATATCAATTAAAACTAATCTATCTATGGTACCTGAATCAATAACTTGTTTGAAACATTTACCTTAGTACTTGCATGACATCTTTAAAAGAGTATTATTTTCATGAGTTCTTTCTCTTTAGGTGTCTTTATCAACACCCTTCTCATAATAAAAGATTCATCTATGTCAGGTTCTTCCACATGGGATGGAGAGCCAACACTCTCCTCTTTTATTGCTTGAACAACCTAATTTCTATTTTAAGTTCTATAACTTCCTATTTATTGATCTTTTATACACTCATAAAACCTATGTCCTATAAATTTATTACACTTAAAGTACTTACCTATGAATCCACTATATCCTCTTCTTCTTGATGAATATCCACCTATAAAATATGGCCTTCTACATTTAAATCCACCTATATGACTAAATGGCTATTCTTTTGAAGTGTTATATTTTTATTGGTTTCTTTGTGACATATGTCTACCTCCTTTCTAACCCTTTACTCTATAACTTATACCTCTACCTCTATTCTACTATGTTTTTCTTCTATGAAGCTTGGATTCAACTTTTAATGTAGTTTGATAACATTATTCAAGAGTCCTGGGGCTAGCTAGACTTAATTTATCTTGTAAATTGTATCTTAATCATATAATATATTTGTAAACCTTTTTTTATCCTCCTATATATGGCTTGATTTTATGATCAACTTAAGAAAATACTCTACATATTCCTTAACACTCATTTATTTTTATTTTAAAGTTTGTAATCTTTTGAAGATATTTGTTTCATAATCACTTGTTAATAATTTTCCCTTCAACTTGGAGATCATAATATCCCAAGACTTGATATTTTTTTGGCCCTTCTTTCTTCTTGGATTAAATCCCACCAAATGGATGCATGCCCTTTTAGCTTTGTGTTAGCAAACTTCACTTGTTTCTCCTCTGAAATAATTATATAGTCAAAGTATTTGTCTAGTTTTGTAATCCATCAATAAGTTCTTCTCCATTTAATCTTCCTGAGTATTTAGCAAGTTCCACTTTTTTTTATACCCCTATTTCATTATTTCCTTTAGTATTCTTTAAAGATCTTATTCATCATGGTCTCCAACATCTTTGCCTTCCTCTTATGGTTCTTAAAGTCTTTCATCTCTATGAATTTAATCTCTTGTTATGACTCCCATTCTTTTATTATCCTATAATTCTAAAAGTCTATCATCAAAACCAATCCTTAGGTTCTATAATTCCTCCAATATAGTTTGAATATTGGCTCTATTCCTTCTAGGTGGGATCTTAACTTTTCACCTTTGGTCAAAACACTATCAATTCACTCTTGTTATCTAAGAGTGTATACCTTATTTCAATCTCATATAGGTATCAAATTATCTTTGATACTAAAATTAATGTAGAGGAGTTAGTATAAACAATTTAAACATAATCCTTCATTCTTTAGCCAATCTCCATTATCCCTCTTGAGACACTATTCTAGATTTTAAGACAAATATAGAAATTTATAAATCAAAAAATTTTATATTCATATACCTAGTATCATACCATAAAAAGTCACCAAATTTTGTATTCCAACTCAAAATATAAGGTCCTTTGTTTTCAAGATCTTGTTATTTTTAGGCAACTTCTTGTATCCCTCTGGAAGCAGCTTTATTGAGTTATTTTTTACTACACAAATATTTATATAAAAAATGAATTTTTATATACCCATTAAGGTTTTATAACACCATACCATATTTTATAATCCAAATCACTATTCAAGTATAAAAATGTAAGCCCTTTCTTTGTCAATTAGGATTCCTATTATGTTTCCTAGGTGTACAACTATGTTTTGGCTCTAACGGTATCCACAAGTGACAAAGTAGAAAAATAATATTTAATTAACCTTTATAATTTTAAAAATATAATCCATACCAAATTTTAAATCCTTTTTTAATCTCCACATACCAAAACCATGGAATGGTCATTCCTCTTCACTAGGTTCTTCACACAGACCAAGTAAGAGAAACAATTGGGTTTAAAGAAAAAAATGAAGTTTAAAGTATTGATAAAATTTGGAAAAAATATTTTCATGGTTTAGAGACACTCAATAGCAACAAATATATTTCTTTATTGGATAAAATATTCAATAAACCATCAAACTTACCTATAGAAAGCACCTAAAAAGGTAAGGCACATGCCTGTACAAGTAGAACTATAATATTTGATTATGTTTGAATATTTATTGATATTTAAATCCTAAAATATGTATTCATAAATTAATTTTACCTATTCACCACTTATATAGCAAATAAATACCACAAGAATCTTCAACACTCCTTAATAAAGTGAAGAACTCTTACACTTGACGTATACAATTTGATGCAACCCTATTTCTACTTATTCAAATTTAAAAAAAAACATCAAGGTGTCATTTTTAAAAATTAAAAAATGTATTTAATTTATATATAATAAAATTTCAAACCAAAACATTACAAAATAAAAGTCTTTTTATTGACAATCTAGTTTTCCATATACTTGTACAAAATTTGTGACAGTCTTGTTTCTTGGCCCTGTGTTCCCTTATTTTCCCATTATTGTATATTTTATAATTATTCATCCAATATATTATAAATTAATTAAATATTTTATAAGACATTATATATTCTTATAAAACCTCTGACTATCTAAGAACCTCCCAATTTAGGTCTTGAATAGACTTGAGATGCATTAGTTTAATAAGACTATTGACTAACATAGAAAATGGTGAGACCCAAGCTGATTTAAACATTTAAATAATAATTAATAATATATAAACACTTAAATAACCTATATATATTCATAAAAATCACAATAATTTTGTGAAAAGTCTCCAAAACTAAACATAACCATTCAAAAATTTAAATTTGAATTTTGGCAAGAAAGTGCCAAATTCAAAGTTTGACTAACCTAAATTATCTTAAAAACTTGGAAATGACTCTAAAATATATTATATGACCTAAAATACACTTTTAAAAACCTAATAAATCCAAAATTAACAAAAACAAACCAAAATTTCAAATTTAGAGTGATGTTCCTGCATCATAAGAACAAGACATATGTAAACAATCAATGTATATCGACATGATAAATGTAAATGGCCATTGAAAAGTATAACATGTAAAGATTCAACCTATGCAATGATATTTACATACCATTGGCATGACATATAAGTGTATTAATTACCTACATTTATGGATCTATATACCTTTAATAACCTATATGTCTACTTATATTTCTTGCACCTCAATCATAAATACTATGAAATGCATGTGCATATTAAAATGCATATGTAATCTACAAAACATGTAATACATAACATAAATTAATAATGTAAGCTATAAATCATGTTATGATTATTTATTAATTTTATGTTTTCTAAAATATATTAATTCTTTAAATTTTTTAATCTTTTAATTATTTATATTTTTAAATATCTAATGTTATGTTATTTTTAACCAATGATCCTATTGATGGGATGGTCACATGTAGATCTTGTATAAAATGTGTAAATGGCCACATTTCATGAGTGAGTATTATCATATGTATCTAAATATAATGTGATATGTAATATTTTTTTTAAATGTGTGCACCATCATCATCATGAGTCATAAGATCCTATCAATTATGAGTAACTCTAGCTAGCATGAATTCATTCATCCTTCCTCAAGGTTTTGATATATACCATCCCTTGAAAGAGGTAAATGTTGTCACTATTTAAAAAGGTAGGGTGACTAATCTTATAGTAAAACTTAGAGGTCATCATAATTTTCATCTTTACTCCCCTCCACCTCTCATTAATCCTCTTGATAACATGTGTTCTCATATTCAATAAAAATTTCATATGGTTTGTGTTTATGAATCATTTTGGATCATAACATTACTATGAAAAAGTCCATAGAGGAGTACTAAAATCAAATATGTCTAAAATTTACATTACTTAAGGATAAGATTACACATATACTGATTTTGAAAAATGTTAGTATTAATTACACTTATACCTCTCCATTCAATATTATTTTGCCTCAAAATATTTAATCTCAAAATTGTATCTATTTTACCCTAATTTGGATTAATGGTGAGATTAATCTAATAAGATAGAACATTGAAAAAAATAATTATAGGATATGTAATTAAGGATACATTTCAATGTAAATTATTTATATTTTATTCTTCTTATTTGATAAGGTCATGTGATAAATATGGAAAGTGTATGCACCTAAAATCGCTCATTTCATTATTGTCAACTACTATTCTAATTAGTCGACACTAATTCTACTTAGCTTATTTTATTTCACTAATTAATCCCCCATTCTTAGATATTTATTCAATATTCCCTTATATTATCCTTTATTTATTAACCTTATTTATCCCACTTCTTTTATTAATTCTTCTAAATCTCCCACTATCCTAATATAATCCTAGTTATTCATTATATGAGAATTTAAAATTCTCATAACCCCACCTAAACACATACTAACCTACTCCTTAGTCATTCCTACATCCCTAGGAATCCTAATCCTTATTAAATCCCCTCTAATCCCCATTATCCCTAAGCTAATTAATAAGTCTCTAGAACTAGAGAAGCTCATATAAGACTTTACAAGTCTCTAAACTAGAGAGCACAAAGGATTCAATCATGCAATTCAATAATTCAATTCTTAAACCACTAGTTAAAGTATAAAGCCACTTAGATTTAAATGGAATTGGATGGATTGAATATTTAATCCTACATTTAAATATTATATCCTAAATTATTTAAACCAAGATTAAACAAAAATATAAATATATTGAAATAGATATACCTTGACTCAAAATGTGGATAGTATGATGGCTTGATGATGGATCTTGATAATGGATGAAAGGATTTATTTTGATATGGATTGTTTATGATAATTAGAGTTTGATTATTTAGCTAAATGGAGATGGATTTGATATGAGGATTAAATTTGGTTTGAGGGTGGAGGGATAGATTATTTGAATAGGAAAATGGAAGGAAATTTAGAGGAATTACTAAATATTTAGAACTCTATAGTTTAGAGACTTCTAAATTCTTAACGAATATTCTCTAGTTATATAAGATTCTCAATTAGCTTAGGGATAATGATTATGTGAGGGGATTAATGAGGATTAGGATTCCTAGGGATGTAAGAATTCCTAATGAGTAGGTTAGTAGGTGGTTGGGTGGGGTTATGGGAATTTTAAATTCCCATATAATAGATAATTGGGATTAGATAAGATAGTGAGAGATTTAGAAGAATTAATGAAAGAAGTGGGATGAATAAGGTTAGTGTATAAAGGATAATAAAATGGGGATATTTAATAAATAAATAAGAATGGGGGATTAATTAATGGAATAAAATAGGTTAAGCATAATTAGTGTCAACTAAAAGGAATATTAGTCGATAATAATGAAGCAATCAATTTTAGGTGCATACATTTTTACCCCTCTATGAAAGGGAGTTGTGAGTGAACAAATAAGAAGGAGTAATGGTATTTCAAATAAAAACCATGTCATGGATGAATGTTAGTAAATGATGATGTCTATGGATAGTGGATATGATGCCCCCTCGAGGGGACATATAGGGAAGGATGAAATGGATGGCCACTCAAAAGAAGAAAAAAGGGGTGGGATGAAATGGATATTATATGAAGGGATGGGATGATATATGTGGGATAAAACATGAATAAGATTAGGTTAAATTAATTAGTGATCTATTTATTGATGATTCCCATAGCAAGGACACATGCACAGGGAAGAAATATGATGGGTATCATAGTTGTGGACGTAACATGATGATGATAGGATTATAAAGATATAATATTTAGACATATCCTAGATAATAATACATGAAATTAAGAGATATTATCTAAAATAAGACTGATTATTTGATTATATTAAGGATAGGTGTAGCTCAAAGCTAAATCAATCAAGATGATGTAGGTGATGATAGAGAAGAATTGATATCATTGAGTGACCAAATTATTTGATTAATACATGACTGGGGGATGATGATATAGGGTAAAGATAATGGTTGAGCTATCATTGGGTATAGAAATAGGGCCAAGTGATGCTTACATAATTTGAAAATACTTTAGGCTGATGCAGTTTTGACTAGAAGATGATGATGATAATTATTGATTAAGGGATAATGTTAATGATTAGAGAATATGATGTAGATGATGAAATGAAAATAAAATATTGGATGTTATTCTAATGGTATATGAGGATTATATTAGTTATGGGAATAAGGATGATTAGATGATTAGATAAGTGATGAAAGTGCAGATGATCAAGCCATCACAAATGTCATAAATCTCATCATAGTATAGTTAATCCATTAAATATGGCACTTGGTAGTATGCCCCATGATATGGACATGACCAGGAGGACATTGTGCTAAAGTACATGGGCAAGGAGTGAAATTTGCATCCTCAAAGTCACTTTTATTGTCCTCATAGCATCTTCATTCATTTCCCAATAAATAAAAATAGATACAATGCAAACAAAACATAAAACAAATAAGAAATATACATGATAAAAGACATGCTAACAAGATACTCAAAACAAAAAAGTAACACACACAAACATCGACATGTAGTGTCATAATGTTTTGTCTAATATTTGGATGTGTGATTGAGTGATGTGTTTGGATAGGGTGATCATGATTGGATTGTGGACTCAAGATGGGGTTGGATTTGTATAGGATCATCATGGTTAGGATTAAGCTAGGATGTTGCCCCTAGTTTAGGATGGAAGGACAAATGATGTGATGAGGTCTTTAAATAATGACTTGGTCTTGAAATCAAATCAAAAAGTGGTCAAGTATGGTGATTAGACAAGTAATAACCAAGGATTACCAATGAATAAAGCCCTACAAGAATCTAATCTAGCAAATAGACTAGGAGGTGATGGGATCAAATACCTTTCATAGTAGAAAATAGTAATTGGATGGGTGCTAATTATGAAGAGGAAATGATAGGATAATGATTGGATCAAGTACATTCCATACTATCAAAGGGTAATTAGATGGGTTTTAGGTATGAAAGGCCCTGATAAGAAATGATGGGTACTAGATTATAGTCTTTGATAAGGTGATGTATGTTGATACGACCTGGCCAATAGGATGAGATGAAATATATAAAGGGATGGGTGACCACTCCTATTTTGTCTTAAGACAAAATTTGGTATCCAAAACATGGAAAAATATGAGATGGATGGAGATGGATGTGACTAGGGGATTAGACATAAAATAAGACATGATGGATTATTTTCACTTTTTTCAAATTTTATGATTTTTAGGGTTTTTGACATTTTTTAATTATTAGGAATTTTTGAGGTATATGTATGTACACTATACAAATGGGGGTTACTAGAAAATTAAATACCAATACTAGCAACCAATATGGTGGATGGAATGATGGGATGGTGAAGGATGACGATGATGGGTACCAAGGACAAATAGACTAGGGATAGCCAATGACCACATCGTGAAGGAATAAAATGTTTAGTTTCCTAAGTATTCATTAGAGGATATGCCAAGATGGTTTTGGAATAATTCTCAAGACAAATTACACTTTATTATGAAGGTCAAGATGGGAAGGAATAAGAGATAGGATGCATGATATGATGGTAGATGATGGGTGATATAGACAAAGCAGACAATGGATGTGAGAAGTTGGATGGATGGACAAGGATATGAAATTGATGGATTTGCTCCCAAGTTTTGAGGAATAATGTAGAAAATAGATTATCTTACCATGATGTGAAAAACTGGTTTTCATCATGATACTTGCCTAAGGCACTAGAAGACTAGTTTTCACCATTGGATGATTGATTTTTTTACTTTACTTATTTTTTACTTTATTGGGAATCTTGATTTATTGGATATGGGGACACTATATAGGAATATAGGCATTGTGGTTTTAGCATAATGTTGTTTTTGTTGGATGTATTGATGTCTATGTGACCCAGTATGATTCTTGATTATGATCCCTCTAGATATCTAGACCAGGTATCCTTTTTACCCCTAGGAGAGACAATGTTGCATGGTAGGGTCATATGAGGTATGGATTTGATTAGAGATTAATTTTGATAGATGATGGAAGATAATGAATGATAATATCATGAGAGGATGGGGTAATGGGTGATGGAGGATTAGGACTAAGAGTGGCATACATCTTTAGAGATGTGGGACATGCTTCATTTGATTAGTTCCAAGTGATAAAAGACTATAGGATATCTAAGACACTTTGATGTTGTGTCTCATATTTGATTTAATTATTTGATGAATGATTGACCATTTGAGTTTGAGCATTTGTCTAGATTTGGGTTTGACTGCCACCTAGTGCCTAATTTTGGGCTTCACTAGGGGATATTGATTTTTGACTTGAAAGATTATTTTGACTTTGATAGTCTCCTAGTGCTAGATATTGGGATTAGCTAGGGAGAGATTCTTTTATATTTGTCCAATGATTTGACTCTTCTTGATTTTGAATGATGGGACCAAAGATAATTTGATTATTATGATTGAATTTTTGATTATGGTCTTGGACCTTTATATTAGTGTCACACATTATATTGCTTGAGTAAGGGTCCAGTGATTCATGGTCATGTTCATCCTTAAGGAGGGAGGCAATTAAGTGATCATTGATAGGGATAAAAGGGTCCATGATGGATGAAGGTGGTAGTGAGGGTATGATGAGTTTAATGAGTGGTAATAGGGAATCATAGTCTTGATAGGGGTTTTTAGGAGACCCAATTTTGACATCAAATAAAATATTCTTAAGATCATTGAAAGGATCACTAAGATTAGTTATAGTAGATACATCTGAAGGAGGAATATAATCACTCTAGAAATATTTGATAGATAAATCTTGTAATAACTCCTTTATGACTTCATCATCCTGACTGAAACCTAAAGGTATGTCTGGTGATAGATTGGATGTATCTACATTAAAGGTGTTCTGAAGATAGACACACTTAGCATTGATGAGGGATGATGTTTTTAATAAGGTATCTGATTTGGATCTTGGTGTTGAACATGATCCTATTGAAGATAAGACTTTTGATGTTTACCTTGATGCAAAATTTGATGTACAAATTATAATATTAATAATAGGAGACTCATTATCTACAATTAACCTCTCAACATGGGGTGTTTATTGTTATGGGTGAGAGAGTTCATGAGAGATGGGAAGACTAGGCTCTTTTGGAATAAACGTGGTTGTGATAGAGGTTTTATAAACAATTGGGGGGTTATAAAAGAGGGATAGGATGTATTGACCTTGATTTGGAAAGGGAAGGGCTTGATCATGATTGGGAAGGGAATCTTGGAATTCCTCTTTTTTTTCACCTAGAGATAGAGACTTATCTAGTTCATCCTTAAATACTATATCACCACGATTAATGACGTCTTGAATAAAGTGTTGGAAAGGTTGATATTGATTAATGGTATGCCTCCAAGTTTGGTGATATGCACAGTATTGATTATTTTTATAACAAGAGGTTTTGGTTTTAGTAAGATCAAGATGTCAAATAGGTGGATAGACCATCATGTTGGTAGTGACTAATTATTTTAAAATGGCATCCAAGGACATAAGAAGGGGAGTATAGAGGCCTGCTTCACTTTGTGACCTAGATGTGGAAGCATTGGACTTTTGATCAGATCATTGTTTATGTGGTTGGGTAGATGGATTGGTAGTAGGAAAGGTGGCTATGGTTGGATTCCCTTTGCTAGTATAGTAATGGGTATATGATGGTTTATGGCTAGCGGATGGAGGATTGGTATGGGATTCACATGAAGGGAATTAGATGGGAGGTGCAATGAGTTGAATGGGGTCAACACCTTTATAGAGTGGTACACCGATCATAATTAACTTCAAGAGGATTTCATCCCTATGGGTAGCTATGTATCGATCTATTAAAGGAGGGTCTATCTATATAGTGATGGATGGTGATGGATGATGTTTTTTTAAACAAAGTGGATCCAATGACTAAGCTAGTATGATAAATGATGATGACAATTAGGTTGACTAAATGTGATGAGGATGATATAGGATAAAGGCCATATTTTAGATGAATAGTTTAATAGGTGCTAACATCCCATCAATGATGCCTAGTTATCAAGCTAACAAAAGGATTTAGGATTTGATGGGTGTCTAAATTCAAACTATCAAGGGGATGATATGATGGGTTTTAGTTATGAATAATGCAAAATTATTAGATATTATTGATGATTGATGATGTTGGGTTACTAGATTGATACCAATAAAGTGATAAGATGCTATTAGTATAATAACTAGGGTATGAGACATGATCAAATGATTAATAATAGTACATTGGGATGATGTGGATGATAGGACTATCTCAAGACCTTATATGGATGTTCTCAAAATGGAATATGATTACGTGATGAAGATTATTGGGATGATGGGATAAGGATAAGTCTGATGATGAAAGGATAAGAGGGTATGATGAATGAGGTGGGGATGGTTTAGACCTGTATGTGACCCCTAAAGCCAACTAAGATAGGATAGGACAAGGTTAGGCTAGATGGGTGATGAGAGCAAGGTTAAGACAAATGATGGTGGATAGAGTGGATTTAGGATAGGATGTGGATGATGAAACAAGATGTGATTAAGATAGGTTGGGGGAATAATAATGAATGAGACTATGATAAGATATGATTAGTAGGATGTATAAAAGAGATCAAGATATACATAAGCGTGGGGGGAGATAGGGATATACAATATGATGATTAAAACATATGTGAAATATGGGGTGATGGATAGTACAAAAAGATGATGTGATAAGTATATAAAATATGGGTCCAAAGTGATAAGTACAAATAGGTAATGAGATAAGGATATGTAATATGAAATGTAGGTGATGGGATAAGATGATGATTATGATTTATGGATGTAATAAACTTAGGATAAGATACAGGTGACAAGCTGTGACTAGGATATGTGATAATGATGAGTGGGAATGAATAACTTGATATAGGGGATGCGATAAGAAAATGGTAAAATTATATGATACATGGAATGTTATGATGATGAGGATGCATAAGATAATGATTGAGGGATGAAGAAAGGATGACTAGGCTAAGATAGGATGAAGATAAGATGAGAGGGGATAGGATAAATGGATGATGTCAAGGGTATTCAAGATGATAGGTTGATGTGTACAAGAGGATAATAGGTTAAGGATGTATAAGAGACTAAGGCATGTTTTATGCGATGATGAGATGTAGGATGTACAAGACAATGATATAGGTGATGGGGATATGGTTAATGATGAGTGGATGGGATGATGATAAGATGTGAGATGGGATGAAAAGACTAAAAAAATATGATGAATTGATATGGGGATGATAGTGAAACAAAGGTGGATAAGGTCAAATTTGGACTATGGGATTAGACAAGTCAAGGTAGGGTATGATTTATTATGGATGAGGTGTTCTTTAGGTCAAGATGTGATTTAAGATATGTAGGTGATAAGGGTATGACCAATGATGGGTGGATTAAGATAAGGTAGTGATGGGAGATAATATATGTATGTAAAAGAGACAATATGGCAAGGATGTACAAGATAAAAGGCATAGGTTGATGGGGGTGTGCCAATGAAGAGTGGGTATGACTAGACAAGATAGGGGATGGAATAGGACCTAGATAAGGATATACAAAGATGATATGTATAATGGGATGATGAATAAGATGTTGATTAGGATATGTACAAAAGGGAGGATGGGATAGAGATGTACAAGGTGATATGTGAAAAGGACCTACATAGGTATGAATAAGTAAAAGGCTAACTTAGCTCATAAACAACACAAGTTTGGAACAACACACAATCAAGAAAGAAATCCACAACCTATGATTAGTAAACTCAAGGGTGTGTAACCCACTATCTACACCATCTAATAGCTTCATAGATGATGCTATAGGCTAGTGACTCATTATGGTATCGATTGAACCCTCTCAACTTTTTTTGGACTTGATGGCTACTTTAGAGATAATACTAACTCTTATAATGGTAAACCTATTATGGATAAAAGGTCCAATGATAAGTATGCAAAATGATTATAAGGGAGTATCCTATATACGTGAAGGTACATTGGGGCCCAAGTCCATATAGGGTGTTGTCTAATGTTTAGTTTAGAGAATTAACTCTTCCACCTCATGGATGACTTGCATAGGGTCAACCATTTAGCTGATGAAATTTATCCCTAATTTTTATACTCTACCAGAACATAGAGTTTGGTCAATTCATAGTGATGAAATCCATGATACTAACCCCTATATACTAATCCCATGCATGGGTTTCAAATCCATGTCACATGATATACTAGAGGGGAGGGGTTAAAAAATAGGAAAAATAAGTAATATGATTAATTAATTGATTTAATTACCTATGTGTAATGGGCATGATACAATAATTTGACACACACACACACAAATATGTATAAAGAATAATTTAATAAGATGCTATGTAGAAGATAAAATATATAATCAAAATTTGATTTTTAAAGTGCGAAATAGATTCTTTGATAGGCAACTACAAGCACACCATTATTATTTTAGGTGGCACTCATTATATATAAGATGTAAAAAAAATGTTAGACCCAAATATAACCTATAAAAATATGATATTGGTCAGATAAAATATTAACTAGATTTACCTCTTTAAGAAAGAAGAATTTAGTCAAATATACCTTAATAAAACACCCTAAAAAATTATAGTTTGGATCTATAATTACTTTAGGGTGAGCAGGACATGATGTGGTGGTCTGGGGGCAGTAGGCCCCATGGGGTTTAGGGGGAAACTCCCCTTGTCAGTTTAAGGGGAAATGCCGCTTGTGGGGTCAAGGGGTAGCACAAATCAATTTCATCCATAATTTTTAATTCCTATAAAATTCCCTCCATTTTCCTATTTAAACAAAATCTCCCTCAACCCTCAAACCAACTTGAATCCTCATAGTAAATAAATTTCCATTTATCTAACTAAGCAAACTCTAATTAGCATAACCAATCCCTATCAAAATAAATTCTTATATCCATTATCAAGATCCAACATCAAGCCATAATGTTGTCCAAATTATAAGTCAATGTATATCCATCTCAATCTATTTGTCTTTTTGTTCAATCCTAGTTTAAAGCATTTAGGATCCAAGATTTTAATTTAGGATTAAATAGTCATTGCATCTAATTCTATTTAAATCTTAGTGGATTTAGAATTTAACTAGTGGTTTAATATTTGAGTGATTGAATTGCATGATTTAATCCTTTGTTCTCAAATTTTATGCTAAAAAAGGTACTAAATAGATCATGATACTTAGCTTTTCCTAATTGTCTATCTAACTATGGGTGTGCTTGAAACTATAAATCAGGGATAATCACACCATCATTTCACTCAATTTAAGAATTGATCTATTATTTGTGTTGGGTTAGGTCCACATGATCAAGTTAATAAAAATTTTTGATATTGACCTATTTGTTTATATTGACTTACATGGATTATAGTGTAGTGACTATACTGTCACATGTATCTATATTTTCTTACTCTATGTATGTGATCTCAAACACTGATGATGCACATAAATATAGAAATAAACCTCCTTTTCCTTGACACCTAGATGTGACTGTCATGGTTATAAACCTAAATAAATTTGGGAAGTGTAATTGATTGAG
Organism: Torreya grandis; assembly: GCA_037957365.1. Classification (NCBI taxonomy): domain Eukaryota; kingdom Viridiplantae; phylum Streptophyta; class Pinopsida; order Cupressales; family Taxaceae; genus Torreya; species Torreya grandis. The sequence goes on along the minus strand of JARHVA010006155.1, from coordinate 706,790 downwards.
GTGATATAAATTAGTCTTATCTAATTATTGTCCAATACTTATGTATCCATTACTTGAAGGAGGGAAATCAATCTACCCATAGTTATCCAAACTAGTGTGATTATGAAATTGTGTTCCTTGTCTATGTGTATAACTAATGATTGGCTTTGGTACTTGAAAATGTTTTTTTGACATAGATTTTGAATGGTTTTTACTTGGATTTTTAGATACTAAAATTTAATATTTATATCATCTCAATCTCATACAATTGAAAAATATTAATCAGGGCTTTACCCTTTAGTTCTAGAAATCGTTGGTGTTAAAAGGCTCACGTTCATCATCTCATTATGCCTAAATGATTATCTCTTAGTCTAATCCATATCATTTTGATGACCTAGGTCTCTTATACTACATGAAAATCTTATAAATTGATCAACATCTTTCATTTTTAGTTTCATATACATACCTATTTTATATCCTTCTAGACACTATTAGCCACAGAAGGACACTACCACTGATGGTAGTGTCCAAATCATTATCTAGTGTTCACTTACAAAAAGTCATCAAACTTACAAAACAATAAAACCCCATGGGTCATCCTAATTTTCTTACTGAATCCTATCATGACATATTTTCAAAAGGTATTTTATAAATCAAGTCTAAGCCTTATCATTCCTCATCTAACAAACACCAAGAAAACATCTACTAAATCTAAATCAATAAATTGTACAAAAATTATATTCTAACCTATTAATCCCTATTTTTATATTAAGCATATGAGTAGTTTCATCATAGGTATAAATAATTCAAAGAGCATCCCATGAGTGATATTTTTTAAATTACATGATAGATCACTACATTCATCTTCATATAGTATATTTTACCCTTATGCACACACTTTCCCACACATAGGGGATAACTACATATTTATGAGGCCCTCACTGGAGTATTAGATATATAGGAAATGTCCATTGATAAAGGGGTATTTAGGGGAATCTCGACACCATGAGTCTACTAACCCACATTTTAACAAACTCATTCTAAGGCTGAAAAAGGGTTAAGATCTAAGGGTGGATCAATGAATGAAGAGAGATAATCTATATCCAAAATCTCAATATATCATCAAAAAGGAGACAAAAAACATAAAATAATAAAGGTTATATCATCCAAATCAAGTCAATATTTCATACAAGACACTCATTTCATAATCAAGCACTAACATTAATGGTAGTGTCTAGATCTAATAGTAGTGTCCATGACTATAAAAGTGAAATTTTCAAAATTTGATGATTTATCCATAATGTTGATCCTACATAATTTACACTTTTTTCCAGTCTAAATCTATGAGGGCATATTAAACCAATTAAGTAACATTATTTCTTATTTATTGAAATATATTTTAATATATGTACTTTACTATTTTTAGAATTTCATTTGTAAAAAATCAAAATATTGTTTATCTTATTTTTTATTATTTTGATGGTTAAAAAATAGTTTCTAACCTTTATGTTAAAACTACTCTATGTTCTTAATCCTAACCCATACTTCTAAATTTTGGGTTAAACATTGGTGAACCCAATATGATATTGAATTATGAGTATTGCTTTATAAACCTTCCCTAATATAGGGTTTCCAGTATCCTATGGTTTCATATTGTTGTGATTTCTTTTAAGACTTGAAACTTTAGCCTACAATTTTACACTCATTTGGTTACAAAGGTTTCATGTGCATACACTTCTAAATTTCTTCTTTTGTGATTAACAAATTTCAAATTTTAAATAGTACCATTTAAAAAAAAAATTAGATATTTCTTCTACTTAGGTTGGTTTATTCAAAAACCTTTTTTTGTTTGCCCAAAGTCTCTATGGATTTCTTGATCTTTACAATTTACTTGTTTTAGTAAATATTGACATACAAGGTGAATGGTGTTTGTATTTTCTAATTAATATATATTTTTATTCAAAATTAATATTATATTAAAAAAATCTTATATATCTAAAATACATTCCTAATTTTTAGAAATTATTAATTATTTATTAGAAATATTTTTAGGGTTTTACTTGTGAAACATTCCACATAGTGTGTTCTATTTCTGATTCATAATAGATAAACTTTCAAATTCCTTAGAGGTTTTTATTTTAATATTAATATAATAATAAAATTCTTTTTTTTGTAAAATTTATGTATGAAATATTAAAAATGTTTAATTTATTACTTTTATTACATCTTAATATACAATGCACAAGGAATCCCTATTTTCCCTAGTTTTTTGGGTTTTGATTATTATATATGTTTCTACAAAAAAATCTCAAAATTAAAATAAAAACGCAATATGATCTAATTATACATTATTATTGTAAAAAAATCTTATTAATTTTTCCTTGAAGGTTTAAACTTTATAGGGTTTCATATTTTTGTATTTATTTTTTTGAAATCTGATTTTTGTGTGGGCACAATATAGGTGATGTTTTTATCCTTGGTTCCTAGACTTTTTAATCTTTATTTGGGTGTAAATTTAAAATTGGTTAAAAATGAAATTTTTCCTCATTCTAATCTTAGGAGGGTGATATTTCCCATCTCTCTAATCAGGTCCATGCTATCACTACTCTAAGGGTTAAGGTAATCCATCCTATTATACATATCCTTGATCAAACATATACACCTCCCACATCTCCTTTAAATGATGTGTGTTTCATATTCAATTTGAATTACCTTGTATTTTTTCTTATTAATCTCTCAAATATTAAAAGATCACTATTATAAAGTTATTATAAGAGTTAAAAAATAAAAATTAGTATTTCAATTCAAATATCACATCATTGGAAAATCATATTACATACCTAAATAATCCAAAATGTTATGTTGTTAATAATGTGTTTACATCTTCATCTAGAAAGGTTATACACAACAAGGTTTCATATACAAATGAAAAGATACAACAAAATACATCTATAATAAGTGATTCAATAAATGACCAAAAGGCTAAAACAATTCCAATTAAAATCTTAAGAGAAATGATTTGAAACAAAGTGATCAAACTACCTCATATACATCATCTTATAAGGTTAAATTACTATTGTGCATATGATAGAATGCATGGGCATCATAATAATTTATCTTTCCTTGAAGAAATAATAAAAAATATAAATGTTGGTGGTGGTAATATCATTGATAGATCAGTCAATCAATCCATTAAAAATATGATTAACTCTCCTAAATTAGAAGTGCAAAATTAAAAAATATGTGTACCAAATAATAACTCTAATAAAAATAATAATTGTAAATTCCAAATTTAAAATAAGAAAATATTTGAAAAGCAAAATTGAACCAAGAAAAGGAAACAATTATACCTCTCAATAATAATACTCATCTTTTCAAATAATATGTTTTTTGAAATCATTATTTATAGCATTTTGGTTATCATGGTCAAAGATAGGTAAAACATTCACAAAGCATCACTTGTCTTATCTCTTCAGCTGATCATAATGACCATTAGGGCTTGGGATATATTAGAAATACTAATGTAAATCATCAAAAGATGAATATTAACTTTTTTAAGGAAAATAACAAGAACCTAGAAATAGAAATAGATCTAAGGAAAATGCACAAATGAAATAAGAAAATAAAAACTTGGAACCAGAATAGATATAAAAGGAATAATTACAAAAGGTAGTGTTAAAAAAATAGTAATGGGAACATCAAATGTTTAAATAAATATTTCTATCTCAATAGGTCAAAAATCAAGAAACACTTGACAAACCTAAAGTTTCAAATGTGTTTACAAAGTGGGAAACTACAATCCTTTCCTCATATCAAAACCCTTCTACTCTTACTACTCATATACATGATAGATAATCTTCAAATGAATAGTTTAACAATATATGTTTTGATCTACTTGATAACTTAACTCATAATATATTTATTCCTATAGAACCTAGTACATATCAGTTGAATCCATGACCAATAGATGTGAAACCAATATAGATAAAGGTATACATAAAATACCGAGTATAAACTTATCAAAATATCATGATATACTTTCTAATTCTAGTATGCACACATTTAGCACACTCCATTCAAAAAAAATTATTCATTTACCACTCCTTGAATATTATAAACCTCATCTTGAGATCATTGGATATCTTAAACATTCCAAAATATTAAAAAAATACAAAAAAATAAAATATTTCATAAAATACAAAACCAGTCAAATAAATTTAAAAATATTCAAGATTCCTAGATTTTACTATCTCCTTAGAATCTATGTTGTTTTATTTATGTTAGTAGATATAATATCACTTAATTCCTATATAAACATATGTTTCACACATCTTTGAGTGTGATACATGCACACCCAGACAGATGATCTATGTACTTCTAGATGTTAGACCTTTCCTCTACTCACATCATATAGTACATTGGGAGCATTTGATTATTTGATTATGATTTATATAGGTTACATATCATTTATGATCCTTTTCCATGTTATCATGTTTTAGACTATATACTAATGCTTACACATGTCTATATCCATGCCCATAGCTTTTACAATGTACATGCTATGTTATGTTATATAACATTCCTTTTGATAACACATATATACAAGGAAAAGTATGATACGATTGTGATGGTATCTTATGATTAATTTATTTTTCACTTACTTGAGTGTATATTATTTATTATTGTCATGATTGTGTGAAATTTGAATATTTTATTTTCTTATTGGGTGCATTTCCATTGTATGGTTATTAAACATTTTAATATGTCATTCTATGTGGATTGGACATTTAAATATGTCAATCCTTTCAATTTTTTGGCATTTAAACATGATATGTGTATGAAGTCTCCTTGGACCATTCCTTTGCATTACCTTTAGTTCTCTTGTGTGTGCTTGATTTCTTGTTGAGCTTATATTATTACCATCTAGACATTACCATGATCTATATCATGCATATTAATATTTGATGTGATTACATAATACAATCCTAATTTATATTTCTACTTCAACATGTTATCCCTGTATGTTACATGATTCATACAAATATTATACATATATCTTATCCTTTTGAGGTAACATACCTTCCATGTTATAGTTACCTCATCTCAAAAAGGGGAGCATTTCAGTGGGAGCATGTCATAGAAGGAATGAACTCCACATTTACATAGTTTTCCATATTACATTAGAGTCATGTCACATAGGCATGACCTCCATAATTATACATTTTCATAGTTTCCAAGTTATAATAGGGACATGTCATAGATCCATATCCTCCACACTTATACATTTTCATAGTTTCCTAATTGTAGTGGGGGCATGTCATGAAGGCATGACCCCCACACTTATACATTTTCATAGTTTCTAGATTGAAGTGGGGGAATGTCATAAAAAAATGACCTATATACTTATACACTTACTCAATATCTCTATATTTCACTGAGGGAATGTCATAATAACATGAACTCAACACTTACACAAACTCTAATTTAGTTCCATGATTCAGATATACACTTAGGTCAAAATCTTATGCATTGCATTGATTTTAATAAATTTAAAATAGAATTTTTCATATATATGACACATATACTCCAAATTATACATATTAGAGGTGCATATTCCTTGATATTGAAATAAAATTATAAAATTTACCAATTATACTACTTGTTAAGATGCATCAATTAAACCAAGATGTATTATTATCAACCCTTTTATACTACAATAGTGGGCTCATTTTATAGGTTAAAGTGATTAAATAATTCAACCTCAATATATTTATATATTGGATTGATTAAACCATCCATTCTCACCAAATTTATAGGATGAGTTTATTAAATAACTCACCCTCACCATATTATATATATTCACACTTGAGTTGTTTGATTGAGATATAATAATCTCAATGGCCATGCCACAACTCATCCTTACACTAGATTTATGGAATAATACCTATGATATTCCTCTTCAAATATTTAAGTTTAGTTCTAAACCTTTTTTTTTTATCTCTAATGCTTCACAAGGAAGTATATTTACCAATTCAAATCATCAATAGGTAACATGGTTGCATTAACAAACAGGTGTACTCCTTCCTTGCTCTCTTTCTTTTCAATCATTTAAATTATTTCAAATTATATGTACTATTTTTTACTATAACATAGTCTTGGTTATAGGTCATACACTATCAAAGCACTCAAAGTGGGCTCAAACAAATTCAATGTGTGTTATACATACCCAATTATGCATTTATTTCCTTTAACCTAGTAATTTCATTTATATGCATTACTAAATTAATGGATGTAATTTATATACTAAAACTAAATATTTATAGCATCTCAGTTCTTATACATTTGGCAAATATTAATCAATGACCTGCCCTTTATTTATATACATCCTTGTTGTCTAAAGTCTTGCATTCTCAATCTCATTATGCCTGCATTATTCTCTCTTAATCTAGTCCATATCATTATAATGACCCAAGTATATTATACTACATAAAAATATTAAAATTGGATAAACATCATCCACTATCAATTTTAGATCTATACCTATTTTCTAGCCTTATGGATGCTACTAACTATACAGGGACACTATCACTAATAATAGTGTCAAGATTATTATCTAGTGTCTAATTTATAAAATTCATCCAAATTAATAAATGATCGAAACCCATGGGTTGGTACAATTATCTTATTAAACTCTACCATGATATATTTAAAAAAAGTGTGGTATAAATACAAGTCTAAGCCTTCTAATTCCTCATCTATCAAATACAAAGTAAGTACCTAATAAATCTAAATTTATCACTACACAAGCACACTATTATACCCTATCCTTACTTATTTTTATCTATAGCATAGGATTATTCATATCATAGGTCTGATGCACTCAAATATAATCCCATGAGTGATATTTTTCAAATTAAAATCAAGATCACTGCATGCATCTTCATATAGTATATTTCACCCTTATGCGCACACTTTCTCACACATAATGGAGACAAAAATAAGTTTTAAAATATCCTTTTATTATTGGATATGTGGATAAAACCCATTGAGATAGGTTTATTTGGTTTATATTGACACAATGAGCCCACTAACCCATGTTTTAACAAATGCAGTCTAAGGGTGAAGAGGTAGGGTTTCATCAATCAACTAAGAGTGCCAATTTTTATACCAAGTCTGAATATATCAATATAAAGGTGATATAAAAACCATAATAAAGAATTTATTCACATCCAAATCTATTCATTATTCTATATTGGACACATACATCATAGTTGAATACTATCACCAATGGTAGTGTATAGATCTAATGGTAGTTTCAATAGCCATAGAAATGTAATTTATAAAATCAAAATATTGATACATAATATTAATATTAAATACTTTACACATGTTTTTATTCCATATCTTCCTACATAGTAAACTAGATAAGTATCATTATTTCTTATTTATTGCAAATAATTATAATTTACTATTTTTAGCAATCTCAATTGTAAAAATTTAGAATATTGTTATCTAGGTTTTATTTTAATTTTCATGCTATAGATTAGTTTTTCATGTTTGTGTTAGAAATAATTATATACTCTTAACCCTAACCCAAAATTGTAAATCTAGGTTTGAACATGGTTATGATTACTACTAGTGATAGATATGCAAATTGGGAAGAATAGAGAAGATTTTCTCAGTGTGCAATAATGTATAGATGTATAATAAATAAGTTTCAAATCCTTTTTAAATGATACCTTGATTTAATTATATATGGATCCAATTTAATAATTAATCATACCACTGACACACTAGGATTATGTGTTGAACCTAAGGATGGGTTTGATTTTATAAAATATTGTTTTTGGATCAAATTGATTCCAACTAGTGTGGGTCATTATCAATTGGTGATAAAGAGTGTAACTATCAAAACTAAACCATGTATAAGTGGAATGATCTAAGGCTCTATACATGTTTCTATAGGATATTTATAATTTTTTAAATATGAATTGAGGTTCATGTAGGTGTATAATAATATAATAGAAGGGTTGTATATGCAAGTGTGTGAGGATGGAAAATTAGGACCTTATTAGAGTGATTAGGTCATGTGTGATAAATGTATATCAAGATTGTCACTGGAAAGTTTTGAATACCGGATCTTAGTAACTAAAAATTATCTCATTTTAATCTATTAATATAATTTTTAGAGTAAACATATAAAGTATACCTAAGTGTATACAACACAAATTATATTTTGGGAGATGGGTCTAAAATATAGATTTTCTCCATAAAAATTGCAAGTAATTATATCCAATGTCCATATTTGAAATGTGAAATCTATGAATTTAAAGATAAAGGGTTAGATTACACTTATGTGTTGGTGAAAAACATTTTGTCTTCATGCCTTATATGAGATCATGATTCCTCATTGAAGCATTTGAGATCTAGGGTGATCATTCCCAAAAAATATTTGGCTATAGGATCTTGACTTGTAAAATTGTATGCCCCAACCCTCATGAATGTGTGTAAAATTACACAATGTATAAACCCAAATAAATATGTATGAAAAATATAGAGATGGTTATTCACCTAAGCTTAACTCAAAATAAAACACTATGTAGGTAAAATGAGAGAAAAAATTAGGTAATGTTTTCTCATAAATTAATCAACCACTCCAAATGGCTTATAGATTAACATGTAATTTTTCATTCTAGTTTGATTAAGTTAACTCCATGTAAAAAAACAAATCATGATGATAAAGGAATGAACAATGTTCATGTTCCCATCATGTATGTAATTTTGATAAATGTGAAATGGAATGACAACCATTTTCCATTTGATATCAACTGCATTTATATGTGTATATTCATGAACCAATATCATTCCCCTTGAACCTATATGATAAATTTGGGAACCTTTATTCTAAAAGTATATGAATATGAAATTTTTAATTTTTTTCCTATAGACTTTTTTACATATTCCATTCCCACATATATTTTTTAATTTTTATCAATTTTCTAATGGATATCATTTAGCTAAAACAATTTGATATGTAAACCATCTAAAACTATGAAATATGTGCTATATTCTAATTTTACAATCATGGAGGCTTATCTCTATAATACAAGCCCATGGTAAGTCCCCCTTATGTAAGCCACTCATCTCAAAATAATAATTAATGGTATCATGTGATGTGTTAAATAACATCATGTAATATCATTTGACCATGTGGATAATATGTCAACATAGTAATGTATGTAACAATCAAGGCATGTATCTAAAATATGGAATGTAGGGCATGTATGTGTCATGCATATATGGGTATGTCAATGAATCATGTAGTATAAGTATCTCTAAATAAAACTATGTAATAATATCTAATGATAAAGAAAATAACACCCCTCAATGTCAATAGGTAAAGTAAATGGAAGTGTTATTTGTCACATGTATAGGCCAAAGGCCACATACAAGGGACATGATATGTCATAATAATCAAGATGAAAGGCCACTTATAGGATGGCATAAAAATATCACAAATAAGGTACATTACTGGATGTGTCATCAATAAATCCCAAGGTAAACACACAATAGTCATGTAAAAATTAGACTATCATGTAAAATAAAAATAACATAACTGGAAAATAAACGAAGAAACTAGTCTACACCATCCATATGTATCAATGTCACATCATAGTAAAATGGAATATCATGTGTCATTATGTGATAAATGAGTAAATATAAAGGTATGCATAACAATATATTTGTATAAATAAGGTAAAAAGGTTGCATAAATATTTAACTTATGATAGTTGAACATGTGGAACAAGATGGCCCCAATATTGACATGACTACTAGGTAGAGGGAAAACCAACATCTATATGTCCATGTGTAATATTAATGTTCTATATAACACTCAAATACCATGAAATTCATTTTATATATTAATATGGTAATGGACTCATAAAATGGTGAGAGCATGGGATGCAAGGCCAATAAGGATGGGGAAACTAAATGACAAGTGGTTTCTTATGACTTAGTGAGGGTTCCAATAATCCTTAAGGCAAAGAAGTGGTCAATGGGAATTGTTTTAGATTTTATAAATATTTTTGAAAATTTATAAATATATTAACTCAATCAAGGATGATGAGATACTAAATGGTTTAAGATCATAAAATAGTGAGAGCATTCAAACTTAACAATTATTCACAAAATGTCAAGAGCATGGTTTAAGTTACTCAAAAAAAGGTGAGAGCATCACTTAAGTTTCTCATAAAATGGTGAGAACATGGCTTAGGGTGTGACTAAGTTAAACTTAATGAATATTAATCACAACCTACATATTAATAGGATGGGACCTCAAGTCACTATAGTTCCACCTTATAGTGGAGGAATATGACTAGTGTAGCAGCCAATTTAAACAAAACATGCAAAGTTGGAACAATGGCATAGTACAACATAAAAATGGCAAGGTGATACTTCAAGGCATGATAAAAATGTATTTCCCCTATTTTTCTCATAGGTAGTTATAAATAGGAAATAATATCATAAGTTAATGATACTAATTTGCCCATAGGTGATTATAATTAGTATCAAGATGGTGGGACACTAATTTGCCCAAAGGTAGTTATATTTATGCCCACATGGTATTATAATAGAAAAATAAATGAAAGATTCAACTACCAAACCACTATCATATTGTTCCAAAAATATGTCCTCTAACTGGAATACTTAAAACAACTTCTGAAACTTGATCTAAATCTTCTTGCTAAAAGTAGTCGTGGAACCAATAGAATAGAACCAAGGTCAAATGGCTAGGTAAGGAGGGATGAAATTAACTCAGTTGATAGAAAAGGTAAGTTATAATGTAATGGTAGAATGAAAAAGAGATAGAGTGGTATGGTATAAAGAAGAAAGTTGATATTATGGTATAATTTAAAATGGGCCTCATAGACAATATACTAGGTCACTCAATTGAAGTAATACTTGAGGGTATAATGTTCATTGGCTCATCAAGTTCATCCCCGTATGGTGTGGAAACATTATATGAACTAGCACCATAATTTATAATAATGATGAAAGGGCCTACCTAGTTGGGTTTGAATTCTCCTTTATGTTTCTTCTCAACCATGGTATTCTTTTGGTTTTCCTTAAGAACAAGATCGCCAAGCTCAAATTCTATGTATTTAATGTGTTGATTATAGTGTCCACAAAGTTAATTTTGATATGCTTCCAAATTTTTTATTGTGTCCAATAATTTATCATCAAATAACTCTAGTTCATTCATGTAAGCTACTTGATCGTCTTCATCATCCAAGACATTCTTTAAAGACCTTAATTAGAAGAATGGATTTATTACCATAAACAAATGAATATGGAGTGGATCCTATTGGAGCATGGTGATAGGTATGGTATGCCTAGAGGGAATGAAATATTTGAAGGTGTCATTCATGATTGGCATCATTGACAATATTTTTAAGGATGTTTACAATGGTTTTATTAGATAATTATGTATGGTCTTTACCTTGTGGGTAATATGCCATAGAAAAATGTTATTTGATATTATACTAAAAACATAAAGATTAAACATATTTATTCTTGAATGATTCACCATTATCAAATAGAATATCAAAAATTATATCATTGTGGTAAATGATATGGTTGAAAATAAATTTGGAAATTTACTTTTCAGTCATGTGCGGGGTATAGCTTCAACCCACTTAGTAAAATATTCTATGATGGTAAGGATATGTTTATGGCCATTAGATGAGGTATGGTTTATATTTATAATGATATTAAGTCTTTATGTAAAAAAAATCCATGGTTTAATCATTGGTTTCAAAGTCTTGGTTGGGGCATAAATTATATTGGCATGCTATTGACATTTATTGCATCTTATAACATATGCAATTGCATCTACTTCCATCATTGGCCAATAGTACTTGGTACATAATATATTTTTGGATAGGATTTCCCTACTCATGTAGGATCCACATAATCTTTAATAAACTTCCCATAATGCTAGTGTAGATTCTATTGAAGTTAAATAATGAAGAAGAGTTCCATAACAACTATGGTGGTATAGGGTTGGTCTGAGTAAGGTATACCATGCAACATTGTGGATAAAGGATTTGCATTATTTACGATATAGGTCTAGTGGCATAATTTGGTCATAAAGATATGCATATATGTTCAAATATCAAGTAGAGTTGGGACCAACAATATCACATATCATTGTGATAGTTGAAGGTTTATAAGCTAATGCTAACATATTTTCAATGAGAAATTGATATTATTTTATCAGATATGTATGTCAAATTAAAGATCTAATGGTAGCCATAGAATTTGTTTTTCTATTACTAGCCCTTGGTATATGTTTAAATTGGACATCAAAAATCTACTATTTGAGAGTGTTGACCATGGACTTATAGGGTACTAGTTTGTCATACTTAGTCTGAAAATGGTATATAACCTAATTGATGATTAATTAAGAATCACCATAAACCTTTAGATGATGTATGTTCCATTGTACTACCTATTAAAGCCCTTCAATGAGTGCTTCATATTTGGCCATGTTATTGGTATAAGGAAAGTTGATTCAAAATGATTTAGGTATTAAATTCTCCTATGGAGTAATAAACAAAAGGCCCACCCTCAATCCATGTGTAGTGAATGATCCATCAAAATATAGCTTCTAGTGTTGTTCCTCAAGAGGTAATTTAATGATGGTCATAATATATTCATTTGGGAATTGGAATATTAATGGCTCTATATCTACAAAGGATGATTCAGTAAGCTAATCTGTAAGAACCTACCCCTTGATGTCTTTTTAGTTTGTTGTCCCCCAAAAATATCAGCTCATTTTTGGTACAACATTTGAACTATTTTGGTTCCTCATACCAAAATAATCTCTACCCTTCTCAAAATTTATTCTAAGCATTCAAATTCCTCATTTTTCAAGCTTCTCTAAAATCTATAGACTCTATAGGCTTGAATCTATGGACTCTGCAGGCTTGAATCTATGGACTCTACAGGCTTGAATCTATGAAATCTACATGCTTAAATTTATGGACTCTGTAGGAAGAAAACCTACGAACTCTACAGGCCAAGTTCAATGGACATAGGTTAATTTCTATGGACTCTTCTAGAAAGAAGAAAGCTCTCAACACTTAGGCAATTTCAAAGTTAGTTCAATCAAAAATGTCCATCGGCAAGCATCTAAGCAAGGATCGAACCATTGAACCATTGAACCATTGAACTGTTGAACCATTCTAGTTCAACGAGTTCAATGGGTTCAAAGGTTCGACGTCATCGGCAAGAGTTAAAGTGCTTCATCAAGGTTCAAATTTCAATTGCTTTGAGGTTCAATGGCTTCAAAACACTTATCAAAGAGAAGAAGGCTTGAACCATTAAACCGTTGAACCATTGAACCACTTCGGTTCAAAGGTTCAATGGGTTTAAGGTTCAAAGGTTCAACGAGTGTGATGAAGATCAAAGAGCTTAGAAAGAATAAGGAGTGACAGACTAATAGTTTGGCAGGTTTAAAGGCTTTTATAGGCAAGTTCAATCAAAAGAACAAGTTTCTAACACTTAGTCATTTTTAGGGAATGAACCATTGAACCACTTTGGTTCAAAGGTTCAATGAGTTCAAGGATCAAGGTTTAACGGGTTCAATGAGGCTTATTTCAAACAATCTTGGTTCAAGCGGTCAAATGGAATGAACCATTGAACTGTTAAAGTAAAGTTGGTTCAATCAGTTGGTTCAATCGGTAGGTTCAAGGGATTGCCCTAAAACCAAAGGATCACATAGCCCTTGTGGAGGGCAGAAAGGGGGCAAATGGACTAATTAAAAAAGTTCCCCTGGCAAAAGTAAAAAAGAGACAATTCCTTTGGGGGAATTGTCTGAAAGAATTCCTTCAGACTTTTTCCTCTAAAAGAAAGAAAAGACAGAAAAACAAAGCAAAGCTCAGTGGAAAGACTAAGGAAAGAAACAAATTCTTTCAGACTTCTGTCTGAAGGAATTCCTTTAGACAAAAAGTCTGAAGAAATTTAGGGAAGTTGTGGGAGGAAAGCCCGAAAGAATTTTTGAAGGCCAAAGACAAAGCAACCAAAACAATTCTTGCAGACTTTTTATCCACGAGAAAATGTCTACGAAAAAATTCCATGGGAAAGCTCCAAAGGATTCCAAAGACAAAAGGCCATTGAAGGACCCCGAAGGGTAGGTGCCCTTGCAGGGGACTCTCAGCTATTGAATTGAAGGACACTTCCCTAAAGCCGAAGGGTCACCTTCACTTCAGGAGGATGCAAAATAAGAAATCCAAAGGAAGAAAGTAGTAGAAAAGGTTGAATCAAGATAAAGCCAAAGAAAGTCTAAGGGGTGATGCACCTGAAGACGTCAAAGTCAAGAACAATGAACTAGTTGTTAGAAATTCAAACGTAGTGATGGGTGCATGAATGTCAATTTCAAGGTTCATAAAATAGCTGTTGATTTTGAAAAGCTTTAAAGAAGAGCCAAAGAAATTAGTGACCCACCAAAAGAAGCCCGAAGGCCATCCAAAGACCACCTAAAGGTTAAATACCCTTGCAGGGGGCTCTTCCTAACCCAAAACAGACCCGAATGCATTCAAAGGCTTTAAGGCCAAGACTAACAGGAAGTGACTAAGGAACAGAGCATAAAATTGAATCAAGGACCCGATTCAATTAACCAAAAAATGAGGAATGATAAGGAAGGATCAAAAACATTTGTGCATCAGATATGTTTCTAGAAGTAGATCACCAGGGGGACATCGAAGGATGCAAACATTCAATGGCATGACCCATTTCTCTGCATTGAGAAAATCAAATGGATAAATGCCCCTGAATTCTAGCATGTCTTCTTAACAAAATTCAATGCAACATGATGTGTTATTTTCTTGAGTCCTTCTTGAAGAGGCTATATAAGGGACTCTCTTTTATTGTTTTAATATCTCTCTCTGATTATTAGAAATAAAATTCTACCAAAATTGAAAGGCATTACTAAGACTTTGAGCTCAAATTGTTGTTTATATTTTGTTATTGGAATAAGAAAGCAAGTGACTTTTTAGACTTTGTGTTGTGATATCTTTGTTGTTGGGGAAACTATTCTTATGTCTTTTTCCTTAATATATTTTATGTTCCTTTAATTCAATAAGCAGAATTAGTGAAAGTAGTCAGGAAGGTGTCCTAAAGCCAACTATGGAAAGACTTTGTGGCCCCACAATTACCCTTAGTGTGTTTTATTTTTATTTCTGTGTAAAGGACCTTGGGATGACTTTGTGCCCTCATTGTCCTTCGTATCTCACTCTTGCATAAGTAAGGTGGAGACTTTGTGCTACATCTCAATCTACTGGTTACTACGCCCTTGGTTACATTTTGTAATTACTACTAGGAGTATTCTTGTGGTTTGTTGAATAGTACTTCTGAAAGAAGAGGAGTGTTTTCTGTCATTTCCCTTGAGATTTTTCCTTTGATTTGCACACATCATCTCTAAAAAAAGAGAGATGGATGGTTTGTTCTACCCTTGAGTATTATTTTATATATATATAGCATATCTATAGGGAACCTCCCCTTGATGAGAGGAGAGATTAGTCCCCTTTTGATGTGGTAAACCTAAACATTTGGATGATCAATATTCCTACTTTGGCTGATCAGACTTATTTTGTTTATCAATATGTTGATCGACAAAATTTTCAACCAATAGTTTTTAGTGACTCTGCTGGGGATGAATGTGCAGTCTAAAGCCTCAAGTTTCAGATTGAAGTAGTTCCTTCCCTTATCCATTATACAGATTCTGGCGACTCTATTACATGTCTTACCCATTATTCATTATATCCTTACCATATTCATCCACCTCCACTATTTTATCTAGTCTGCAAAATCAGAGCTGCTGGGAAAGAGTGCACAGTTTGAAGCCTCAAGATGAAACTAAGCCAATCCTTTTCCATTTTTGTTCTACAATATAGCCACTTCATCTATATTTTTTATCTCTTTTTTTATTAATTAAATCATGGTAGTTCAAGGCCCATGGAGTAACTCTTTTGGCCCACTCAACTTGACTCCACCTCTGCATGAACTCCCATGTAGTTCAAGAAATAATTTCCCCAAATTCTTTGGTGATGGGATAGTTCACCTTGATGAACACATTGCAGCCTTCAACATAGCCTATGGTGTTATAGTGATGGAATTTGAAGACGTGGCAGTCAAGATTTTTGTGGAGACACTACAAGGTGCTACTACAGACTGGTTCTACTATCTGCAAGCTGGATCAGTGACTGACTGGGATACACTCAAAGCCAAGTTTGAATCAAGATTTAAGCTAGTAGAAGATGCACATGCCTTGTTGGCCCAGCTCACTTAGATGAAGAAAGAGCCTCATGAGCCTATGAGGTATTTTATTTCCAAGTTTGAAAAGCTGAGGCATAAGATTCCCATGGTCACCTAGCTGACATCTCAGAAACTCAAGTGTTTCTTCATCAACTCAGAACTACTTGAAGTGAGTTTTTTGCTGAGATGAGCTGGCCACATAGACCTTATACTGCTCAAGACTTGGCTACTGAGGTAGAAGATGACCTTATCTTGGTAGGAAAGATAAGGAGAGACCCAAATAGAGGTAAATCCTCTTCATCTTCTCAATACTCACCCATAGTCACCACTGATCCAATGGTACAAAAGCTAAAAAATGAATTGCTAGCCTTGAAAAGGCAAATGGCACAAGGTATTTTTTCTACTCCTCTATATAAAGATATACCAAGGAGGACATTCCCTAATCAGCCATATGAAGGAAATGTTGCTAGAATTCAAGGGTAACCAAATCATCTTCCTCCCCCATAGAGGAACCTTACCCTTGAAGCACCTCCAACCACCTCAGTAGTTGGATATCTAGAAATAGAACATGTTTCATACTTCCAACCTAAGTTTGAGCAAGAAAATGGTGTTGATCTTTTCAAGTAAGATCTAAAAGAATCAACTGGAAACTCCCACATTGGTTTCCTAAATTTCTAAGATGAACCCAGAAGTGAAGGTGAAGCAGTCAAAGGATCATATGAAGTATTCACTAGGTCCAAGAATTAGTCATCCCAATAGGCCAACAAAGAGAAGATAGAGAGTGATCCCAACCAACAATTTCAATTGCTAAGCAGAGAACCCCTCTTCCTTTCCAGTCAAAGGACCCAGTGATTTCCAAAGAAGTATATTAAACATCTCTGTACCTTCTACTTCAAATTCATAGATCAGTCCTCCTCCTCCCAAAAACCAAAAGGATGAACTCCCATCCTCCCTTCCAATTCCATCTTAGTAATTTGCCATGATTGATCATGTCAAGAAATCCAAAATTTAGATGACTGAGTTTGAATCCCTACAAGCCAATCCTAAGCAATTAAACATTGGTGGAGAACTAAGTGTGGACCTGTCTGAGGCAAAAATTGTGGTCACCCAAATGTCAGCCCCTGTAGCTCAAATTCTATTTGAGCCTTCAAGTAGGGGTAATTACTTCTTGGCCACAGAGGATGCTCATGTATTAGTTGATGAAAGTCTCGTAGCTGGCAATCTAGGATTTCATCCAAACAAGGCACCGAAAAAATTGGTAGGGTGTGATACAAATCAAGAAGGATCTTCCATCTCCCATAAAGAGAAATCTAATAGAAGATAAGCTTCTGATGATGCTTAGATCCTAGAATTCAATGGCAGCAATTCTTCCATAGCTAGATGCAAATCTCTGTTGCTCAGATTGAAAACTAATCAGGGTGAAGAGGTCAAACTCCTTCACACCAAAGGAGATGTTGAGCTGATGGTTTGTCAGGAGTTTGAAGTTGATAATCAAAGCATGTGTTGAACTGAACTAGTAGAACAACAAGTTATGATGGTGGACTATACTAGTGTATTCTGAAGTTAGCAAAAGGAACTCCTCGTAGAGAGAGCAAGGAGATATGGTTTTTAGTTTGAATACCATATCCTGCCATGGGGCAAAAAGAAGAAAGATAAAAGAGGAAGATGCAAAAAATTGGTTTCCTGGTGGAGAGTTCCATTTGCTCATCATCATTTCTGGGGACAAAATTCCTTCTTGTTGGTTTATCAAGATAGAGTGCTATTTTCACTACCTCTCAAGAAGTAGCATCTGAAATACTTTAATTCCTGAAGTATCGGATAAGTTCACCTGTACATATGTATATTTGTATAGTTTTTGTTTTCTCTTTTGTATTTTTCATTTTCATTTTTGGAACCTTTCATTTTTGGTTAACATGACTCCACAACCCAATGGTACACATGAAGACACTGGAGATTCTGGATTCTACTCCCTTCAATTCTTTTTTACAATTGATAAAAGTTCCCCAACTGGAGCTAGCTATTGTCCCCTAAAAATATCAACTCATTTTTGGGACAACATTTGAACTATTTTGGTTCTTCAGACCAAAATAATCTCTGCCCTTCTCAAAATTTGTTATAAGCATTCAAATTCCTCAATTTTTAAGCTTCTCTAAAATCTACAGACTTTGCAGGCTTGAATCTATGAACTCTGTAGGCTTGAATCTATAGACTCTGTAGGCTTAAATTTATGGACTCTATAAGAATAAAATCTATGGACTCTACAGACCAAGTTCAATAGACTTCATAGGTTGATTTCTATGGACTCTGCAGGAAAGAAGTAAGCTCTCAACACTTGAGTCATTTCAAAGTTGGTTCAATCAAAAATGTCCATTAGTAAGCATCTAAGCAAGGATCGAACCATTGAACCATTAAACCAATGAACCGTTGAACCTTGAACCATTCTGGTTCAATGGGTTCAAAGGGTTCAAAGGTTCAATGTCATCGACAAGAGTTAAAGCGCTTCATCAAGGTTCAAAGTTCAACCGCTTCGAGGTTCAACGACTTCAAAACACTTATCAAAGAGAAGAAGGCTTGAACCATTGAATCGTTGAACTGTTGAACCACTTTCATTCAAAGGTTCAATGGCTTTAAGGTTCAACCAGTGTGATGAAGATCAAAGAGCTTAGAAAGAACAAGGAAATGATGGACTAATGGTTCAGTAATTTTAAAGGCTTCTACAGGCAGGTTTAATCAAAAGAACAAGTTTCCAACACTTAGTCATTTTCAAGGAATGAACCATTGAACCATTAAACCATTAAACCAATTTGGTTCAAAGGTTCAATAGGTTCAAGGTTCAAGGTTCAATGGGTTCAATGAGGCTTGTTTCAAAGAATCTTGGTTCAAGCGGTCAAAGGGAATGAACCATTGAACCGTTAAACCAAAGTTGGTTCAATCGGTTGGTTCAATCGGTAGGTTCAAGGGGTTGCCAAAAAACCAAAGGATCAAATAGACCTTGCAGAGGGTAGAAAGGGGGAAAATGGACCAATTCAAAAAGTTCCCTTGGCAAAAGTAACAAAGAGACAATTCCTTCAAGAAAATTGTCTGAAAGAATTCCTTCAAACTTTTTCCTCTGAAAGAAAGAAAAGATTGAAAAACAAGGCAAAGCCTAGTGGAAAGACTAAGGCAATAAATGAATTCTTTCAGACCTCTATCCAAAGGAATTCCTTTAGACAAAAAGTCTAAAGAAATTCAAGGAAGCTATAGGAGGAAAGCCTGAAAGAATTTTTGAAGGCCAAAGACAAAGCAGCCGAAACAATTCTTACAAAATTTTTCTCCATGGGAAAATGTTTGCCAAAAAAGTTTGTGAGAAAGCTTCGAAGGATTCCAAAGACAAAAGGCCATCAAAGGACACTGAAGGGCAGGTTCCCTTACGAGGGATTCTTGGCTATCGAATTAAAGGACACTTCCCCAAAGCCAAAGAGTCACCTTCCCTTCAGGAGGATGCAAAATAAGAAATCCAAAGGAAGAAAGTAGCAGAAAAGGCCAAATCAAGAGAAAGCCAAATAAATTCCAAGGGGTGACGCACCCAAAGACATCAAAGTCAAGAACAACAAGCTAGCGATTGGAAATTCAAATGTAGTGATGGGTGCGTGAATGTTAATTTCAAGGTGTATAAAATAGCCGTTGATTTTGAAAAGCCTTAAAGAAGAGCCAAAGAACTTAACGACCTGCCAAAAGAAGCTTGAAGGCCATCCGAAGACTACCTGAAGGGTAGATACCCTTGTGAGGGGCTCTTTGTGACCCAAAATGGACCCGAATGCATTCAAAGGCTTTAAGGCCAAGACTAGCAGGAAGCGACTAAGGAATAGAGCATTAAATTGAATCAAGGACTCGATTCAATTAACTAGAAAAGGAGGAACAATGAGGAAGGATTAAAAAAATTTGTGCATTAGATATGTTTCTAGAAGCAGATCACCAGGGGGACATTGAAGGATGCAAACATTCAATGGCGTGACCCATTTCTCTGCAGTGAGAAAAGTAATTGGGTAAATGCCCCTAAATTCCAGCATGTCTTCTTGACAAAATTCAATGCAACATGATGTGTTACTATTCATGAATCCTTCTTGAAGAGGATATATAAGGGACTCTCTTTTTTTGTTTTCATATCTCTCTCTGATTATCAGAAACAAAACTCTGCCAAAATTGAAAGGCATTACTGAGACTTTGAGCTTAGATTGTTGATCATATTTTGTTATTGGAATAAGAAAGCAAGTGACTTTTTAGACTTTGTGTTTTGATATCTTTGTTGTTGGGGAAACTATGCTTATGTCTTTTTCCTTAATATATTTTATGTTCCTTTAATTCAATAAGCAGAATTAGTGAAAGTAGTCAGGAAGGTGTCCTGAAGCCAACTGTGGAGAGACTTTGTGCCCCCACAATTGCCTTTAGTGTGCTTTCTTTTTGTTTTTATGTAAAGGACCTTGGGATAACTTTGTTCCCTCATTATTCTTCGTATCTCACTCTTTCACAATTAAGGTGGAGACTTTGTGCTACATCTCAATATGCTGGTTACTACGCCCTTGTTTACATTTTGTAATTACTACCAGGAGTATTCTTGTGGTTTGTTGAATAGTACTTCTAAAAGAAGAGTGCTTTCTGTCATTTCCCTTAAGATTTTTCCTTTGATTTACACGCATTATCTCTGAAAAAAGAGAGATGGATGGTTTGTTCTACCCTTGAATATTATTTTTTGTTTACACACACACACACACACATGTATGTATGTATGTATGTATATATGTATGTATGTATGTATATATATATATATGTAGATATATATATATATATGTATGTATATATATATATATATGTATATATGTATATATGTATATATATATGTGTGTGTGTGTGTGTGTGTGTGTGTATGTATATATATATACATATATATATATATATACATATATATATATATATATATATATATATATATATATATATATATATATATGTATATATATATATACATACACACACACACACACACATATATACATATATATATATATATAGGGAACCTCCCCTTGATGAGAGGAGAGATTAGTCCCCTTTTGATGTGGTAAATCTACACATTTGGATGACCAATCTTCCTACTTTGGCTTATCAGACCTATTTTGTTTATTAGTATGCTAATCGACAAAATATTCAACCAACATAATTAACATATTCTATCTCAAATTCACTAAGAACCATTATCCATTTAGCCATGTGGCCTTGTAAAGATGTTTTAGATAGTAGATACTTAAGTGGATCTACTTTCAAAATGACCATGGTCTTATTGTTTAACATATAATGGCATAGTTTTTGAGCTATAAAAACCATAACTAAATAGGTTTTTTCTATGGGTATATAATTGTGTTTATATGTGACCAACGTACAACTTAGATAGTAAACAACATGATCCTTTCCATTATCATCATGTTGAGTTATAAGTTCCCCTAGGGCTTTGCCAATATGTGATATTTATAATAAGAATGGTTTTCTTGGCATAGGAGGCAATAAAATAAGTGGATTGCTTAGATAGTCCTTTAAATGTTGAAAATCTTTATGACATTCATCATCCCAATGAAATTATACCCATTTCTTAAACAAGTGTGTGAATGGATGACACTTGTCTTTCGACTAAGATATGAAGTGTCTAATAGATTATATTTTACCTTACAAATTATAGAGCTACTTTAGATAGGTCGGTGGTAGCATCTTTGTTATGGCTCATACTTTGGCTAGGTCAACTTCAATACCTCTATGAGACACAATAAATCCAAGTGATTTACATAAAATAAATCCCAAAAATCACTTCTTAGGTTTAAGCCTAAATTTATACTTTCATAGTCACTCAAATACCCTCCTTAGTGTTATTAGATGATTAGCCCTGGTCTTGGATTTATCTAATATGCCATTAGTGTACTATTTAATAATGTCATACATCATATCATGAGATATGATGGTCATGGCTCTTTGGTAGGTGGCCTCAAAATGTTTTAGACCAAATGGCATAACTTAGTAATAGAATGTTCCACATAAAATAGTGAACACTATTTTGTGTTGGTCTTCTGGTGTAATTTGGATATGATTGTAACCTGAGAATTCATCCATCAATGAAAGAGTTTCATAACCCATTGTGGATTCAATAATCATGTCAAAGTTTGGCGAAAGAAAGCCATCCTTGGGATAGGCTTTGTTTATGTCTCTCAAGTTAGTGTAGATTCTAATTCCTTTTGGATTTTTACTTATAGGCACAACATTGGAGATCCACTTTGAGTAGTTGATCAGTTGAATACATCTCACTTCCAAGAGATTTTACAACTATTTATTTACTAATACAACAATGTGAGGATGTATATTGAATAATTTTTGTTTTACAATTTTGACATCAAGATGCACCATAAGTTGGTGTAAAACTAAGCTAGGGTCCAAACCAAACATGTTAGAGTAGGCCCAAGAAAACACATAAAAAAATTCCATCAATAGGGTTGTAAATACTTCACATCCATCCTCATAAAGGGATGTGTCTAATTTAATCTATTTTAGGTCATCTGGAGTCTCAATGTTAACTTCTATTTTTTCCTCCACTAGAAGGGTCAAAATATCTTCTAGAATGGTAGGTAAATATTTAAACTAGCCTACAATAGTAGAGTCCTCTATTATGACTGGATCTTCAAGTTCTCTTAGGCATGATGAATCATAATCCCTAAAGGTAGGAATGGCCATTTGAAAAATATAGTGGAAACTCTTGGATGATTTGATCAAAAGCTTGATGTTCTTCAAGGCTAAACTCAAACCCATAGGCAAGTTCATTATTGGTAGTCTCTTGAGTTATGTTTTAGGAAGGTTGAACACCCCCATCTAATGGTGCCTAAAATAGGTTTTCACCACTATATTGGCCTTTCTCTTTACTATTTACCTAGTCCAAAAGTGCCTCAAATATTTTTTCACATTGGGACCTCAATGTTTTATTTATTTATTTTTGGCTAAAGGTGTTCACCCATTCTCTAAAATAGGCTTCAAAATATAGTTTGATTGAGAGCCCTTGTTTGTGGTTTCCTAATAGAACATTGTCCTTAAGGCCTAAAAAATTATAAAAGGCCTCATCATTCTAAAATTTATCAACTAGAATTGTTGATTCTTTTTGGCCCCAGTATATTAGTTGAGGATAATATAAAAGAAGCAAATTATAGATAAATATTATTTGAATGATTTAAATGAAATTATTATCAAACAAATTGGTATGGGTTAGGTCATCAAAAGGGATAAAATTAGACTCTGCTTCACTTTCAACATCATCATCATGATTTACTAGCAATGGAACTTGAATAAGATATGTAGGATCACCCTCAAGAAAATTAAATCTAAGCTCATAGGTTCCTTTGTACCAAGTGGTAGAAATTGGCTCATGTAGACCTTGTTGATCTAGCCCAAGGATTACTCCTTCATGGGCATGTTTTGCATGATTCTATTTGATATAAGATACTTGGAATTGATATAATAGTTACTGACTTTGTCATTGTACAACCATGATTCATCACCTTTAAGAGGGTCCTATTCTTGGCTAGAGGCCAGTATGAAAATGGTAGGTGTTAGACTATGTTGTTTGGATTTGCCCTTATATTGTCATTCCATACAAGGTGGTTTGGATTTTGGTCTTCCAAAGGACTTGTGTTTCTATGGAAACTTATAAATGTGAAAGGTATCATGGGTCAAATATTCTCATGGGCCACTAGTCAAGATAGTATAATGATTGGACATTTCAAGAGGCAACATGTGGGAAAATGAATCTAGGGTGTCAAGGTCAATACAGTTAGCCTCTAGTGAATAAAAAAGTATTTATTTCCCCTTGTCCTTCTTAAGAAATGGATTCAAGACAAAATGGTAGTTATAGCTTTAGTATTGAGTATCTAAATTCTTTAAATGTTTATATGGCTACAAATCTCCATAAATGATGACCTCCATACTAGAATGGGGGAACTTGATACTGATTTAATAATTTTTGGAATATTAGTGTATTATTCCTAATTTAGTTAAAGGTTCTAAGTATTAAAATTAGTAAATAAATATTCAATAACTAATATACTAATTTGTGTAAATTAGATTGAAATTTTGACCTTTCTAAAAATTGTAATAAGAGGGAGAAAACAAGACTTAGCTAAAAATTAACTGATATGACTAAGACAGGGTCTAAGATTCATTATACAAGACTAGGACACTATCATAGACCATGATCTGACCTTTTTTTATGATTGAATATGATCACTAAAAGTGGATAGGAGTGGCACTGGCACTATAGTCTACCTTTGTTGCTATTGTCTAAGAGATTTGAGCTTTCTAGGTTTTGTTTACTATGCCTATGTGACCCTATCTATAAATTTTTGGTAGTTGGAAGTCTATAAATCTCCATATAGAGTAGATTTTATCTTTAAACCCTATACTCCATTGTGATTTGACCAATTTAAAGAAAGAGTGGGGGGGGGGGGTTAGTGTGTGTAAGATTCACTGAACATGTATCCACACCCCTTGTGTAGGCATGTTGCCTACATACCAATACTCTGAAGAGGGATCAAGCCATATGTAGCTCTCTTACTTGATGTGCTTTGTGAAACAGAGTGTATGAATATACAAATGTTATAACTAGGTTGTGCTTGAGGTGGATAGGAACTAGTGTAAGGATGTGAATAAGTTTATAAGTGTATTGGCTAGCTATATGTAGATAATAGGGAATATTGCCTAAGTAGTCTTTCTTGTATTCTTATTTGCTTAGTGATATTTATCAACCCTTTACAAATTATTTTTAATGGGATTTGATAGGGATATATTGGTCATGGGTTAAATGTGATTGAATTAGGATGACAAGGAGAAAGATTGGGGCCAAAAATACATTTGGATAGGAGTGACAAAAGTGGATAGGAGTGGTACCAACATTGTAGTCCAAGTGTGGTGCTATTATCTTGACTTGATGAGGCTTAGGGGTATAGATTAGTCATAGAAAGAATAATTTGGTTGAGCTAGGATTATGTCTTGAAGGCTATGAATGATTGGGAATCAGTGAAAAGATGCCTATGAGGGTCATGAGAGAAAGTAAGAGAGACCTATGGTTTGGGTGTCACAAGCCACACTCAAGTTATCAATTTTTGCATTTTATATGACTACATTTATCCCCCTCCCCTTTATTATAGTGATGTAGAAAAGTGAAATACTAATATAAAGGAAAAATATAAAGTGTACCTAAACTTAACTATGTTGGCTAATAGATTTGTTCTTATCTAAAAATGTTTTATTTTGACTCCATACCCTTCTTCTTTCAAGAACAAATAAGTTAAACAACAAATCGGTGAACTATTAAGACTAGTTCCCCTTTGAATTAAGGTACAACTCCCTTTAAGATTTTTAATGAATTTGAATACTCAGATACACTTTTAATTAGAAAGTGTTTAAACATAAACTAACATCCATACATCATCATGTTATGAATATGAGATTTTATAACATCAATGAGTAATAGAATACACAGATTCTATTTTCAATAAAAATTAAATAAATACACATATACATATTACTGAACCAATAAAAGATAAAACATATATAATGAATTGTCTAATGGAAGAGTAATGACTATATGAAAGAATATTTCACATAGAAAACCTAATTTCAAATACTCAAATGCATAGATATAAGTATGCAGTAATTAATCCTCTTTTTCATTCACAGATGAAAAATGTTTTAGACAAACATCACATATATTGTCAACAATAGCGGTTCAGTTCTCAAATTTTTTTAACTCCCCTCTCTCTGATTTGTCTTTTACCATTATATATATATATATTTCCATAATTAATCCACCTATCAAACTAAATTAGAGTTAAAGTAACTTTGACCCATACAAGGTTTAGTTTTTATAAATTCTATAATGATCAAGTTTAAAATATAAAATAAACTATTTAATTGAATAAAAGAAGGTATGTAAGTAAAATCATTACTGAAGTGATGAACTAGTATCTCCAAATTTGCCATGTTCGGTTGCATAGACACATTGAGATTTCCACTCCTGAAATGCTATAACAAACTCCTAAATTTTTGAAAGATTGGGAATGCTGACATGTTTTATCCTTTCTTTCTAGATGTTTTCTTCCCTCTAAAACTTTCCCATCTTCTCTGCGTGCTCTAGGAGTGTGTCAATGAAATGACAAAGAAGTGACTCTACTTTTGAAATCTGAGAGAAATTTTTAGTTAATAAATTGTCACTCTCTTTAATGATGTTGATATTTTCCCTAAAGGATTGAATCACAATATTGATGTCCTTTTCTAGTTTTCCATCATCTTTTATGTATTTGAAATTAATACTATGTAGATCATGTTGTAATGACTCAATGAATTCAGCTATTTCCTTGATCATTTTTATGATTTTGATTCATCCTTGTCGGGATACTAAATTCCTCCATTCAATGTTTTTCTTACTTACATATAATATATCTTCATCTAGTCCTATCAAATTCTTTTTTGACAAAAACTTTGTTATTCCATACTTTTGTACCTCATCAATCTGGTTTATCACCCTCATCCATTTTCCTTTATATTTTATCCACAAAGCATTTTGAGTCTTCAAATCCTCAACAATAATTATAGTTAGATCATATACATTCTTCAATTTATGAATGTATTTTGTACATTTCTAGTTGATGCCATCCAACTAATTATCAAACACCCTGATAACCATTTTACGTCTATGTATTTGGTCTAGCATTATTTGATTGATAGGAGAGTTTGGATCAAAAGATAGGGGACATTGGGTGATAAGTTCTGGATCTGGACTATGAATGGCATCAATGTACTCTGCCATTGACCATACAGTCTATTTTAATTCCCTTTTATCTTTTTCATCCTTTTAAGTTCTGCTAATTATCCTTTTGGTGGATGCTTCAAGGTGATGCACATTTGTGGCACATGATGTAGTCTCAAGATCTACCTTTTCAATTGTAAAATCCCAAACTATAGGATCTTAAACTTCTTCAACTATTCTTGGCCTAGTTATTTCTGCATTCTAGTTCCCTATATTAGGATCAATGTCTACCCTAGATGTTGTTTTTAACTTTTTGGATTTAGGAGTTTTCTATAAACATTTACTCACCATATCCTATACGGGTAAATAACATGGAACTATATTCCTTTTATTTCTAATTAAGCTTTCCAACCACTTGGGTGTAGAGGCTGAGGCTTCTTTATCAAGATTTGGTTGATCGAAAGGTATATTTTAAACAATCATTAGTTTAAGGAAAGGGCTAGAAATCTTGTGTCAAATCCTATGATACAGAAGATAGTAGAAAGTGGCTTAGTTGAAGCTGTGGCCTTTCCCATGGCTGTCTAGTACCCCAAATTAGTCCTTGAATGCATGAATATATATGAACCTCATAATAGGTGCATCAGGACTGTAGATGGAAATGTTTTACTACATATCAATAGACAAATCCTAATGTTTTTAATGAGAATTCCTCCCAGGGAACCATACTCTAACCTCAATACTACTTCTTCCTATGGTTATTTTTCATTAAATAAAGCAATTTACAAGAGTGTGATTGCTAGGAATTGGCTTTTGAAATTCTAAAAAGGGGGTTCAAGACTGCTTAGACCATTAACAAGAAATCATATGATTCCAGAAGTACAAGATATTATAGTATTACTACACAGACTAAAAGGAAATGCTTATGCATATTATTGGGAAGACTAGATGTACTTATTCATATAGGTGATCCTCCAAGGAGAATAATATCTAGATTGGGCAGAAATTGTAGCTAAATGTTTACATCTAGGTTTAAGTAATTGTTTTGTAAATAGAGTTTTATATGTCTTCATACCTCTTCTATTGCCTGGCATCTACGAGACAATGGGTAGGATTACCACACGCACCCTTGGCTGAAGACAGTAAAATTTATGACTATTACTCATAGTTGCAAATGCATAATTGCTATGAGGATTATTGGAGAGTCAATGATGTTTTTACTGGGAGAATGACTTTTGAATTGTTAAATAACATTAATAAAAGATTATCTGATGAATCTATGTAACTAATCAACATTTATGGTAGTTTCTTCACTTAGTTTTGTAAGTTCACTTATATCAGAGTTGGGGGTTTTGACGGTGAACCTTTAAGGTTACCTAAGTATGTTTTTGACCAATTTGTGTTAATAGAAGTCTATAGACAATTGACACATGTAGATAAAAAATTCCTAATGAAAAATAAATTTGGTATATATTTTCCTATTAAACTTGGATTTTATTCATACATGTCAACTTCTAATGCTTTAAATTTAGAATTAGATCTTAAGAAATTCAATTTTCAATACTTCATAGTCAGATCACAATTTGATAGCAAAGATTTAGCTAGAGATAACTTGGATTTTAGGATAGGGTTTTCACATATCCCTCAATTAGAGGATTATTGGGAGAATTGTTTGGATGAATTTGAAGTAAGAATAAGACTGTGGTCCAGGTTCTCCTTAGGGAAAATTATTACCCTCAATTTAAATATGGACATTTCTAGAATTTCTGACAATGATGAATAGGTGATTGATTTGCAATTTGAGAAAATAAAATAATCACCTATTCTAGAAATTGACTGGAAGAAAAATGAATAAGATAGAATTGAGGTTAAGACCCTCCCAGTGATAAGGAGAATAGAGAAATGGTTGAGAGAGAAAAAATTGGGGGGAGCTCAAAACATAGCTTCTTAGTAATGTACATCAATAATTGAATCACCATTCCTAATAAGCTCCTCTAACCAGCTTATTGTTATCTATGATGCAGGTTCTTCTAGAGAAAAACTAGAAGGGATCCTATCATTAAAGAATCTGAGAAGGCCCTTATAACTACTCTGCTTCCTTGTGCCACTAGATCAAGGACCCAAAGCAAGAAAAAGAGTCAGATTTCTAAAAAGGTAATTGTGGATTTGAATTTTGAAGAAGATTAAAGAGAAACCAAAGGTGATAAAGAATCTGGTTCACTAATGGCAAAAGAGATTAGTGTAGATAAATAGATAATGATTCCTTCTGATTCTACTAAATCTTCCATGTCATATTGGAAGAGAAGTGTCCCCAATTTTGGGAGGAGAACATATGAGACTAGGACCATGTTCATAATCAAGACATGTAGATTTCATGGCTACAGGTTAGAGGATATAATGAAAAGAAAATGTTTTGAACTCCTTAAATAATGTCGTAAACTCAAAAGGATCCTTCTTTCCAAATAAGTAAAGGAAACAACTTATAGTAAGAGTAAGACTCGCCTTTAAATCTATCTAAAATCACTATAAATTTAAGCAATCAAATATCTTAAACCACTTATGTTGTTGTTCTTTGTATCCCCCAGTATGGTTGTTTACTAAATTTGAATTATTCTCTTTTAATATAGATATTAACTAGATCAAATAATTAAACTAAAGTAATACGTGCTAATCATGCTTGATAAGACACGCATTTTGACATATGCATTAATGGCAAGAATTTTTTTATGTGTGATTTTGATGGGTAATGATTATCTCTAACCTCATGAAAATTCAAATTTTTTGCTTTATAATGAGTTTCAGATATATTCTCCTCTAAATATTCTGCTAATTTTAACTTAGAGAAAGCCTCGAGGTGAGATGAAAGTATAGTCATTAAACCATTGAACCATTAAACTCTTTGAAAATGTGGTTGAATTTTGAGGTTCAATTATATGAGATGAACTACACATATTGACTAATAGTCACATGATCTTTCCAGAAAATTTGAACTTTAAAACATTAAACTGTTAAACTTTTGAACTTTGCTATGTAGATTCAATCAATAATTTCAACCGGTAGGTTCAATGATACATTAAATTTATACCAGGGAACTGAGTGAATATGACTCTTTACAAAACATCAAATATTGAACTTTTGAACTGTTAAACTTTTAAACTCCTAATAATGGTTCAAGTTCAATTGAAAGGTTCAAATTCATAATTGAAATACACAAATGGACAAACAATTCACTTTGAGAAACTTGGAACTTTGAGACATTGAACCTATTGAACCATTGAACTTTTAAACTCTTGAACTCTGAGAAATGTTCAAGTTCAAAGGTTCAATTTTTTTAAAAATCCACACACAAAAGGTGATAAGCGGTTGAACTTATTTTATGGTAAAATTCATGAAAATTTGAATAAGGGCTACTCAAAAGGTAACATTGGATCTGACTGGGGATTGTATTTTATGACAAAATGCAAGAAATCATAAACTCTAGTTACGTAGAACAAAACATAGCAATAGAAGAAAAGGAGAAAGATAAACCAAAAATGGGAAAGGAAAACACAAAACATGACAATAAAGGAAAGACTATGTAAAAAATAGGGGACACCTATTTCATAGTCGATACAACTTAAGATCCTATCCATTATAAGACAAGGGTAAAATAGCTCCATCTAGATATTCCAATTTAAAAGAGTTAGGACCAAGTACATAATGAATTTTGAAAGGCCCTTTCCAAAGTGAATCAAATTTTCCATGTGCTCCTTTAGGTTCTCTTCTTTTATCCCATAGCAATACTTCATCTCCTTCCATGAACTTTCTAGGTCTAGTTTTCTGATCAAAAATCTTTTTAACCTTGTTTTGATGAGCAACAATCTGGTCAACCAGTTCATTTGTCTCTTCCTCAATCTTAGTTAATTACATAACTATTTTCTCTAAATAATCTTGAAAGTACTAATTTTTAATGCATTTTTAAATTTAACTACAGATAATTCCAAATTTAATGATAATTGTGCTCCTATCCCATAAACCAACTCAAATGATGCCATTCTTATTGCTCTTTTTTGGGTTACCCTATCAACCCAAAGTGGTTCATATAGTTTTTTATACCAATCTCTGCGGTTATCACTCACCAATTTCTTCATGATGGATATCAAATTTTTATTATTGGACTCTATTTGTCCATTCCCTTGAGGGTAATAATCTGATGAGTGAGAAAGAGAGATACTATGTTCATACCAAAATGAAGTAAGTTCCATTGAAGAAAAATTGGTAGCATTATCTACCAAAATATTGAGGAACACCAAAACGTACTAATATATTTTCTTTGAGAAAATTACATACCACGTATGAAGTGGTTCTCTTCACAGGGGCTGCTTCAACCCATTTTATAAAATAATTAGTTGATGTTAAAATGTGTATATGACTAGCACTTGATGGAGGTGAAAGAGGCCCAATGAAGTTTAATCCCCATTGTTTGAAAGGTTCTTCAATAATGACAGGTCTCAGAGGTAATGCTGCAAGTTGTGGTCTTCCTAAAAACAATTTGCATTTTTCACAATTAGCTACCCATTTATATGCATCTTTGAACATACCTAACCAATAATAACAATTTATAAGGATTTTGAATGATGTGATTGAAGAAGAGAAATGTCCACCATAGGCTTCATTATGAAAAACTTTCAACAATTTGTATTGTTGTTCCTTATCTACACATCTTAGAAAGGTTCCATCTAGTCCCTTTTTATATAGGACATCACCCCAAATTACATGTTTTTTTAATTTTAACTTCAAATTCCTTTTCTCCTTTGGGGATAAATGACTGGGATAGTCTCCATAAGTAAGATATATACCACATTTAGGAACCATGGATCTTGTAAGCTCACCAATAAGATAGTAGAAAGTTCTTCTTCTTTACTTCTAGCTATCAATTTGCACAAACCTTGACCTCTAACTAATTTGGTTGGCCTAATCTCTAGGTCATACTCTTGAATTTTAGCAATCCATGTTTCTCTATTGTTCATCCCAACCTCTTTCTGAGTCAGAATGCTTTTAATAGCAAAACTAAGAACAAATACAACTGAATGAGAATGAAGTATATAATATCTAAATTGTTTAACAGCCTTTACTATAGCTAAAGCTTATTTCTCAACCAAAGAATATTTTAGTTCATGCTTCTTGAGAGGAACACTCATAAAGGCTATTGGGGCTTCTATATTTAACTCATTTTTTTAATACAAGATACCAAACATTGTATGTTCTGAAGCATAATAGTAAATAAAAAAATCTTTTTGGAATTCAGGATTTACCAAATTAGGTGTTTGTGTAATCACCTCTTTAATTTCTTCAAATGCTTTTTTAGTAGCTTTGTTCCATTTAAATTCTTGTTTTTCACTCATCATCCCCACAATATGTTTTGTAATCTTAGCAAAATCAGGAATGAACCTTCTAAAAAAATTAATCTGACTAAAGAAAGAATTAACTCCAATCTTATTAGAAGGAAGACTTAAATGTTGTATTGCTCTAACTCTTTCTAGGTCAATTTTGATTCTATCCTTTGAAACTAGTTGTCTTAAAATTTTCCCTTCTGTAACATAGAAAACCAACTTCTTAGAATTAAGAGATATCCCCTGACTTAGGCATCTTTGTAAGATGGTCTCTAGATCCTTTAGATGATCTTCTCTTTTTCTAGAGAAAATAGTCAAATCATCAAGATAAATGATAATAATTGTTTCTTTCAGATATTTAAAGGATGAATCCATCACCCATTGAAAATTTGAACTAGCATTAATCAAACTAAAGGGCATACATCTATAGGCAAAAGTTCCTTGAGGTGTAGTGAAAGTAGTTTATGTTGGTCAGTTGTAGCTACACTTATCTGATTATAACTTGAGAACCCATATAACATGGACATCATTTCTGGCCCAGCAATAGTTTGAAAGATGTGATCCATCATAGGCAAGGGATAATTATCTTTTAAACTGGCTTGATTCAAATTCCCGAAGTCAACATAGATTCTTATTTCCCCATTCTTTTTGCATACTAAAACAATGTTTACCACCCAGGTGGAGTGATAACTTAGATAAATAATCCTAGCCTTCAACATCTTGTCAATGTCTTTAAGGATAGCTTCAACAACTTTTGGGTTATAATTTCTCAACTTTTACCTAAAAGGAGTTGCATTTGATTTCATAGGAACATGATGCTGAAATTTTGCACATCTAAAATATTTAAGATCATCATATCACCAAGCAAAGACATCCTTATACTTAATCAATAGATTAATTAATTTTTTTCTCTTTTGGTGAACAACACTTACCAATAGAGATCCATTTCAGGTTAGTCTCACTTCCAATGTTGATTCTCTCATAATCCTCTATTTTTTTAGGATTTTGAGCAAGTTTGCCTTTAATATATTTGTCTTATCTTGTGAACAAATGTTCTAGAGAGACCAATCCTTTAGGGATTTTGTTTCCTTTTAATTTAATTACATCATCTTTTAGATTGATCCCTAAATCAGAACTAAATTCTTTACATTTTGTTTTAGAAACTTTGAAAGAAGTCCCCAGGAACATATCAACATTCTCTAAAATTTTTATGATTTGTTTATTACTCTCAAAAACTTGCTAATTTTTTGCATTATCCAGGACATTAGGATGATAGACTAGTTCTATTCTATATGAATTCCATTCAAAATCAGGGTGTGGGAGAAGAAGAGAAGATGATACTACTAGAGAATCTACCTAAGTGTTTTGGTCTCAAGAAATTGCTTCAATATAAAAAGCATCAAAACATTTTATCTCATCCCAAACTCTATTTCTGTAATGTCTTAATCTATCATTTTTAACTGATTAAATACCTCTCACTTGTTTGACAATTAATTTAGCATCTCCTTTTGCCTTGAGTATCTTTATACCTTTTCCTTTAGCTTCATTTAACCCAAGAAATAAAACTTCATATTCTACAGTATTATTAGTTTTTTTAAATTCTAGTTTGAAAAATTAAGAAAAATTTTTACCTTCAAGTGAGATCAACACAACTCCTACTCCTGAACCAGTGGTAGCATAACTGCCATCAAATTCCATGGTCCATAAATCATCTGAATGAATAGAATTTGGGACAAATTCTTTATTTAAATCATCAGAGGAGAGAAAATAGTTACCAAATTCACATTCTTCAAATAGAATCTGAGACTTAGGATCATCAGAAGGATATATTATAAACTTTCATTTAGGTTCAAGTTCTAGCTTAACTTTCTATTTTCCCACTAGAATTGTGGCTTCTGACCAGTCTAATTTAATATTCCCTCCCAAATATTTGTAAAATGTCTTTGTCAACAACATCCCATAACTAGCAGGAATATACGCTATCAAGATAGTCAACTTCACCTTTTTATTGGGATAGGATGCAAGAGCAACTCGTGCATCTTTAATTTTTCTGAGCAAAGAAATCTGTTTACCATCCATGGAGTAACATATATTAAATGTTTTTGTAAGGGATAAGCCTAAGGCTTTGGATATAGAAGAAGGCATTATATTATTAGAAGCACCTGAGTCTATGATACAATTGTTGAGTTTATGACCATTTATGAACAAAGAAACATAAAATGGGTTAGGTTTCATATCAGTCATATAAGGAGTATCATCAAATGAATTGAGGGTCATTCTAGAAGTATGAGTGGGTGATTCAGGTGGAGAAGTAAATAATTGGGTGATAGGAGACTCAATATTAATGTTTAATTGACTTTCAGGTTCAACTTATGTAGGGCTATTTTTGACATATTTAACCAATTTATCAAGTTCTTTAGGTTTCAACATGAGGTATTCAGAGGGGGATATTTGAATTTTTGTAGAATTATAAAAATATAAAATATCAAAAGAAGTCTCACTATAGTTTCTATGTAGTAATTGACTTTCTTGGGTCTTCAAATTAACATCAATTTTTTTAGAAAAAGGTTCCTTACTTTTAACAGGCACTTCTTGAGTATTAGAGAATCTCAGATTCTTTTGACTTCTAGTAAGTACAGCACATGAAGGATCTTCAAGAGTAACCAATATTTCACCTCCTCTTCCTAAATCTAAATCATATTCTAGGAAGTGTATTTCAGAGTCACCAGGTCTCTCAATGCTCCTTTCTTCTTCAATAATCTCCCCTAAGACATCTTGAGTAGTATTCATTTGATTATATCCAAGCATCTCTAGACAATAATTTCCATCATGATCAGTAGTCAAATGAAAGACACACATGTTACTTCTTCCAAGAGGGGCTTCAATAGTATATCTTGGTTGTGTTGATGCAAGTGGTAATTTCTTACCAGTATTTGCTTATTTATTTCTTTTACTAATATCTTGATATGGTTGTTGGAATGAAGTTCTAGTCTTAGGTAATTGTCTTTTTAAGGCAATCATATCATTGACTAGCCTTTGAACTATAGGATCCGTAGAGGATGAGGGATGAAATTAGGTACTTGGACTTTTTTCTTCCATTTCTCAGCCATAATAAGATCATCCTCTAACTCAACTGCCAATGACTGTGCATCTGCTAAATTGACAATTGCACCTCTTCTGAGATGAGAACTTAAATTAGGAGGCATAGAATTAATAAAGAAGCATTTTTTATTCTCAGTAGTTAGTCTTTTATTAGTAGGAATCTTGTGAATAATTTGATTGAATTTGGCTATAAATTCCCTCATGGGTTCATGTATCTCTTTCTTGAGCTAAGTCAATTAAGCAAGAAGGGAATGTTCATCTTCTATGCTTTTGAACCTATTTTCAAACATAGTTTTCATATCATTCCAATTTGTGATTGAGGAATCAGTTAGATGATAAAACCATTATGCTGCAATATCAGTTAATGTTTACACAAAAAGCCTTATGGCTACATCTTGATGTTGCACACCTAACACACCACATGCTAATACAAAGGCACTCAAATGTTCTTTTGATGATTGTCTTCCATATCCATTAAATTTGGGTAAATTTTCCCTTGCATTTTTAGGTAAAGGATTAAGGCTGGCCCCTAAATTTAGAGGTCTTATGGCTGCACACCCCAATGTTGGGCCATTGGATGAAAACTTATGATAGAAGGAAATATAGTACCAAAAAGAGTTAAGGCTTAACAAATAGAGGATGTAGAGGGTTTAGGAGGGCTATGAGGTCTTCTTCTAGATTTTCTAACATGGTTAGGAATATAAGGAAAATTTAAGCTTTACAATGCTTGAAAAGTAGAATCCTCAATTCTTTCTCTTCTAAAAGACCTGATGTATCTTCTAGAATCCAGCTTATGATAT
The DNA here is from genome assembly GCA_037957365.1 of Torreya grandis. Lineage (NCBI taxonomy): Eukaryota > Viridiplantae > Streptophyta > Pinopsida > Cupressales > Taxaceae > Torreya > Torreya grandis. Next base: position 670,413 of record JARHVA010006155.1, on the reverse strand, counting down.
TATAACTATTACCTTCATAATTTAAGGGATTTAATTCCTTACTACATTTTCTGCTTGTCTCCTTCTTTGCCTGAGTAACAACAATCTTATATTATCATCCTATTCTTCTTCTTTTTCTAATATTCTGCTTGTTATCTTATAATCATCAATATTTCAATGAGAATGCCAAGCAAGAGTATTTAACTGACTAATTATATCTTCATGTTCATCTTGAAAACCAAGATTAGGTTGCAAAACAAGAATTATATTTTCATGTAGAAGTACCATTGTTGCCTCATATTAAGGTGACTAATCTTTCACTAAAGATTTCAATTTTCATTCCCCAGTGGAGTTGTCACAAATTGTTGGCTAACAGATTTGTCCTTATCTAAAAATGTTTTATTTTGACTTCATACCCTTCTTCTTTCATGAACAATTAATTTAAACAAAAAATGGGTGAACTATTAAGACTAGTTCCCCTCTGAATTAAGGTACAAATCCAATTAATATTTTCAATGAATTCAAATATTTAGATATATTTTTAACCAGAAAGTGTTTAAAGGTAAACTAACATCCATACATCATCATGTTATGAATGCGATATTTTATAACATCAATGAGTAATAGAATACATAGATTTTTTTTTTAATAACAATTAAATAAATAAACATATATATTAATAAACTAATAAATGAGAAAACACATATAATGAATTGTTTAATGGAAGAGTAATCACTATGTGAAAGAAAATTTCACACAAAAAACCTAATTTTAAATACTCAAATGCACAGATCTAAGTATGCATTAATTAATCCTCTTTTTCATTCATAGATGAAAAATGTTTCAGATAAATATCACATATATTGTCAAAAATAGTGGTTCAGTTCTCATAAAAAATTAACTCCCCTCTCTCTACTTTGTCTTTTACCACTATATATATATATATATATATATATATATATATATATATATATATATATATATATATATATATATATATATATATATACACACACACACATATATATATATATACATACATACATACATATATATATATATATATATATATATATATAGTTGCCATAATTAATCCACCTATCAAACCAAATCAGAGTTAAAGTAACTCTGACCCATATGGGGTTTATTTTTTATAAATTTTATAAAGATCAAGTTTCAAATAGAAAAGCAATTGAATAACTGAATAAAAGAAGGTATGTAAGTAAAATTATTGCTAAAGTGATGGACTAGGATCTCCAGATGTGTCATGTTCAGTTGGGTAGATACATTGAGCTTTTCAATCCTAAATTTTTTTAACAAACTCCTAAATTTTTGAAAGATTGGGAATGTTGACATGTTTTATCCTTGCTTTCCAGAAGTTTTCTCTCCTATGAAACTTTCCCATCTTTTCTACATGCTCTAGGAGTGTGCCAATGTAATGACAAAGAAGTGATTCTACTTTTGAAATCTGAGATAAATTTTTAGTTAATAAATTATCACTTTATTTAATGATGTTGATATTTTTCCTAAAGTATTAAATCACAATATTGATGTCCTTTTCTAGTTTTCCATAATCTTTTATGTATTTGACATCAATACTCTATAGATCATGTTGTAATGACTGAATGAATTCAGTTATTTCCTTGATCATTTTTGTGATTTTGATTCATCCTTGTCAGGATACTAAATTCCTCCATTCAATGTTTTTCTTACATATAATATATCTTCATCTAGTCCTATCAAATTCTTTTCTGACAAAATTTTTTCTATTCCATACTTTTGTACCTCATCAATATGGTTTATCACACTCATCCATTTTCCTTCATCTTTTATCCACAAAGCATTTTGAGTCTTCAAATATTCAATAGTAATTGTAGTTAGATCATATACATTATTTAATTTATGAATTTATTCTTTACCTTTCTGGATGATGCCATCCAACTAATTATCAAATACCCTGGTAATTATTTTGTTTCTATGTATTTGGTCCAACAGTCTTTGATTGACAAGAGATTTTAGATCAAAAGATAGGGGCAGTTGGGTGATCGATTATGGATCTAGACTATGAATGGTGTTAATGTACTTTATCATTGACCACACAGTCTATTTTAATTCCTTTTTATCTTTTTCATCCTTCCAGGTTCTATTGACCATCCTTTTGGTAGACACTTTAAGGTGATGCACATCTATGGCACGTGATGCAGTCCCAAGATCTACCTTTTCAATTGTACAATCCCAAACTATAGGATCTTGAACTTCTTCATTGGTTCTTGGCCTAGCTATTTATGGATTCCAATTCCCTGTATTAGGATCAATGTCTACCCTGGATGTTATTGTGAACATTTTGGATTTAGGAGTTTTTCCTAAACATTTACTCACCATATCCTCTAAGGGTAAAGAAAATGGAACTCATTTCCTTTTATTGCTAATTGAGCTTTGCAGCCACTTGGGTGCAGAGGCTGAGGCTTCTTTATCAAGATTTGGTTGATCACAAGGTACATTTGAAACAATCATTAGTTTAACAGAATCAGAAAGAATCACTATCTATTGATCTACACTAACCTCTTCCACCATTGGTGAACCATATTCTTTATCACCTTTGGCTTCTCGTAAATCTTCTTTGAAATTCAAATCCACAATAACCTTTTCAAAAATCTGACTCTTTTTCTTGCTTTGGGTCCTTGATTTAGTGGCATAAGGAGGTAGATTAGTTATAAGGGCCTTCTCATATTCTTTGATGATAGGATCCCATCCAGTTTTTGAACTAGAAGTACCTACATCACAAATAGCAATAAGCTGGTTAGAGGATCTTATTCAAAATGGTGATTTAATTATTGATGTACATTATTGGGAAGCTATGTTTTGAGTTTCCCTTCGTTTTTGCTCTCTCAACCATTTCTCAGTTCTCCTTATCATTGGGAGGTTCTTGACCTCAATTTTATCTTCTTCATTTTTCTCCTAGTCAATTTTTGGAATAGGTGATTGTTTTATTTGCTCAAATTACAGATCAGTCACATGTTCATCATTATCAAAAATTCCAAAAATGTCCATTTTTAAATTGAGGGTAATAATTTTCCCTAAGGATAACCTGGACCATAGTCTTCTTCTAACTTCAAATTCATTAAAATAATCCTCCCAATAATCCTCTAATTGAGGGATATGTGAAAACCATGTCCCAAGAACCAAGTTATCTCTAGAAAAACCTTTGTTGTTAAATTGTGATCTGGATGTGAAGTATTGAAAATTGAATTTCTTAAGAGCCAATTCTAAATTCAAAGCATTAGAAGGTGACTTGCATGAATAACATCCAAGTTCAATAGGAAAAGATATACCAGATATATTTTTCATTAGGAATTTTTTATCTACATGTGTTAATTGTCTACAGACTTATATTAACACAAATCAGTCAAAAACATACCTAGGTAACCTTAAAGGTTCACTGTCAAAACCCCCAACTCTGATATAAGTGAACTTGGAAAACTAAGTGAAGAAACTACCATAAATGTTGATTAGTTGCATAGCTTCATCAGACAACCTTTTATTGATGTTATTTGATAATTCAAAATTCATTTTCCCAGTAAAAACATCATTGACTCTCCTTTAATCCTCATAGTAATTATGCATTTGAAACTATGAGTAATAGTAATAAATTTTACTATCTTTAGCCAAGGGTGCATGTGGTAATAATACCCATTGTATTGTAGATGCCAAGAAATAAAAGAGGTATAAAGTCATATAAAACTCTTTATTTCTCAAATAATTACTTAAATCGAGATGCAAACATTCATCTATAATTTCTACCCAATACAAATATTATTCTCCTTGGAGGATCACCTATATGAAGAAGTACATCCAATCTTTCCAATAATATGCATGAGCATTACCTTTTAGTCTATGTAGTAATACTATAATATCTTGTATTTATGGAATCATATGATTTATTGTTAATGGTTTGGACAGTATTGAACCCCCTTTTTCGAATTTCAAAAGCCAATTCCTAGTAATCACGCTCTTGTAAATTACTTTATTTAATGAAAAATAACCATAGGAAGAATTAATATTGAGGTCAGAGTATTGTTCCTTAGGAGGAATTCTCATTACACAAATTAGGGTTTGTTTATTGATATTTAGTAAAACATTTCCATCTATAGTCTTGATGCACCTATTCTGAGGTTCATATTTATTCATGCATTCAAGGACTAATTTGGGGCATTGGACAGCCATGGGAAAGGCTGCAGCTTCAACTAAGCCACTTTCTATTATCTTTTGCATCATAGGATTTGAAACAAAAATTTTATCCCTTTCCTTAAAATCTTCCAAGTCATATTAGACTAGAGAAGTGTCCCCAATTTTAGGAGGAGAACATATGAGACTAGGACCATGTTCATAATCAAGACATGAAAATTTCATGGCTACAGGTTAGAGGATATAATGAAAATAAAATGTTTTGAAATCCTTAAATAATTCATCCAAAAATTATAAGTTCTAGTTGATAAATATTTCAATAGCATATAAAAATCATAGTAACAATGAATACTCTGAGAAGAGATGTAGTCTTACTCAAGATCGCAATACAAATAAATGCTTATCTCTGGGAAGAGATGTATGTCTTAAAATTTTGGGTTACCTCTTCATTTATACACATTTTGAAAGCATGGGGAGGATGTGAAAGGTCACCAATATTGAGGGAGATCAAGTGGTTTTACTTCTAAGATTTAAAACAATACATAATTCGAGGAATTGTTATTTTTAGAAACTTACACTTTTTATACTACACTACTAAAATTAAAATTTTGGGAACTTCCATTGGGTTTTATAGGGTAAAAAATCATTAAGAAAATATCCATGCCATCTCATGACATTATCCTCATTCTTAGCTTTCCAACGGTTCAAACGGTGAGTCAATTGGAGCTACGGTGCAAAAGTTATGGCTCCCGGAAGTTCAGTCATCAATTGGGGTGGAACTGTCACCCGAATTGTCGCCTAAATTGTTGCCCAGATCAATAATGTCATAAACTCAAAAGGATCCTTATTTCCAACCAATTAAAGGAAACAACTTATATTAAGAGTAAGACTCACCTTTAAATTTATCTGAAATCACTACGAATTTGAGTAATCAAATAGCTTATACCACCTATGTTGTTCTTCTTTGTATCACCCAGTATGATTGTTTGCTAAATTTGAATTATTCTCTTTTGATATAGATATTAACTAGATAAAATAATTAAACTGAAGTCATACATTCTAATCATGCTTGATAAGACATGCATTCTGACATATGCATTAATGGCAAGCATTTTTTTATGCATGATTTTGATGGGTAATGATTATATGTAACCTCATGAAAATTCAAATTTTCTGTTTTATAATGTGTTTCAGATATATTCTTCTCTAAATCTTTTGATAATTTTAACTTAGAGAAATCCTCATATCAAGATGAGAGTATAGTCATTTAACCATTGAACCATTGAACTCTTTGAAAATGTGGTTCAATTTCAAGGTTCAATGATATGAGATGAACTACATAGACTGACCAATAATCACATGATCTTCCTAGAAACTTTGAACTTTGAAACATTAAACCGTTGAACTTTTGAACTCCACTATGTGGTTTTAATCAATAAGTTAAATCTATAGGTTCAATTGGTAGGTTCAATCGATAGGTTCAATGATACATTAAATTTATACAAGGGAACTAAGTATACATGACTCTTTACAAAACATCAAATATTGAACTTTTGAACCATTGAAATTTTGAACTCCTAAAAAGGGTTCAAGTTCAAATGAAAGGTTCAAAGTCATAATTGAAATAAACAAAGGGACAAACAATTCACTTTGAGAAACTTTGAACTTTGAGACATTGAACCTATTGAACCATTGAACTTTTGAACTCTTAAACTCTGAGAAAGGTTCAAGTTCAAAGGTTCAATTTTTTTAAAAATTCACACCCAAAAGGTGATAAGCAATTGAACTTATTTTATGGCAAAATTCATGAAAAATTGAATAAGGGTGACTTAAAAGGTAACAACCTACAAGGATGAAGCTCATGAATCTATGTGATGTTGGGTGTGCATAGACACAGCATGTTGTGAAGTATGAATCTATAAAAAAAACAAAGAGTAGATGAGTTCTTACTAGATACACTATATCTAAAATAATAATGTAAAAATATAGGTAATATATAGAGGAAGATAAAAGAATGAATACACCTCACTGAGTATGTGGACCAATATAAAACCAATTGTGATATTGAGTGATGTTGGATATGTTGGATATGTTGGGTATGATGTACCAAAAGTGATATTATGAATCAAGTTGAGTGCTCAATTCCCCAAGAGTGGCTCAAGAATGTAAAGGCTATCCCTTTATCTCCATTATCACCCACTAAGTGAAGATAGGTGGTCATGCATGCATTAATCGATGTTTATATTATGTGTCCAATCCCTCTGAATAGGTGGCTAAAGCATACAAAGACTAGCTAGTCCTTTAGCTTCATCATTGTCCCATAAAGTGAAGCTATGAAATGATACGATTATAAAATGTGTGTCATATGAGATGGATCTTATATCCCATGAATTTAATATGATCTAACAATGTTGGTGTGAATAGTCAAATGTATGTTGGAAACTAGGTGACTCTTGGCCACTTCAAAAGATGAAGATTAGGCTTTTATGAAAGCCACCCCAAAACTAGTGCACTAATATTATATAAAATCCACTCGAAAATGTGGAAGTTAGGCTTGTATTAAAGACACTTTAAAATTATGATAACCACCTGTAGATAGAATAAGGCATGTAATTGTTGAGAATGTCTGGGTAATACTAAACTCAAAAATATAAGAAAAGAAATGTTTCATGCACATTACCCTCAATCACTAATGTTTGAAATATGGATTATAATTTGGAAGTTATATCAACTATCATATCTAAAACTAGAAGTGAGGGCTATCATTTTGTGAATTTTCTCCCTGTATTTGGATTCTTTAAGCAAAAATGTACTGAAAACTATTGATTCTAAACTGGTTTGATTGTGCAAAACTATAGTTGAACCTACATTTTTATCTACTTTTGTAAAGTTTAATTTTTTTGTTGTTTGGATAAGAGCACCAAAAAATGGAAACTAGAGGGCCCAACACTATATTCTAATCATGGTGTTGTTGTCTTGGACTAAATGTGGTGACTATTTTGACATTTTCACTATTTGCCTAGTCTATTTTGTACATTCAATCATAAGAAGACTATGTACAAGAAGTACTAACAAACTATGTACAAGTAAGCAAAAAGAATCTATATACAAGTAAGACTAATAATAAATGATATTAACTGATGAGTCTCATGGGAGACTCCCTATCATGGTGTCCTATATCAAATAAATTAATTGTGCATGATTATGAAGTATGAGGGAATGGCTATGAATATGACTTTGAATATTTGGATTCATTGTCAATATCTTAGAATTGATAATAACCTATTTTATTCCACTCATCATTAGAATTTTATTTTAAACCAATAGAATTCTAGTGTTGATTTTTGTTGTTTCTAGATCTTTTCCTTTGATAAATTGTGTTTTTGAATGATTTGCCTTAGGATTTTTAATAAATCCCAAACCTTGGTGATAAAAATTATTGACTGTTAGAATAAGAGTAGTGATATATTGATCATACTTTCCCAACCCTTGACCTTGATATTCAAATTATTGTAGATATTTTTGACCAAACCCATACTACTTTGAAAATTGAGCCTCATTTTGGAGAGGTATATTTGTATCTTTTTCATGCTTTATCTATGCTTTTGGTACTATTTCTTGCTCTAATTTTTCTTTTTAATCATTTTTTATTTTTAGTTATGCTTTGGCAACCACTTTTTTACTATTTCTAAAATTAACCCTTTGTGAATGTGTTCTTGTGTCATTATGGATTTCTTGACTAATTTACCTTTTATAGGGTCCTCATCAACAATTATCTATTGTATATGTTATTTCAATGTCAAACATGAATCTATGTGATGCCCATGAATTCTATGATATGCACAATAATATCTAGATATTCTCATTAGATGTAGAGGATTTATTTTGATCAACTTAGATTTAATCATTTCCCTTAGTACCTCACTTGAAATCTTATTTGATCTTTGAATGATTTTTGAATCACTAGTTGTAGAGTTACTTTGTTGTGATTTCTTTTTTTGATATGTAAGATTGCTTGCAACTAATTGACTAAGTGAAGATACATATCCATGAGTGGTTCTAGGGAGCCTTTGAGGCTTTTGTATAATTTTATTTTCTAATGTTGTGATCTTATCATATAATAGTTGATTATGTGTTTGTAAATCTAAAATTAACATGCTCATACTGGTGATTTTAACCCTTAAAGTCTCACAAGTGAAAGCCCTAGTTGCTTCTGATTGAACATGTAAGCACATATGTTGAAGAGGTTTTGAATAATATATAGGATGAATGTATGCATTAGGAACAATAGTATAGGCTGCATCACCTTTTAGAGGGGTGATAACATGGACCTAGTTAGAGGGAAAGTAGTTATCACCCTCTTGGGGGAGAGGAGGAGAAGGAAATTATTTCTTGCGCATAATATATGACATTAAAAAATAGATAGGTGGTTGTTAGCTTACACAATGGATCCTCTAGGTAGAAACCATGTATGTGGGATAAAATGCATGTGATTGGATTTATAATCATAACAATATGTTTATAAATAACATTCCAAATGAGATATTGCAATCAAGAGATAGAGAGAATGTGTTGTGCATTAATGTATAAAAAGCTTTGACTTGTGATATGACAATTCTAATATGTTTAGCTAGATAAACTTGAAAATGTTTCCATGTGAGAGATAGAAAGCAAAGTATAAAAAGCATGAATTTGTGAATGAATACATAAGAAAATTTGACATGTGCTATGACATTTCTAATGTGTTTAGCATGATAAAATTGAAAAAATTTCCATATGAGAGATATAAATCAAGGTATAGAAAGCATGAAATTGTGCATGAATGTGTAAGAAACTTTGGCATGTGCTATGACATTTCTAATGTGTTTAGCATGATAAACTTTAAAAAAAATCCATATGAGAGATAGAAAGAAATGTATAAAAAGCATGAATTTGTGTATAAATGCATAAGAAACTTTGGCATGTGCTATGACATTTCTATTGTGTTTAGCATGATAAACTTGAATTGTTTTCCATATGAGAGATAGAAAGCAAGAGATGAAACCTTGTACTAAAGACAAGTAAACTTCTCTTTGAAGGAGAGGCATCTTACTATGTTTAACAATGAATTTCTTAATATCATCCATATTATGAAAAGTAGGCATGAAAAACAAAGAATGAAGCTTTATATTAGCATATGGTAAACTTCATCATTCATGTACATGATAGGACCAAGTATTGTCTCCTTATTATTTGCTAAAAATGCAAGAAATATTTGAAAAGAAGTGAGATCCATTTTTTAAATCTGATTTTAGATGTAAGGTGATACCACAAGGAGTAAATAGGAGCTAATACATGAAAATATGGTTTTGAATTAAATTATTATTTTTAATTACTAAGGAATTTTAAAATTTGATGAAAAATTCTAATTTAGATATGTAAGTAAAAAATCAAAAAATTGTTGCTCTGATCTATGTTATCTTGGACTATGATAAAAATGGCAGAAAGAGAGAAGGAAGGTGCATGAGGGAAGGAAGGCACAAAGGGGGAGAGTGCAAGTCGCAGCTACAGGGTGATGTTGGGAGTGCAACAGTTGGCCCAAAGAGTGCAGTAGTCAGCCCAGAGCCTGAGGAGTGCTGGAATGGTTTTCCCCCCACTATTTCCAGGTTCATGTGATGTTGAAGAGCCAACTAGCATGAGACTTCCCAAGGTCACTGGATGCCTGGAAAGATGCACGAAGAGGCCCAAATTGGTCATACCTATGGACATGATTGCTGAGGATATCGAATATTATACAAATCATTCTCTGTATTGCAAGTTTTTGGGGCTCAAGACTTTGTTCCAGTTCTTGGCAGCATGGGCTCAGAGGACATGGGCTCCGAAAGGAGAAATGGATATCACAATGTTAGCCAACAGATATTTTATGGTCACTTTTACTTGCTTGACTGACTATAGTAGAGTCTTTGCTGGAGGTCCATACTTTCACAATCAGGTGGGGCTATTTTTCAAGCTGTGGCATGCTGTTTTTATACCTTCAAAGGAATTTCCAAACCGTGTTTTGGTATGGGTGCGGCTACCTCACTTTCTACTGGAATACTATCATGACGATACCCTGCAATTTCTTGCGTCCCTCCTGGGAAGGCTAGTTAGTTCATCAATGTCAATCCTTGGGAAAAGGTAATGACTTATGCCTACATTTATGTTGAAATTGATCTTAGTAAGACAATACCTGATGCTATTGAAATGAGTGTGAGACCCTTTTCTTGGGTACAAAAATTGGATTATGAAACTCTTCCCTTTCATTGTCATCTTTGCCATGCTTATGGTCACTTGTAATGATGGTGTCCCAAATCTAATGCCTTTGAATCTCAGCATGCTCAACCTGCTCGTAATCCACTTGGAACTGACAAAGGGAAGGGTCTGATTCTAGGTGAGGTGCCAAAAATTGATGGTTTTATCCCAGTTAAAGGGTGATATAGAAGCAGGGGTCAAAAATGGTCTTTAAAAGAAAGATAGGCAGATGACTCGCTTAACAAATTTGAAATTCTAGATGACCTTAACCAACAAGAGGTGAACCCAGGGTTGATGATTTTAGATCAACAGATTGAGGGCCCAGCCCAAGAGAACAATGTTTCAATTGATTTAACTGAATCATAAGATGTTGGGGATGGGCACATGGATATGGACCAGTAGATGTTGATATCAGATATTTTGACTTCCTCAGTTGTTCCCTCTAAAGAAGATGGGAATTTATATTTAACAGGGAAATCCAAAGAATTAGGAGCAGCAAGGAGTAGTAAATCTTCTCCTCACTTGGGAATTTTGCAAAAAGACCTTAAGAAGGGTGGGGGGGAGAAATCAGTCAAGATTGGTAGGAAAAAAGACTTGGAAAGGATGAAACTAATGGGAGATACTTTGGTGGAGTCAGGGTCTGTGAAGACTCTAGATGCTCACTTTCTAAATCCTTTGAAATGATTGTACTATCCTGGAATGTAAGGGGTTTGAACAGCAGCCCTAGACAAAATGATGTTCACAACTTGATTAGAAGTCAAAGACCTAATGTCTTTTTTTAATAGGAGACTAAGCTTTCAGTAGATTCTATGTCCAGATTAGTGCCTAAGTTGTGGAGACAAGGGGATTATCAATGCATTGGGGCTACTAGATCTTCAAGAGGATTAGCTTGCCTTTGGAACCCCCGATAGATTGGCCTCATAGGATGGTTGTCCTCTAAGTTTTCCTTGACTATGATGGCTTCCAGCTTTGAGACTGGGGAAGTCATTCTTCTATCCAATGTCTATGCCCCTACTAACTAGTAGGATGAACAATCCCTATGGGGCCACATTAGTTTTGTCCGCAGCTTGGCTCCCCTCCAACCTTGGATTATGGCTGGAGATTTTCATGCTATTTTGGATTTGACTAAAAAATGTGGTGGTATGACAAAGCTTGACTCCTCTACTTTTCGTATGCAAAATTACATTGAAGCTTTGAATTTAGTCGACATTCGGCCCAACAATGGATAGTTTACTTAGAACAATCAGAGGACTGGCCAACATTGCATTGCTGAGAGACTGGATCATTTTTTGGTTTCTAGCTACTGGGTCAGGGGTATGTGGTCTACAGGGTCTAGAATTTTGGACTAGAGAGGATTGAATCATTGGCCTATTAAGTTGAACAGTGTTTCAAAGTACCAGCCTCACTCTCTATCCTTCAGATTCCAACTCATGTGGTTGCGAGATAAGTCATTGTTTGAATGTGTGGCCAATTGGTGGAGGTGGGGCAGGCCTGTCCATGGTACAATGATGTATATTTTTGCTAAATCACTATAGTTTGTGAATTATAAGCTTAAACAGTGGAATCATCAAAGCTCTAGGAATATTTTTCATGCTAAGGCTGATGCACAAGCTAAGCTTGATGGTATCACGAGAATAATTAGGGAGGAAGGATTGACTAAAATCTTACTTCAAGACGAAGCTTAGGTTGTGAAAGACCTAGAGGAATGCGAGCTATGGGAGGAAATTTTTTGGAAGTAGAAAGCTCAGATAGAATGGCTCCAAGAAGGTGATAGAAATACTTCTTTTTTCTTTCAATCATCCAAAGCTAGGAGGCACGGCAACTCTATCTCAGTCTTGGTCAATGATAGAGGTGAGTGGCTTAATTCCTTTCTTGCAATGTCAGAGGAGGTGGTGCAATATTTCTCTAATATTTTTAGAGAAGATGCAAATGAGTAATTACTGGAAGAAGCACAGGTTCTCTACTACATTCTGCCCCTGGTGACATGTAAAATTAATGAGAATTTAATGAAGGATATCACACTTGGGGAACTTGAGGTGACTATTTCCCAGATGAAAAAAGGGAAAGTGGCTAGTCTTGACATCTTCTTAGCTGATTCTATCAAGAATTTTGGGACATTATCAAATTAGAGCTTTTAGCTATTGTTCAAGAATCTCAGTAGAATAAGCAAATGCTTAAGGCTTCAAATGTGACTTATCTCACCCTCATACCGAAATGTGAAGGAGTTGATAGGCTAAGTTAGTTTCACCCTATATCTCTTTGTAATGTTTTTTACAAAATCATATATAAAATCATTATAGAAAGGTTAAAAACTGGGCTCAATGATGTGATTTCTGAAGAACATAGTGGTTTTGTGGAAGATAGGCAAATTCTTGATGGTATTGTCATAGTGGTTGAGTCCATTCACTCCATGGCCAGCTCCAAGGATAAGGTAATGTTTATTAAGTTGGATATGGCCAAGGCTTTTGATAGGGTTAGATGGTCATTCATGTGGAAGGTTTGCAAAGCTTTTGGTTTTGCAGATGAATGGACCCAATGGGTCATGAGCTGCATTTCCTCGATTTCCTTTTTGGTGCTTATCAATGGGGAACATACATAGTTATTTGGTGCCTCTAGGGGGTTACGACAAGGAGATCCCTTATCTCTATATCTATTTCTTCTTCTTGCTAAAGGCTTGGGGAGGATGATCAGAAGGAATAGAGAGGATGGGCATATTGAAGGCTAGCGATGGGGGGGTGAACTGTTGGCGCAGTCTCACTTGTAATTTGTTGATGACATTATTCTGATGGGCATGACCACAATGAGTGAAGCTGCCAATTTGCACAAGATGTTGGATGTTTATCTAATGGCCTCGGGGTAAAAGGTCAATGAAGATAAGTCATCCATCTTATTTTTTAATACACTAGCTCCCATATAGTAGTGAGTTTCTTAGACTATCCATTTCCAGATTGGGACTCTCCCCTTGATTTGTTTGGGTATTCCTATTACAGCTGGTCGTATATGTAAAGAATCTTGGTAGAATATTTTGGATAAATTTTGGGTGAAGGTGAATCATTGGACTCACAGGTGGCTTTTTTTTGCAGGCTATGTTCAATTAATTCAATCTGTGGTGCAGGCTTTACCCATTTATAGATGTATGCTTCAAGTTACCTCAATGGGAATTGTTAAGGAATTTGACTCGGTTACTAGGTAATTTTTATGGGCTAGTACTTTGATGACCTGAAAATGGAGCTTAGTTAGATGGGAGATGGTCTATAGCCCCATATAACATAGGGGGCTTGGCCTAAGGTAGATAGACTTAAATGGAGTTGTATTGGTGGCTAAGCTTTATTGGTGTTAGTGCAATGAACAAGACAAGGCTTAGGCAAGAATTCTCTCTCAAAAGTACTATTTGGGGGCCACTCAATGTGATATTCCTCATTATCCACACATTGGGAAAGGCTCAGCGATATGGAGGACTCTCAAAAAAGAGGTTGCTCTTATTAAGGAAGGCTTATTCTAGATTTGTAAGCGGGGATCCAAGGCTCTCTTTTCGACTGATTCTTGGGATGGTAACCCTCCCATTAATTCTCAATTCCCTAATCTATCAAACCTTGATAGAGATTCCTTGATGCTGGTTGGTCTCAGGTGAGTAACTTTAAATCATACATTTCTTGTGGATAGCTAGAGGTGGCAAAATGGAAAGTGCCTAAGGTTTGGTCGATTATTGGAATGCAAGAGGAGCATGATGAGCTACTGAACCTCCTTTCCAAACGCTGATGTATCTCCCTCTAGGAGGAAGATGAGCTTGCTTGGTCTCCCAATCCTAAAATAAATTACACAGTTGCTTCTAGATATCAGGCTTTATTATCTCAGAGATTGGGTAGGGGAGAAGTGTAATGGTGGAGACAGGTCTGGAATAAATTCTCATGGCCAAAATGTAACTGCTTTATTTGGTTGTTGGCTTAGAACAGGTGCTTGACATGGGAAAATCTTTGGAAAAGAGGCTTCTAAGGCCCGTCTATCTATGTTATGTGTGGAGTGGCTAAGGAGGATTTTGCTCACCTATTTTTTCATTGCTCCTTTTCTTTGCAACTCTGGCATTATTGGTGGGACATATGGTAGTGCCCCTGTCTCCATGTTTCATCCTTGGTCAATTTTTGGAGTGGCATGGGAGAACCCCCCTCAAGGATGGCTTTTTTGCAGAATGTTTGGTTAAGGGGGCCCATCTTTTTTGTTGTGGTAGCTCTGGTTGGAGAGAAATAGGTAGATATTCTAGAATTAGAGGATTATGGCACAAAAAGTATGGTAGAAAGTCATAGGGATGATTTAGGAGACTGCGTAAGCCAAGAGTGAGGTTTGTCTCCCTTTATCCAAATAAGACACTGAGGTGGTGGCGTGCCTAGGATTCCAATGATTTGTAGGTAATTTGGCTTGTGTCAGGAGAGGTCGACAGGGCAAAGAGAAGATTCATAGGGATGGCCAATGGCAGTACCCTCCCAATGGGTTTCTCAAGATCAATATAGACAACTCTTCCAGGGGCAATCCCAGCCTTACAAGTACTGGTGGGATAGGTAGAGACTCTGAAGGTATGGTTAATTTTCTCTTTGCGGTCCATGAGGGGATGCAAACCAATAACATGATGGAAGGCTAGGATATTCTCTATGCTCTTGAGAAGGCTCAAGCATTGGGTTGGCATAGGATCATTTTTGAATCAGATTCTCAAGTCGTGATCAACCTGCTTGTTAAGAGGAAAGTGATGGATGTTAATTGGTAATTGGCTGGGATTATGCAGTAGATTTTGAGGATTAGCTCACTCATGGATATAATTAGGTTTGTTCATATTCCCTGTGAATGGAATAGAGTAGTGGATTGTTTGGCAAAATGGGCATATGAGCATTTAGATGGTGGTATTATGAGGATTGGGAGTCTCTCTCCCTAGAGCTTTGCTTTAATCTGGAACGTATTTTGGAGGAAGATAGGAAGGCCCATATCAACATATAGGTGGGTTCATCCCTATTTTTTTTGCGCTTGTTGTTTTCCTTTAGGGATTTTAGTCCCTCGTTCTTATTATAATGCTCTTGTTCTTTTATTAATATATTTTAACCCTTTTTATTAAAAAAAATCAAAAATTTATTAGAAAATATGTGATTTAAAGAGATCTAGTAGATTCAACTAGGGATTTGAAAAATAATTATTTTTGAAAATTAAGATTGAATTTTAAAATTTGAAGTGAACTTTTGATTTTAATATGCTAGTAAAAAATTAAAAAATTATTGAAAAATTACTTGGAAAATACTGGGACCTACTATGGGCAAATAGGGTTTGAAAGAAAATTATTTTAAAATTAATACAAAATTTTAAAATTTAATGTTAATTTTTTATTTAAATATGCAAGTAAAAGTTTAGAAAATTATAGGAAAAATAATGGGACCTAGTTTTGGCAACTAGGGTTTGAAAGAAATTTATTAAAAAATTAATACATAATTTTAAAATTTAATGCTAATTTTTTATTTTATTATGTAGGAAATAAAATAGAAAAATATATGAAAAAATAGTAAGAAATTTACCCTAGGGTTTCTAGGGTTTTTATGCACAAACAAAGTAAGTCAAGTTCACCAAATGATTTAACAATTTTGGAAATATTAGTGTATTATTCCTAATTTAGTTAAAGGGTCTGAGTAGTAAAATTAGTAAATAAATATGTAATAATTAAGCTATTGATTTGTGTAAATTAGATTACTATTTTGACCTTTTTTTAAATAGTAATAAGAGGGAGAAAATAAGACTTAGCTAAAAGTTAAATGATACGACTGAGACAAGGTCTGAGATTCATTGTGCAAGACTGGGACACTATCATAGACCAGGATCTGACCTTCATTTTATGATTAGATAAGAACACTAAAAATATATAAGAGTGATACTGGCACTATAGTCCACCTCTACTGCTATTTTTTAGGAGATTTGAGATTGTTGGGTTATATTTTCTATGTCTACGTAACCCTGTCTATGAAGTTTTGGTAGTTGGAAGTCTATAGAGCTCCTTGTAGAGCTAATTTTCTCTTCAAACCCTATACTACATTGTGCTCTCACCAATTTCGAGAAAGAGTGGGGGTTAGTATGTGTAATATTCATTTACCGTGTATCCAAATTCCTTGTCTGGGCATGCTACCTACATATCAATACTCTGAAGAGGGATCAAGCTATATGTAGTTCTCCCACTTGATGTGTTTTTTGCAACAAATTGTATGAATATGCAAATATTAAAACTAGGTTATGCTTGAGGTGGTTATGGACTGGTGTAAGGATTTTAATAAGACTATAAGTTTATTAGCTAGCTATATATAGAGAATAGGGAAGATTGCTTGAGTAGTCTTGCTTGTATTCTTGCTTAGTGATATTTTCCAACCCTTTCCAAATGATCTCTAAATGGGATTTTATAGGGATCTATTGGTCATGGGTTGAATGTGCTCACATTAGGTTGACAAGGAGAAGGATGGGGAATCAAAATAAACTAACCATTAGGGAAAAAAATAAATTTGGATAGGAGTGTTGAAATTGGATAGGAGTAGCACCAACACTATAGTCTAAGTGTGGTGCTATTGTCCTAAGTTGATGGGGCTTAGGGGGATTGATTAGTCATGGAAAGAGTAGTCTAGTTGAGATAGGATTAAGTCTGGAAGGCTATAAATGATTGAAAATTAGTGAAATACCTATGAGGGTCATGAGAAAAAGCAAGAGGGACCTATGGGTCAGGTGTCAAAATCCACACTCAAGTTACCAATTTTTGCATTTTATATGACTACAAATACACTAGTACAATGTAGAAGGGATTGCATGAATCTCATGTATCCAAGGTCTACCCAAGAGCATATTATATGATAAATAAAGGTCTAAGATAAGGCATACTATATCATGGGTCAAAATCTCAATGATAACTAGTAATTTAGTGGTTCCCTATGATTATCTCTCCTCATTACCATAGGCCTTAATGGTGATCATTTATGGTTACAAGTCAGCTATCATGTACCCAATAATCTTCATGAGATTTAGAGACACAATATTTAGGCCTAATCTATTATCTATGAGGAAACATTTCACTTTATGTCACTATATGAAAACTTTGATATATAATGGATTATTATCTAGAGGGCCAAGGTATGACATATAACATTGGTCAAAGTTTAATTATTGGCCTAGATCTAGATATTCAACCAAAGCTTGAAATTTTTCTAAGGATATGTCATTTGAAACTTGGGATTGGCTAAAGAACTTTGCTAAGATGTTTTTTTGAATTGTATATGTACGTAAAAAATTCAAGATAGATATTTGTGTAGTCATATTTTATTATTATTTCACAATATCAAAAAAAAATTATTGTATATCGGTAAATGGCTTGTTCCTAACCATAACGATCAATTGGATGGGTGAAGTGGCAGATGGTTGTGGGCCTAGTATGGTAATATTTGATTGTTGAGTTGTGATTACATAATTGGGATTAGATACAGGACCATTGTTGCTAACAAATGATGGTGGAGGGGGACTATATAGGATAAGTATAAGTTTCCAATTCACTTATGTATGGTCATAGGATATTCATGAGTTGTCAATATAAGGTCCAAAAGTGGGAGTCCCTACTTGGTTCACTTGTATTCAATCTTAGGTTAAGTAATGATCATCAACATGGGTTGTTTGATTAGAAATGATATTTCTTGATTAGTACTTGGTCTCAGATTGATACAGATGGTGTTTATGGACTACAACCTTGTTGTAGTCATGTGATACTACATGGTAGGTATATTAGTTGTTGGTATCATTATATCCTTAGTTCTATCCATTATTTTGATGTTATTAGTTATGATATTGATTGTGTTGGTTCTATTAGTTTTGCCTTGGCCATTAATACTATTGTTGTTTTTGTCCTTGCCACTATTGGTGTTGATTGTTATGGTGAGGAAAGGGGTTCTGATAAATACCAAGGTTTTGATTAGATGTGGAAGCTCCACAATCCAATGTGATCTCCCTATTTTCCAACATATTCTCAATCAAATGTTTAATTTGCACACAATGATGCAAATTATGGCCATTAACCTTGTGATACTTGTAGAATTCATTTTACATGTACCAGTCTGGATAGTCAATCCGCTTAGGATAATGTTTTATAATAGGCTAGTTGATTAGATTAGTTACAATGATCTTTCAAAACATAGATTCAATAGGATATCTAAGGTCACTAAATATGTGATGAGTAGGCAATGTTCTCCATGAAGGAGGATTTTTTAAAGGCATAAGCTATATTAGTTACAATACTCTAGGTTGTTGAGCTTGTTGTGTTTGCTCAATGGGTTTTTGGTTATGAATAATTTACATATGTAGTGTTTGTTAAGTACATGGTGTTTGTACCATTTGGACATGTCATGACTCAATTAATTCATTTCCCATAACACTCTTATTACTACTAAACTACTTGGGTTTGTCATAATTATTGGACTGGGTCGATGGAAATGCTTGTGCTTGGACTTTGTTCTCATTCTATCCATTATTTTGGTTTTGGTTTTGAGTCTAATTTTATAAGGTAAACTTAATGATCCATTTGTTAATAAGTTGTATTTTGATCAACAAACCTTTTTTAATGACTTCCTTAAAATTATGCAAACACTGCAACTCCAAATGGTAAGATATCTTACTATGCAAATTTTTGGTAAACACATGGGCTAGTTACTTATGTAGTAAACTATGGGTAAAGAAATTTTCAAGGGTTTTTCACCACTATAGATAAATTTCAAAACTTTCACCATCCTTTTATCTGTCTTGTGTTAAATCTACCAATGAAATCTCACACTCGAGATTGTAGGAGAAGTATTGCATGAACTTGTTAGAAATATCATCAAAATTAGATACTAAATTCTTTGGTAACTTCATAAACCATTTCAATTCTTGTTTTTATAATCTCCTTGGAAAAAATAGTAATAGGTATATGTTTTTATAAGCCACTAGTTGGCATGCAACAAAGAATTTTATCAAGTGGGCTTTAGGATCATCTTTCCCCTTGTATTTGTCAAACTTTGGTGGTTCATACCCTATAAGAAATGGTATTTGTAAATAATCCATGTTAAATGGGTAATAACACATGTCATCCAACTTAAACATTTTTTTCTATTTCCTAGCTTAGATGAGGGCAATTGCATCCTTCATTTGTTGTAGTTCTTGGGCTAGGAAACTTGTGGGAATTTTGGTTTCAAGTGGAGGTTGGGTAGTGATAAGTGTATTAATTTGACTGGGGTATAGTGGAGGCATTTTGGGGGGAGTTTTGGTTTGGTTCTATATGGAATATAAATATTCATACATAGATTAAGGTGTGATTGTTGAAATTTCACATTGAGATATTTTGGTTGGGATTGGGTATATGGGTTTGTATTTAGGGAAATTATGGTTGAGATGGAGAGATATAATTTTATTATGCCTATTGAGGTTTAATATGGAAATTTTTCCAACTAGTCATACCTTACTGATTAAAGGAAAATTATGAACCAAGGCTCTGTCATTGAGCTTGTGACTCATTTGTCATGAAAGGTAATTATTTCCTAATTGGTACTTGAGGAACATTGAAACCTCTTAGTTGCAATAATCCTTGTCTGGAAGTAGATGCATATTGGATATTTTCCATTTTTCATTGACCAATACTTTTAAGTTTTTGGCTATATGTCATTTATTTTTATATTGGCACATTGGTCTGAGACTAAAGAGGTATGTTCATTTCTACTTGGCAAGGTGGAACATTGGTTGCCCCTATTAAGGTGGCAATATGTTTTGCCTCTGCTATGTAAGTACATTGGAATATTCCTATTGTTTTGGAATTTAATTTGTCATCCATTTTGGTAGAGTAAAAAATTTCACATTTTTTTTGAGGTATGGCACTTGTTATTGTTTGGCTACTTAATCCTTAATGTTGGGTGTTTGAAGAAGCAGCTGTTTGAGGATTAGAGGTATTTTTTTGAGGTTGGGAGGTAGATGTTCCTACCCCCTAAGTTTAAAATCACTCATGGTGTTAACTAAAGGCATTTTTTTGACTATTTGGTTGTGTGTTGACACCACTTTGGTTTAGATTGGATGTTGCTTGTGCATTGTTGTAATGTCCCCAATTTTCTATTAAAATGGTTTAATTAATTAATTTAATTATTATGGAAATAAATAAAATATGCATAATAAAATAAGTTAACTTCTTCTAGAAGTCTCCTGGAAGCCTTTAAAAGAAGGGGAAGGCAAAGATTTGGAATATCTGATATCTTGGTTGCAAAAATTATTCTGAGTATTGTGAAGCTTGAATATATGATTCAGCTGAAATCTCTGAGGATGCAAACCTTCAGTAGATTGGAGAAGAGTTGGACGAAAACCCAGCACTTGTCAGAGGTGGATTCATGATGGAATTTAGATTGTGCATATTGATCAGATCTGGAGCTTCAGAGGCCATTCACTGAGTATATCAGGGGTTCAGCATATGCAGAGGTTTCCAGGTATTTATTCATTAGTTTTGATTTAAGATTTATATATTTCTATAGTCAGATCAAGTTTGGTATAGAATCTGTATAGATCAGCACCAAGCCATACCAGCAGATTCTGAAAAGGAAAGGGCACAGTTCGTAGTTATGGGCCGTAAGGTATTACAGAGGCTGACATCGGCAGATAAGTGACCGGCATCGGCATATAGACCGACATCAGCCGATCAACGACCGACACCGGCAGTCAGGCAGTCATAGGCAGTCAGAGGTCGCCACCAGACACCCGATGACAGCAGTGTGTCGACCGACGTCGGCATCATCATCACCGACGTCGGCGATTGTGTTTTCTTAGACACAGCAGGCCGAGCACGTAGACCCAGGTTTTTATTTCTAGTTTGGTAGTTGATATAATAATTGGGTTTTTAGACCACATCTGTAATAATTTTATGACATCTGGACTATATTATCAATTACATTTAGATTTATATCTTTGTCCATTTGATTGAATGCTGCAAGTAGTTGACATCAATTTTATTTGCATTCAATTCTAGTTTGGGATCTTTCAGTGGTATCAGAGCCTTGATTCTACCTGCCTGTTGGGATTTCACGTTGCATGTTAGTCTTGCCATCCTGTTGGGTAGTTTCAGGGTCAATTTGATTATCAGTATGGCTCTAAAAGGGGTCAAAGATGTGGAAGAAAGCATGCACAATGCAAAGAAGCAATTAGATAATCCATGTCAGCATGAAGAGGACATTCTAAAAACTTTGGAGGAGTTGGAAACTTATTTAAGCAAGGTTGATCAGTCAAATTCTTATGAGATGCAAACATCGCTATTTCCAGCATTTGGTTAATTGGTGAAGCCCCATTTATTGAGACATCGTGATGAGGTGGTAAGACGTGCAGCTCTCTCTTGTATTAGTGAAATCATGAGGATCATAGCTAGCTTTGATTTTAATGATGATCAGATTATGAGAGAGGTACTTCATGCCATGGTAAAAAGCTTCGAAAAGTTGGATGACATTAGAGACCCTCATTTCTCTAGAGGGCAAGATTACTTGAAATATTTGCAAGGTATGGATTTGAAAACCTTATGATGTTAGTAGGTTGTATTGGTGACATTCACAGGATGTTTAAAATATTTTGGACTATTTTTGATGATTTTCATTCCAGTGATGTATTAGCATCAATGCACTCTATCATGTTCACAATCTTCTTCGAGGAGGAGGATAAAATTTCTAAACTTTTGGCAGAAGATTTATGGTATGTCTGGACAAAAGGGAAAAATGTCTCACCTAGAGCTTGTATGTGGTTAAAGAGTTTAATTAATAGGCCTAAGGATCATAGTGCTTTCCCTATGACATGCAGCAACTTATATGATGAGTTTGACAGTCATGCTAATCCAGTACAGGGAGATATTAACACATCTTCAGGTAATGATTTATCTGCATTATCTTCACAGGTAGGAGTAGTTGAGGATGTTGTGGATGAGCTTTGTCTTAAGGTGAGTCTAACTCAGGAGTTAGACAATGAGGAGGAGTCTGATGCTTGCATTCAGAGTGTGGTGGTATACTTAGATGTTAGTACACTGAGTGTTGGTGATGAGTATGTTTCTATAGCTGCTTATGAGGAATATGTGGTTGAGGTTCACACACATATTTAGGACTTGGGAGTACCTGATTCTGAGGAGTTTGGGATACCAGTGGAGTCGAGTCTCCAGATTGATTCTTCTCACACATTTGACAATGTGGTACAGTTGGTTGTGCCACTATTACAGAGGGAGTAGTTATGGGATGGATTAACACCATCTTTTGTAGATGGAATTTGTAGTTACCAATTACACAGCCTACAGTATCGATGCATCCAGGGCAGTTGTGATTTTAGAGATGGGTTGGGTTCCTCTTTGTTTTACTTCTGATGATATTGCAGGTACTTACATTGATTTACAACAGTGTAGAGCATAACTACATTTGGGATCCAGGAGGATCGAGTGGTTCATTGTTCTGAGATTGCTTGGGGACAAGCAATCTCTAGGAAGGGAGGACTGTAATGTCCCCAATTTTCTATTAAAATGGTTTAATTAATTAATTTAATTATTATGGAAATAAATAAAATATGCATAATAAAATAAGTTAACTTCTTCTAAAAGTCTCCTGGAAGCCTTTAAAAGAAGGGGAAGGCAAAGCATTTGGAATATCTTATATCTTGGTTGCAAAAATTATTCTGAGTATTGTGAAGCTTGAATCTGTGATTCAGCTAAAATCTCTGAGGATGCAAACCTTTAGTAGATTGGAGAAGAGTTGGATGAAAACCCAACACTTTTCAGAGGTGGATTCGTGACGGAATTCAGATTGTGCATATTGATCAGATCTGGAGCTTCAGAGGCCATTCATTGAGTATATCAGGGGTTCAGCATATGCAGAGGTTTCCAGGTATTTATTCATTAGTTTTGATTTAAGATTTATATATTTCTATAGTCAGATCAGGTTTGGTACAGAATTTGTACAGATCGACACCAGGCCGTACTAGCAAATTTCAAAAAGGAAAGGGCACAGTTCGCAGTTGTGAGCCGTAGGGTATTACAAAGGCTGACATCAGTAGATAAGTGACCGGCATCGGCATATAGACCGACATCGGCTGATCAGTGATCAATGCCGGCAGTCAGGCAGTCACAGGTAGTCAGAGGTCGCCACTAGACACCTGATGATGGCAGTGTGTCGACCGACATCGACATCATCATCACCGACGTCAGCGACTATTTTTTCTTGGACACAGCAAGCCGAGCATGCAGACCCAGGTTTTTATTTCCAGTTTGGTATTTGATATAATAATTGGGTTTTTAGACCACATCTATAATAATTTTATGACATCTAGACTATATTATCAATTACATTCAGATTTATATCTTTGTCCATTTGATTGAATGCTGCAAGTAGTTGAAATCAATTTTATTTGCATTCAATTCTAGTTTGGGATCTTTCAATTGTCCACTAGGTTTGGCTCATTATTCTGCATAGAAGCAAAAGATAGTTCTTTGATAGTTCAGGTATTAAACATGTTTTCTAATGAATTTATTTTCATAAATTGGTTTATAACCTGATTTTCTTGGCCTATTAGTTCCATTAAAACTCATGTTAAAAAATTTAGTTCAATAAGAGGAGCACTTGACAAGGTCATATTGTTAAAGTTACATGTTAGGTTTAAATATGTTTTCTGCATTTGTATGAAGTGGTCCTCTATGAGTAATTTTTTATGACATGAATATGAGGGTATTGATATAGCTTGACACAATGGCATGAGGGTTTTTGGAAGAGGCTTGTTCATTGTTCTAATTGTAAGGCATGTTATAAGGCCCTATTAATAGAATTTACAAGTTTTCATGGGGAAAGTCTATTGAAAACTTATCCCCCACCTCTATGGCTCTAATTAAAACTTTTTCCTTGTTTGTAATCAAGTGATGATAAAAAAAATTATAGGTCATAAGTCGATAGCATTGTAATATAGAAAGGTTAATGATGGATTTATTTTGCAATCAAAGGTATGCTACTCAAATATTATGTCATCCATTCTTGGTCCTAATTTGAGTATGGTGGCATGTTAAAAAAATAATGGGCCAAAGTGTCTTGAATCTATTCCACTAATTGAGAATTATAAGGTGGATAAGGGTCTATCTCACAAATGACATCATCTCCGTAAGGGTCTTGAACAAAGTCTTATTGCATGACAACATTTACATTTCCTAGATTATACATGACACTACTATGTGTATAATGAGACATGGTCAAATCTATGGTAAATTCTTCATGGAAAATAGGTTAGAGTTTTACAAATTTAAAAAAGAATGTCTAAAAAGATAAAAGGTTTGAATTAGTTCTAGTTTGGTCAAAGGGGTGGAGTTGTATCTCTAAAATGGTTTATAAAAAACTTGGTATAAAATATTCTAACATCAAATGTCTAGCATTAAATGTATCACACAAACAAGGTCAATTATATGAGCTAGAATTGGAATTCCAAAATCTAGGTTCAAAATATTCCAAATAGGTCTAATCTAGAAAAATAAAGGTTGATAGGTCTTTTGGCCAAACACAACATCAAAAGCTAGGATCAAACAAGGCATGAACTAGGACTCTTAGCCAAATGTGACATCAAAATCTAGAATTAAAACAAAGGGGTATTTAATTTAATAAACTTGGAACACTTTGGGACAAACTAGGCACTTGATTCTACACATAAACTTCATCAAATTGGTATAAGGCACTAAACAAAAGGCTCTTGGGGATAGAATGTTCTAGACCAAGCTTTGTCACAAACCATTTTAGAGATACAAATCCATCCCTTTGACCATGTTAGACCTATTTCAAAATAATTATCTTCTTATACAATATTTTTCATATTTTATATAACTCTAACCTATTTGTCATGTACTATTAACCATAGATTTGACCATGTATCACTATACACATAGTGGTGTCATGTATAATCCAGGATATGTAAATTTTGTTACACAATAAGATTTTGTTTAAGAACATTATGAATATGATTTAATTTTTGATATGGACCCCTATCCACCATACAATGCTCAATTGAGTGAATAGAATAAAGACCCTTTGGCTTGTTATTTGGTTAACACATCTCCATATTCAGATTAGGACCAAGAACAAATGGCACAGTATTTGGATAGCATACCTTTGGTTATAGAATAAGTATAATAGTAACCCTACTACATTACAATGCCATCATCTTATGACTCATACTTATTTAATCATCATTTTCTTGTGAATAAGGACAAATTTTTAAATAGAACCACATAGGTAGGGGCTACATTTTTGGCAAACTTTCCCCATGAAAACTTGCCAACTCTAGTAAGAGGGCCTTATAACATACCTTACAATTATTAAAATGAACATTCCTATTCTATCAACCCTCATGCCATTATTTTGATATTGTATGAATACCCTTGTATGTTTATCACATGAAAAGTCTTCTTAGAGGACCACTTCATACAAATACAGATAGCATACCAAACATACCTAAACCTAGTGCACAAATTTAAAAATATGACCTTGTCAAGTGTTCCTCTTATTGAGATATCTCCTTCAATAGGAGTTTTAATAGAACTATAGTTCTCCCAAATAATGATAGAAATAAATATTTTTTGAATTTAGGTAAATAATTAACCTAAGTTACACAAACCAAAAGAGAAAGATTGGTATCTAAGCCCCAATTAGACAAAGCCTCCTACAAAAAAATAAATCAATGTTTGAATTTAAACTTGTCAAGGTTAATTAAAAACTCAACTTAGGAAAACATTAGGTTTTTTTAACAAATAAGCTAGAAAAGATTGTAGAACATAATGACAGTAAACAAGTACCACAAAGGCATACATGGTTCAAATGTGAAACTTGGACACAAGATGAGATAAGTATATGAAATAATTTGAGTATCATTATGGTTTTATCACTCTCTAAAGATGTAAACAATGGGTTTTTTCAAAGACTCCAAGCCACAAACTTGAAATCATTTGTGTAGTATAATGTTACCCATTTCAATCAAGTGACACACACAATGTTTTTGACAAAAAAAGTTTAAGGTAAAGCAATGTGTCAAACATATGGCATAACACCTAAAATAATGGATTTATGTGGATAAACAACTCATTTTTGACATGGTATAAACAAATAAAATTTTAGACTCAAAAGACCAAGCAATAAAGGAAAAGATAAAATACAACTAAGTATATCATCCTAAACCCTAAAATGACAATATGGTAAAATTAGGTTCACTAAAAATATAGTTTTCAAACATATATATTGATCCAAAGTGTGATTAACACTAGAGAAGCATCATGTCAATTAAGTTCATACCAATTAACTTACTATGTAAAGGTTTATTCCTTTGCATAGTGATTCCATCCATGGACTACTTAGTGGAATTCCCTAGTTAACTTGACCTGAATTGGGCCTTCATTATGAAAGGATGGGTTAGCCACTCAACCCCATAGCTCTTACAGTATGTGTACCATGATTTTTATACACCACCATGGAGCATAGTTGAAATACTACCAATAAATGAAGCCCCAGGTCAATGCTTCCCTAAAGAACTTTTGAAGAAGATATAAACTCCCCTTTAATATCCAAATTGTATGAAAATAAATAACTAAGTGGAAAGACTTTAGAGGTTATTTTTAGATCACCTAAACCATGTGGGTTTTGGAGAGAGCCTAGACAACATTTTTTCCATGCCTTAGACTAGGTACAAATTATAAGTGAAAAAGCACTTTTGGTCACCCAAGATCTTGATAGGGGATGGGGGAGAGCATACATGCACTCGTCATTTTGCACAAAAAAAAACACAACAAACAATTTCAATGAATTTAAAATCTAAATGTTTGTCAATTCAGTACACCAAATGAAATGTTTGATTAAGTTTTATGGCCCCTTGGCTTATTATAAAATCTTGAAATAAATTTGCACAAAACCACTTTAAGTGAAAACACCTATGTTCATTTTAAGTACTAAAACCAAATATTCAAGATTCAACCATTCATTTTAGGAACCAAAATGAAGTGTTAAAAACATTAGCAATTTTAGGTATCTTTTAAGCACTAAATTCAAATGTTCAAGACTTAACAAATTCATTTTATAACCAAAATGAAGTGTGCAATGTTGGAGTCATGACTACCATTGCACCAGAATATTGACCTATTAACACCTAATACAAACACCAAAAAATTACTCATGGGAGGTTATTAATCCATGTCATGAATCCTTAAGGGAGATATTAGACACCTATCCAACAATATCCCCCTCAATGTTACTCGAGGGGATTCAAACCATGACCATGACTCTGATACCAATTTTTAGAGGTATAATTATTAAGAGTGGGGTGAATCAATGAGCCTAGATAATTTCAACTTAAATTTCAATTCCTTCAAACTTTTAATCATTCAATACATACATTCATGAGGAATACATCATTCATAGCAATAAACAATAAAGATAATTCAAGATCAAGCACATAACACATGTCATGCATGGGAAACCCTCTTGGGTAATAAAACCCACTCTTAATCTTGTAAACATGACTATTATCTTATAAGATGATTACAAATAAGAAACTGATAAACTCCTTTAGACAAGCAAACCTTGATCATGTCCCCCTGACCAAAGGTATTTAGTGAAACACCTATTTCACAAGGAGCATCTTCCCCTAAGATGATCAAATCCTTTAGATCACCTACCTTTAGTAAAACACCTATTTCATAAGGAGCAACTGCCCCTAAGGAAGGCCAACTCCTTTAGACCCTCCTTTGATAAGAACACTTCCACTTTAGAACTAATGTCTTTAACACCTGATGATGGATCTTTGGATATTACTTTTCTTACCTTTCAATAACAACTCTGTCACTCAACACACTTTATTGGCAAAAGCACATTACATACTTGAACCAACATACAAAGATCAATTGGGACACACTACATATCCCAACTAACCCCACTATTCAACTTTGCAAACTCAATGCATCCATCACAGAAAGAATTCTATCATAGATTCAAGAATATGACTAGATGGTCATACACATAGTCCACACACCAATTTGCCTCTCAAATTAACCACCAAGATCACATAGTCTTCACCTTACCTTCACTCACACTCAAACAATAATAGCATTATTCTATTAATAGAATTATAACCAATAAGTCATACAAATATTCTTAAAACTAATCTTCTCATCGAATCATCCATAGGGCACTCTACCCCTCTTTCACTCCACAATTCACACACACAAACCTCTCTCAAAAATCCTTTTAAGTAAACTCACCCATTCTGCCTCTTCTAGGATTATTAGGTCTAATGACCTATGTGATCACCTTCAACACCATTTTCAAACAATCATGTCTAATCCTCTTAGCTCTCTAATAGTCCTCACTAACTTGTACCTTCTCTTTCAAAGGTTATCTCCTTTTCTTGGTTCCACACTCGTACTCCCTCAATTAATTCCTAAAAATATAGAATCTAACACATTTTGTTCCAATATATATAGATAAATCATGAATTATCAAGTCCATTAATAATCTTTATCAAACAAAATACATGCCTTCATCCTTAACGCATCTCACATGGGTCACACTTAAGCATAATCCTCTTTTATAATAGGCCTAAGTCACTTTTAGGTCCTATAGAGACCCATTCACCATTTTTGATACATCTCCAAATAAATTAAGAACATAATACCATTTAAAAATACATAGGTCCACTCCTTATGTCCCCTAAGACATACTCAAATGATCACAATTATCTTAGCTCACCTCTACATATGCTTAAACAACTCAAATAGAGACCTTATACATAAGAACTCCATTAATGAGTATACATTCAAATTATTAAGAATTGTTCATACTTAAGATAGACTGATCACACCTCTAAAATCCACATAGATCATCCTCATGGAGTCTAAAACACTTAAAAATAGATAAAACATCATGAGACATTGACACATCATTAATATCATCTTGAATATCCTTCTCAGGTCACTTGCAAAACATATATGGAAACATAGTCAACTTTGGATCTCAATAACTTTGTTTATACACATTTTTAGATCTTCTAATCCATATATCCAAATGCACCTTAGAGTCCTTTACCACTTTGATTTTTACTCCAATAGCAAATTTGACTTCTATCAAAAGCTATGGTCAAAATATAGAGATCTATTTTATCCTATGTTAAATTCAAATATTTAAATAGAAACAGTCATAGTTAACCGTGGAACACAATGCTCAAATCCTGTGAACTCTCAGTGTTGGATCAATCTCGCACCATTGATCTTATCTGAGATTTAATGCATAGACCACCAAAGCCAAATGTTAAACATTTTTCACATTGACCTCATCTCATGTAATCTAGGAACTTTGACTCAATGTTCTCTATCAATCTTTACAGATCAATTAGGACTTGAATGATCAATGTTCATCATTTGATCAATTATACGAATGCCCACTCACCATTGGATCATTGTCATATACCTTTACTCAATTATTAAACATCATGCACCTATCCTTATCTTTTTACTTCCTAACTCCTTAGAAAAATTTTGCACCATCGATCTTGCTTGAGCTTTAACACTTTCAAAAATGACTATGGGAACCCTATCAATATGATTAAGTAGCCATTTTTTGTCCTTAATAACTTCTTTTTCATTTTCACATAGGATCTCAAATTTGGACTAAATGATCTCCTCTCATAGGAGAATCCAACCATGTGACACACTAATCTTAAAAATATTGCATGTGTGATATATAATTCCATTAAATTACCTTCTCAAAATCTTCTATCAAAGAGCCAACCATGTCCAAATATACTTGAGAGGCCAACTTTGAGCAATCATAACTTTTGTTGCACTTCAATGCATGAACTCAAATTTAGCACAAATAATCTATGATAAAAACTAAACAAACGTATATGATCAATTTATCTTAACACCTTCACACATGTGAGATATAACATCATAAAAATTCTCACTCGGCTCTTTCTACCATAATGCAAAATTGGCTAAGTATGGGAAAACACAATCAATCTGCTTGGGTGCCCAACTTTGCATATGCATATATTTTGACATGCTACATTACATTATCTATAAATTAGTATAAATAAATTAGGTCTAAAACTAAACAAATTCATATGATAAAATTATCTTGTATCATCAACACATGTGAGATTTGATCTCATCAACATGCTTACTCAGCTCTTTTTGGCCACTTTACAAATTTGGCTAATTATGGGAAAACAATAAAATTTGTTTAAAAAGCCAACTTTGTACCCTCATATATTTAACTATGATTCAATGCATGGATTTATATTTAGTGTAAAACAACTAAGTACTACATTGATCAAAACCATATGACCATCTCCCCTTGACTCATTCACATGTGGCAATGGTGACATCATCAAACTGCCTACTTAGATTTTCTACCATTGGACCCAAAGTATCTAGATGAAAACTATGGACTACTATATGAATTCCATTTATGTATATAAAATCTCAAAACATATATAACATATTAGGTACCTATATCACATGATCCACTCACCATACTCAACCCTGAACATCTTTTACTATTCAAACTCTAAAGATCAGCCAAGCCACCTTCAAGGATACAAGAACAAGCACATTACACACTTTGTCATTATCACATAGACTATCAAGGTACTTTATCCACTCACCAAACATCTCCATGACACCACCATGACATCATCATGATAACTCTCCAACAATCTCCCCCTTTTTCATTGATGTGAACACCCATCAATATAGCAATATATAGCTCACCTTCTCTATCTTCAGAGCACTTCCACAAATAGGAACTTTCTCCCCCTTTGACATAATGGAAAAGTTGTCACAACATGATCTTGAGGACCTTAAAAGACTATAAAATAGGAAAGTACCATCTTATAAAGATGATACAAACTCCCCCTTACCTTGAGCCAACCTCTTCTTGTCTTGACAACTTCATCTTACTCCATACCAACACTCTCTTCAATAAAGTATTATAACCAGTGAAGAAAGAAAACAAAAAATAAATAAAATATAATGAAACATATAAAGAAACATCTGAGAGGGACTCCCCCTAATAACTCTAAGTAATTTCACCTTTTGAGCATCTTCATATCTCTATACACCATGAAAAACCATCACACATGCTAACTAGCCTCTTCTCTCAAGTTAATATAAGGACCAAAAATTTAAAATTCATGCCACTCAACAAATAGAAACATGATCTAAGCCAACTTGATATCATACCTTCATATACTCATACCTTTCTATTTTTGAGAAACTAAGCAAAGAGCACTCTTCTTCAAACTAGACCTGTCTAACCTCCTTGTAGCCCTACCTGAAACTTGTAGAGCCCAAAATTTTTAGTAGATACATATTCAAGACCTAAAACTTTTTATCTAGAATAATCTCATATTCCCGCTCAATCACACCAATTTTCAACAATAAGCTCATCCTTTGCAATATACTTTCTTCACAAACCAACTATCCAATTAGGCCTCCAACTTGACAAAAAATTAAATAATATGAGAACCATAAACCTTAAATTCTCTATTAAACTTTATTTTACCAGATTTTTGTCCCATTAAACATATTAATAATCCTTTGACCTCAACTCATAAGGCAAACCACTTTTCTACTATAGTCCAAAACCCTAAAATCTCAAAATAAGTAGGGTCAATAGACCTCCTTCTGGTCAATCCAAACCTTTGAAACTAATTTTAAACCTAGAGTAACCCATCACAAACATATGGAAAAATATTTTAGATTCCATACCTTTGGGAACTCATACATCTTATAACCCATTTTAGGCCTACTTGTCCTTAAGCCAAAAAACTGAGAAAATTGAGAGCACTAAAAAATCTTCAATTGACACATACATACCTTAAAACCTCAAAAATAAATGGAGCACACCACAAAAAAATTCATAGACCTTTATAAGAACCAAACACTTCTTAATATTTTCATCAATATTAATAAGCCACCTATAACCTTCAATCTGGCCCTATAGATTATTCCAATTGAAAGACACCACAACAACACTTGCTTCTCCATTTGAAAGGAGTCTCTTAAGAAGCTTAAATAGAGACACCCTCTATACCTCAATCATATAAAATTAATAAAAATTATCATATTCCTCTTCCTCCTTGCTTAGATGATACTTATGGTTCTTCTTCTTTAGATTTAAATAAAAAAATTCTTCAACTACTACAATATTCTCCTTTTCTTCTATGATTGATAACATATAGAGACAACATATATTCATTACATACCTTTTATCTGAATAATCTTCCTTGAAGCTTGTAAACTCATCATTAGGCATAGATAATTGATGTTCATTACATGATACTTTCTCAACAACAACACGATGTTCATTTGGATCTATACACTCTTTAGAACTAGCCTCAACCAATACCTTGGTCTTCTCCTTGAGCTTGGTCTCTTTATTTCCAACATGAGAAAAAAAATTATTTTAATTTTCTAACTTGATAGTTGACACATTCTCTACTTTAGAATTTTCAACAAAATTTGTCAATAGAAACTCTTAACTTTCCTTTATTTATAATTATTTTTATACCTTAGCAAACAATCCATCAACACTCTTGGACACAATAGGATTAGTCTTCTTAGTCTTTACTACCTCAGGTCTCCATATCATAGTTTGAACCTTATGACATTGCCCTTCATGTTTTCATTCTTCTTCACTTATTAAAGATTCTCATGATTTATTTCCATCTTGTCCAACTTGACTACAACAAGCTCATGCTCACTTTTCAATGACTTCATTTCAACCTTCAAATGATTGCACTCATCTTCTTTTGATTTTAGATTTGCATTTGCAATCCTTAACTAATCCTAAATAATATTGATCTTCTTTTCATCCTTTTTTTCCTTATTATTCATGTCTTTCAATTTATATGCCTATACTTTAATAGACTTGATCTATTTTTTATACTTATTTTCTTTTTTGCTATCATCTTCTCTATTGTTATGACAATTTTCTTTATCAACATGATGTCCTTTTCTTTGAACATAAACTTTTCTTGGAGTCTACTAGCTGAACCTTAAGATCATTGACAACATTCTCATCCTCTTTGGCATCTTTCTTCAAATTATATATTTGTTCTTCAATTGAATTGATCACAACCTTCCACTATTGATTTTATTTCTTCAACTACCTAACCATCTTTGTAACTACCTAGGATCACCTTCAAGCTATTAGGCTTCCTTCAAAGGACCTGCTCTGATACCAATTATTAAATTCATGATTATCATTGCACCAAAATATTTACCTATTAATGCCCAATATAAATTCCAGATAGGTACCCATTGGAATTTGTTAATCCATGTCACAAATACTTAAGGGAGATGTTGGACAACCATCCAACATGTAATATTTATCTAAATTCATTTTTAACACCCAAAAATAAATTTTCATTAGTCTAAACTTGAAAATTCATGTTTTATTCCCACATTAAAACTATAAGGGTTAGGGAGTTTCCCCTTGCTTTGAATCACTTTCAATGATGATAAAGAAAATGTTTAAAATATAACTCTCAAGTTTGTTATTTTAAAAACATAGAGACTAATACCAGTCACTTGTAACTAATACAAATTATTAGGGAATCAATGCTAGTTGTTAATAACCGATATTAGTCAATAAGGATCAAAATCAGTTGTCTATGAACCCAAAGGCAAAACAAACACAAGAAAAAAATGATAGTTAGCTCAAAAAATATGATAAAAAAAATCCTTAAAACCTACAATAGGATGATTATATAAGGAGTATAAAATCTAATGAAACCAAAAAATAAAAATTATGAGTGCTTAAAATATTTGAAATCCATGTTTTGTAAGCTACATTTCCCTTACACCCCAACTAATGATGGTCACCCATAACTAAGCTCAGCTAGGTAGAATCAATCATGGTTTGGTAGAACAAATTCCAATTATACCTGAATGATGTTGGTCTCTATGTATTTTTTAGTTAGCACAAAAATTAAACATACAAAAAAAAAGGTAAAACTATAATTTTGAAGATATTCAAGTATCCATTTGAATATTTATGATTTTCCTCTTAGTATCTTTGGTACATGGGGTTCTTAGTGTCCCATTAGGCATGCCATTTATGATCATATGAATTTGACATAGAGATGAGGCTAGTATTGTGTTATAACATAAAACAATGAAATGGGCACAATAACATGCTAACATCTCTAACCTAGATCATAGGGGGAGAATAATATAAAAAATTAAATTAAAATCACAACTAAAATGTAAATAATAATAAGATCCTTACTTTACTTGAATGTTACAAATGATTTTTCATGTGGCTTGCTCAACTTGTGCTCAAAGTGTCTTTGGAAATGGAGCTTAGTTATCTCCTTTTCTCCTTAGCACCATGGTTGGCTTGTGTTTTATGCTTGTGATGGTTTGATGGCTTGGATTATGATTTTGTCATTATAACACTATTGCTTATTATTTTTCTATAAAACCTATATTATAACTTTATTCTATCCAAGCTCTCCAAATGAAGAGGCAAATGCTTGTATTTATAGGTTTAGAAACTAACCCCAACCCAAGGTGATTCAAAGTGTAGTTTATTCATAAAATGAGTTCAAAACTAACCTAAGTTAGTTAATTAACCCTCATAGAGTTAAAAGGTGTCAAAACCTCATGATTTTACAATGTATAGGCATAGGTGAGATATTTTAGGATATTTGATAACTCACAAAAAGGTAATTATGAAAAATCTAGGATATTTGCATTTTTGAATTTCTATTTTTAGAATTTCATTAATTACTCATGGATAATTCAACTAGGCCTTTAATTAGGTTTATTATTTTAATTGATTATGTTTAGTCATATTAGCATTTACAATATTTGATTTAATTGCATGTGTACACTTGCCCCATTTAATAGATCTATAAGATAAATTACATGTTATGATACCATAGGATGATTGGAGATGAATCCATAAGAGTTTTTTATTGTTTATGGTAGGATACCCCAATTAGGGATGTCTCAATGAGATTCTAATCTTTGATGAGTGATGCACAAGCAAATTTGTGACATTGAGTTATTCGTAAGATTCATTTACAAAGGTTGGTAGGAACTGGTCTTAAGTCCTATTAAAACTGTTGGTGGCTAATTTTAGGTGTCTATAGTTCTAAGTCTACACAACATGTTGGTAGGAGGGCATGTTCAATTGATATTATTGGTTACAGGGCTGATAAGGCTTATAATGATATGATTTTTACCTTTTTAGTGCTACTAGATCATTTCCAAATATCTTCAATAAATACATGACCTTAGGCATCTCAATTAAAGGAATAAAATTTGATGGAATTAGTGGGTGAACAATAGTATGAATGGGGGATAAAGTTGTAATGCGAGGTAGGGTAGATGAACTTGTACATGGGGGCTTAGGATATAAGGGCATATGGGGTCTACATGCAATTTTTTATACTTGAATCAAGTAGTTCTATGTGTACACAATGACCTCATAGGCATTTGGTAATAATTTACCACCCATATATTGAATCATTATGACCATGTCATTATTTAGTGATCTTAAGAAATATAATAATATAGTTTGAGGATTTGGCCTTACCAAGAGTGTAACTCATTACCACATCCTCTAAAATATGAAGTTGAAGTCAACCATCTACTCATATGGATCTCTTTTAATGGTTGTGAGTTGATCCATCAGTGAATGTAGGCATCCAATTCATATCACTATTGTGCTTCAATTTTCAATCAAAGTAATATTATTTGACAATACACTATCTAGGCAAAAATAACTAAAACATGCTAAATAATTTAAACTTATCATGAATAGGTATTGATTTAGGCTAATGTTTCCCTGAATGGGGAAATATATTTTATGTGATTATTATATTTTCTTAAATAACTTTGAGTGAAATTGTGACCATGCAAAATGACACCCTGAACCATTGAGTTCTTCTAATTTGGCATCACACATTATGTGCATTTGTTATTTTCTATTAGTAATGCCCTAATTGGGGTATTATTTTATATGCAATTGACACCTTCTTCTGATTATACTCTAGTTAAATTATGACAAAGGAAAATGACATTTCCAACTAGGTTGATTAAGCATGAAATAGATTTCCAAATCAAAGACACTTAGGCAAATTAAACCAAATCAAAAGCCTAAGTGAAAATTCCATGAAATTTATTAAAAATATATTTATTGGAAATTCATTGCTCAAATCTAAATCATCCCATGACATCATCAATGGGGTTTCATCCATAATCCATTAATGAAATAAATATCAAGATTAACCTTTCTCATGCCTCATCAATGCCCCATTCTTCCAAATATTAATGGATATATTTATGGCTTGTCCCTTCAAAATTGAATTGATACATGATCACACATCTTGATCTCAAGATGGACAGTCATGGTTGATTTTGAACAATATTTAAAATCTATAAATAAGTGAGCCAAGACCACCATTTTTAACTTCAATTGTGTAATGTTATTATGCAAAATTATCTTCATAAAGCTTCATCTATTTGTACAAATTGAGTAATCTTGTAAGCCTAAGACAATGGTGCACTAGGAAATGATGGAAGATCATGCTAATATTTATTGACGTAGACTTAGATCATTAAATTAGGGAAAATCACACTTTTTGGTCACTCTTAGAAGGAGGGATGTTATTTGGAAGGTTTAATGGTATTACTTTCTTAAAGGGATCTTATAATTCACTAGCAACACCCCTTGAGGGAGTAAGATTGACGTTTTAGTTTCTATATGCTTCTTTATAGATGTTTGCTTGACTAACATATGGACTAATGCATATTATAATAATAATATATATTTTGGCACACCTAGCGGGACTCACACCTCACACAAGTTCTTATACCTTCTAATTTTGCATTTATGCCCTCTTTAAAGGTTGTTTTGCAATTTTTTTATTGCATTTTACATTTCCATAGCTTTTGAGAAAAATGACATGATTCACCTATAAAATAGTGAGAATGATCTAGAATTTGATGGAATCAACCTAAACATCAACGAGAATTCCCTATGAAATGGTAAAAATGCATATATGAATAGTGGAATCACCAAAATTACTCTTTATATATTTGTGTATTTTATAGGGTTGGCAAGATAGCACTATGGATTAGTGAGATTGCATAGTGGATCAATTATACAATTAGTGAGATCATGAACCAGTGTCTTCTCTGTATTTATCTTTCAGTGAGATCAATATATATAATGGTAGAAATACAATATGGAATGGAGAGGTCACTCCATATAATGGTTAGATTGACATGCATAAAAAATAAGGACTTAAAACATTAATCTACAAGTTTTTTTAATAATTTCACACCCTAGTTTTAGACTATTAACACCTTGTTTCTAGGATTTAAATCACTTAGTCTCAATTTCACAATAAATCAAATTTAAATTTCATTACATACCTCATTTTGGTGTCATAAAATGAACTCTCACATTAGCTAAATACTCTTAATAATTATTTTTTATTCTTATTTATTTGTGTGTGTTTTAAGCAAGATGACTATTATGTTTATGTTCTCCCCCAATCCCCTTTAAGGAACTCAAGTGATGAAAATGCCCATTTTTTACATTTGTTCCTTGTCCAAAGGCATGAAAATAAATTCACTAAGTCCCTCCCTAGATCTATATGATTTTGGTGACCCCAAAATGACCATAAAGTTTTTTCACTTGTCTTTATTTTTATGCACTTCAGCTTATGAGTGGGATTTCATCACCTCCTCACAAGTTTTCTAAGGAAGTATTGACTAAAAATTCATCTCCCGACATTGTTTCAACCCCACTCCATGGTGGGATATATAAAATGATGGTGACCCACTGGGATGCTTGTTTTGATAATTTAAAATAAGCTCCATTAGTATTGTTTGGCCTCTAACTATAGGTTCAACTCAGACATCACACTACACTAAGAAATTAATAGATGTAGTGGTTGTCAAAAGGATAATACCGTTTCACCATGTAATGTACCTAAAGACGGGTAGAATAATAGAATAGGAAATGAGTATATTATTATTACATCCATAAGAATAAGGATTTGGATAGATAAGAATGAGTATAGATAAAAAGGCATGTAGGATGTTTTAAATCATCCAAGAAGAAGAATTCTAATTGAGCCTCTCTCAAAGGAGGTAGTCCCCTTGAAGTGGCCCATGATTAGATTTATTCCTTCCTCAAAATGAATTACATGTGTAATGTGTCATTTAACTAATATATTATTCAATCAATATTGTTATTCAGTTATTATGTTAGCAGGTTTCTTAACATCTAGTATCAAAGCATTTTCCAAGGCTAATTTTTTTCACTGTAGTAAAACTTGAGGTTTGAGAGAGTTTTTGTCATTTAGTTTTCTTTCCAATTAAGTTATTATGAGGTTTGTAGTAATCTACAGTATTGTGAATTTGGAGTATTTTTACTTGTGAGGTCTCTCATAGATCTTTATTTTTTATTATTTACTAGTTGTATTATCTAATACCCTATAAGTTATTTGTTTGTGGATAAAATATTTTTTGGTAGATATTGATAGGTATTTGGCATGTTTTGTCTTTAAGTTTATTTTGTGGATCGATGAGATCAACACATTTGAATTCATAGGGTTACATTATGCTATTGACATTGACTTAGATCCATTGCCTCCACATACCATTCTCTCATATATTAGATGGGATCTATAGTAACTCATCTCAGCTCAAGCTTCTCACATCAACTCACCTATCTTGACTCAACTTGAGTCCCCTGATCATCTCTGGCCATGATGTTGATTAGATCTAACAATTTGTGTGTAATCAATGTGTGTATTTGAGGTATTAAAAATGCAACCCAAAATGTATACAAAATTAAGATATTACTATCTCTTATCTTTTAGCTATTTGATAGATGAGGTGCATGTAAATATCTCTAGTAAAAAAGTTTACATAAAGTGAATACTTGCACCCTAGTTTCTCCATCACATTAATCTTCAAATTCAATTATTTTCACAAAAGATAAATATCTTATTTTTTGTCATAAAATAATTAAATCATGTGGATTGATAAATCATATGGCTTTACCATGATCCAGTGCAATGTTTAATACATACTAATTAGTATCACTTATTAACTTAATTAGATGTTTTGGATCTACCAGGATAGGGAAAAGTCCTCTAACAATTAGAGACTATATTATCTAAAATGCACCAGTAAATCTCCATCTAAATTGATCTATCATCAATCTTGGGATAACAATAGAAATTATTGGTATACTAGGCTTATACTTTCAAATTAACTTAGCGATTAATCCATTTGTTTTAAATAGTGCTATAATAGAAGCTTTCACTTTGATTATGGCACTTACTGTAGAGTTTAAAATACATTCTAAGTGAGACATTGGTTCACTTTGACATTTTAGAGTCTTCTTAAAGTAAATAGCTTGATTGTACACTTTCTCTACTTCTACATAGATCCTTCTTATAGTTGAGATTGTCTCAAAGGGATATAATCCATGAAAAGTTTTTATATCCTTATCTGATGATTGACATCATGGCTCTTGTGGCCTGTTGAACTCTATGATCAACTATGTATTTTGAGAAGGTGTATTTTGTCTTGGTTTGAAACCTTATTGTATATGAATGCCTTATAAATATATTTTGGGAATTATTAGTTTAGATCATTCTTTACATTTATATTGGCTAGTTTGTTTGGATCTAGATCAATTATGGATTTGTCCTTATTTACATCCTACTTAGGATCCACTTTGAGATTGCCTTCCCCTATAACTCATCTAGTGCCACACTACATTATTTTAATCCATAGCTCATTAGCATTTGGTTTCAATGCCACTCAAACTGCACATACTACTATCACTATGCCATCAGATATACCATCTCAGCTTAATCATTTTGATCTAAGCATTCCCTTATCACCAGATCTCCCTTGATGGATTTGTCTCCACTATGCCTCACCTCCTTCTACTTCACCTAAAACACCTCCTATTGCATTCACCCAACCATGGTTTTTTAGAGACAAGCTCATAATATTAGGTTTCACTTTAGCTAGCTTTGTTTTCATTTATTAGTGGTATTTTCACTTATTATGTGAAATTTCATCTTTACAAAGATTTAATTAGTTATAGTTTATAAAAGTATTTTGTCTTCTTGTCTATATGTCTTTTTGGTTTTTTAAAATTAAATATTCAAGAATTGTCTTAACATATTCATTATTAATCACCTTTTTAAGTGTTTATTTTAGGTTATGTCAACATTCAGTTCATTAGTAATGCCTAATACATTTTTTAGGTTGTGTATCTAGTCATGCCTAGGTGTAATTATTATTAAAGTTTTAGATTCTAATTATTCATAGTCAATGATATTTATTCACATGGTCTTGAGTATTATTTTTTAAAATTTTGGAGTTCAAATAAGTCATTTTTTTAAAAAAATGTATTATTCGTGTCCTAGAGATATCCTCATCTTTAGTATTTTTATGTATTTTAATTTAGTTTTAGTTTATGTGTTCATTTTAAGTCATTATCATATGTCTTGTCATGTGTTTGTGTCAAAAAAATTAAAATATTGGTCATATTGTAAGGGATGAATTTTTGGTTGAAACTGATGTATATTCCTTTGGTTCTCATGGAGATTCCCATTTTATTTAAGGGTAATCACACTTATGCATTAATTAAACTTCAACAAATTGGTCTTGTTAAGGAATATTAGACTAATTTTGAAACATTAACCAATGACATCTTTACTACATTCATCATTTGTTGCTTCATCAACAAACTTCATGATGAGATTCAAGTAGAGGTTCAAATGTGGTAACTACAATGCATGATGGAAGTTGTGGGCTTACCTAAGCTTGTAGAATACTATATCTACTATGATCATGGTGAGACACCTTTGTTTTTGGTCTTACATCCCTGCACCACACCACTTCTTTAGGCCATGAATAAACTAGACAGTGATTCCCTTTTGGATGTACCTCAGTAGGATCAAGATGAACCCATTCATGAAATCACCATACTCAAATAGGCCCCCAATGAT
The DNA here is from genome assembly GCA_037957365.1 of Torreya grandis. Lineage (NCBI taxonomy): Eukaryota > Viridiplantae > Streptophyta > Pinopsida > Cupressales > Taxaceae > Torreya > Torreya grandis. The sequence continues at coordinate 628,881 of JARHVA010006155.1, read as the reverse complement.
TCCAATCCAAAAATCATAAAACCCAAATAGGTAATCGAGTATTCAAATACCTTAGAGAACAATGATAAGGGGTATGGCACATTGACTCACCAAGTAATGTATTTTATGCACCCTTTTTCTAACTTTGAGGTGTTCATTGTCAATCTTCAACTTTCAGTGATCAACTCTAACCTTGTGTTTCAACTTGAGGTTACTCCATCCATCAATATATATGCACTTTAGTGCTCATGTTTTAGTGTTTGAGTTCACATTATGGTTGTACATGCTCACATCCCAATCCTGGAAGAAGAAGTGAAAGCCTAAAAAAATGCATGGTCAAGCCTCCATTTGGTTAGCATCATATTTTATTATGTAATTATTATCATGTTTTGAGGGTGAAACATTTTTAAGGGGGATGAAATGTAATTCACCTAGATAGGGTTAGAATAGTAGAATAGGAATTAAGTAGTTTAATACCACATGCATAAGAATAAGTAGTTGGATAGATGAGAACTAGTATAAATAAAGGGGCATGTAGGATGTTGTAAATCATCCAAGAATAAGAATTTTAATTGAGCCTTACTCAGCGGTGGTATCCCTCTTGAAGTGGCCCATGATCAGATTTATTCCTTCTTCAAAAGTAATTATGTGTGTAATATGTGTTTTAACCAATATATGAGTCAATAAATATTGTTATTTAGCTATTGTGTAACTAGGGTTATTAACACACAATAAGCTAGTTAATGTGTATCAAATTGACCTGAGAATATCTAGTGTTAGCCACACTTGGGATCATCTAGATGCATAAAATTTTATATTTAAATAAACCTCACTTGTTAAGGACATACTATTGATGTAGGGCAAGTAACATGAAGTTCCATGTTATTTTACAAACTCTTAAAAGAAGAGGGGGCATAAAAACCCCTAATTTTCATCCACTTTTACTTTTTGGATTAATAATTAAAATCCTCTCAAGAGAAAGTATATAGATAGAATTCTATAGTACCTTGCAACCTTATCAGTTTTAGGATTTAGGATGTTACACTTAGGTGTTTTTGTCATTTTATCCTTTACTTGCTTAGTATTTTTTAGTCTAACACTATTTGTGTGAAATATAAAACTTGTCAAAAAACCAAACACTCTATTATACACCATTCTATTTGAACAAAGAGGTGTTACATTGACCAAATCATAATTACTTCTTTCTTTATTTAAATCTTCATTCCAAACATTGTGTTTGTATTTTTTGAACAATGTTATTATGTTTTCCATTTGATTTTAGAACATTTGTTCACTTTAAAAAAAATTCAAAGTCCTTCACTTTTGTCTAAATTTGAAACCTTACCTTTCTAAGTTATGATCCAGGGTGTTATTGGTTTACCTTTTTCACTTTGTTTGAGTAAGTTGAGTATGATTTCCTATTAGGATTAAGGGTCATTACCTAGACTCACCATAATTTTATTCTCATTGTGGACATAGATTATATTGCATTTGTTCACGCTCTAAGTTCTTAGACCATTCTACATCTTATTTCCATGTGGCATCATTGTGATTCCCATTTAGTTTTGGGTTTATACTTAGGAGTTCTTGTGTTAATACACATTTTGAGCTTCTTCATTCAGATTTTTATCTTCCTAATTAGAAAGACCTTCTAATTTTCTATTCATAACTCCCCATAGTTATATCTAGCTTTTTATGGTATTGACATATTTTTTACCTAAGTTTATTATGAAAACTTGCACTTTAGGTTAAAAAATCATCTTACCTTATTCTAATTTGATGATTTCAACCCACCAAGGTTGAGTAAATTCATAACCAATTTATTCTAATTGTGTTTTACTACACCACTCCTTTTCTTATAGTCTTGTCTTCCTTATATTTTGTTTGAATAAATCCAAGCACACTTTTTTAAAATGTTTGAAAGAAACATTTCACATCTTAGCAAACGTAAACAAGAAACCATCTTCAAAACATGACACAAAGGTATACCCATAGTGGGGTCTCATATAGCCCTAGTTATGAGGAATAACATTATTATGATGGATAGGATAACTCCATTGTGTTTCAATATATCCTACCAATTGTAGGGTCTAAATAATATTATTATGAACATCAACCCTTATAAAATAAATATGAATCTCTTTTAAGGCTGATAGAATTAGGAACTGGATTACCACCATATTTCCCCATGGAAAAATTGCACACACTTTTTAGGTTAGAAGAGCAATAGTAAGAGTAATCTCTCACTCATATTACAAAATATAATATTACTTATTCTATTAAGGTAAAATAAACACTTATAGATTATACTCCCAATAATCAGGATCATACTACCAAGATCAAAAAAATTAGTCAATGATACACATAATAGTATATTTCAAACTTAACAAACTCTTTGGCTGTAAATTTGATCAACAATAATGCTTTTAAAGAGTAATAAAATGTGATAGATCAAATGCAACATACCCTAGTGGACCCTATGTCTATAGTAGACCCTCATATTTCATCTAAACAAAAAAACCTAGAGATGCTTCACAACATCTTTCACTAGACACATAGCATACATTCTTCCATGACTAAGAGGATTTTGTCCTTTCATAAAACCAAGGGGAAAAAAACTTAATGCATATGAGGGGTATTGTGAAAAACACTTTTGAAAGTTACTCCCAATTGTCATTTCCTTTGTTGAACTGACTGTAGACTTCACAAAACCATTATTATACTTATAGTTCATAGTGATAAATTTTAGGAAATGTTTATCAACCACCTTAAAATTGGTGTCTGACCTACTTGACTCAAGGTGTAGTCACTTGAAAACGTCCCCTTGAACATTTTCAGTATTGCTTCACCTTGGACCTATTCTTGACCATTAGTTAATTATATAGCTAGTTACCTAACCCTTTACACCTAGCCACTAAACATTTTAGCATGCTCTCTTTGACTCTTTTTAACCCTTTTTATATCAAGGGATTGATCATTGATGGTCACCATAATCATTGATGATCACCCTAATCATCGATGGTCACACTAACCATCAATAATTACCCTAACCATAGATGGTTAGGTCTCCACCCTTGCAACATAAAAATCATCCAGCTATGGACAAGCTTGCACAGGCAAAATATAAACTTTCCCATGCACATCTCATAGCTTTCTTTCTTTCAAAATGGGCATCTTTATCCTCCCAACTTAGTAACATTCCCTCAAAGCTTCCTTCCTCACTTAACAAGTTTTTGCTATAAATGCAGGGCTCTTGGGAGAGTTATGCATCAAAAAATTTACATATTCAGGCTCTCTTATTTTCCTTGTGTAGGCATTCAATGTCTTAAAACCCTATCCATGTGATTCTCAAAAGTCAAAGGACCATTACATTGCTCAAATCTCTTTAGCACTCAGCTATCAAATCTTCGACACAACAAAGGTACTTTTTTTTATTTTCTACTCTTCATTACGCTATTCCCCACTCTTAATAACAACCTAATACCCTTTCATCCATAGATACCCCCTTTTTTTTACTAGATACCCTTCATAACTCATTCTATAAATTCATTGATAGGTAATTATAACTGATTACTATAATTATCAATGGTTATAGTAACCACCACTGGTCACCTAAGCATCATCGATTAGTATAACCACCAATGGTTATCCTGACCATTGATGGTCACTATCATTCCAAAATAATAGTGTTCTATTTTGACTCCACTTTCACCTTACAAGATCTCCTTTAGCATTCTGACTAGCACATAACCCCTCTTCTGACCTCTTTGAACTTAACTACAATTCATATCTTACATGTAGATGACCTTACCTATATTGGCATAGGAGTTGGTAGTATATTTGACCTCCCCATTATCTCACAACCCTTCTTCACTAACCAAAGTAACATTGCATTTGAGTTAGCTATATGTGTTATGGTTTTCACATCTAATTACAAAGATGTTGATGAACAAATAACTATATTTTTGGAGGATATTAAATAAGTTGCTACATTTTGGAATCCTTATTTTGATAATATCAATCCTAATTTAGACTGGATCTATTTTATATTAATCATCTTTATCACTTCCATATCTACCTTTTGTAATTTATCTTATATCAATAAACTTGAATGTTGAACCAGGGATGACATCCATTTAAGGAATTAAATTCTTTTCTTGGGACTAGATTTTCACCAAGCATCCCCTTACCTTTCTATTAACATATTTTCCATGATTTCATGTGATTTGTAGGTCATTATTCTATAGCCAAAGGAGTTCTCACGTCATCTAGTCATCAATAAGTGTAGTGTTTACCAGGTACATACCCTTTATCTCTTATTTCTCCCCTCTTTTTAATTAAAAAATCAAGAAATAAAAATTAAGGAAACATTTTGGCATGCCCAACATAAGGAGGAGGTTGTTTATTACATCAACTACACCCTCATTGACTATGAAACCTAATACACCCATCTATAAAAACTCTACCTTGCCTTAGTTTTTTTCACCTCTAAACTTCATCACTTTCTTCTTAACCACATAATTTATGTCCTTACCAAAACTGACCCCCTCAAGAATATGCACTCTAAACCATATCATAACCAATGTATGGCTAAGTGGCTCTTGATTTTAGCTGAGTTTGATCTTGAGTTTCTTCCACAAAGGTCCATTAAAGGATAGGTCATTGCAAACCAATTAGCTGAAGCCCCTCTCCTTGATAAGCAAACTCCTCTTTTTTTCTTTCTAGATGAGTATATAACTACGCTTTCTTTAGAAGAACCCACTTATCAAATGACTATGTATTTCAATGATTCCAAATGTTAAAATGGTGGGTGGTGATAGTATAGTCCTCATTCTTATAAATAGATAACCTCTCCCACTTTATTTCAAATTTGATTTTAAATGTACCAATAATAGAGACAAATACGAGGCCTTGATCATAGGTCTCTAAACTACCCTAGTTTTAAGAGTCAAAGCTATACGCATCTTTAGAGATTATCAATTTAAAATCAACCAAGTCATAGGAGCCTATCAATGAAAAAATGATGTTCTTCTAAAGTATAAATAACTTTTTGACAAATTATTATCATCATTTAACCATTATACCATCCAATCAGTCCCTCACTCTACAAACAAATTTGTAGACATAATGGCTTCCCTTACATCCTAGATTCCATTCCAACCTACTAACTCTAAATTATTTATCACTATACACCACTTTGTCAAACCATCTTACCTCAGTCTTGATATTCTTACCATTTTCTAGGTGTAAACATCACATTTAGATATTTGGTATGATCAAATATTCAACTACCTTAATGTTGGTGTCCTTCTACTTGATCTTTCAAGAAATGCCCATATAAATTAATACTAGGGGACATTATTTATAAATGAGGATTTGATGACCTTCTTCTTTAATGTCTTCATAGTCATTAAATCCCCCACGTTATCAAAGAGACTCATGATGAGATATGTGGGGGGCATTTCAGTAGTCTGGTTGTTGCCAAATGTATCCTTCATCTAGGTTATTATTAGCCCACACTCAATCAATATTTTTGTGACTATGTCAAGAACTGTGTCAAATTAAAATAACACACCAATTTGAATCATGTACCCACTCAAAGACTTCAAGTATCTAAGGATTTTTTTCCTTCTTTGTAATGGTTCATGGATCTCATCAAAGAAATCAACCCTCATTCATTGAAATGACACCACTTCATCCTTACCTCTATTGAATACTTTACTAAATGGGTGGAGGCCATCCCCCTTATCTCAATTAAAGCTAAAAAGATCATTGACTTCATCAATCACCACATCATTTTCCATATTGGTGTCCCTCATAAGATTATCACTAATAACGGTAAATATTTCAAGAATAAAAAGGTATAAGCACTCTGCAACACCTTTGGTATCATACTTAGTCATTCCTCCCCTTATTGACCACAATCTAATGGTTAGGTAGAATCCTCTAATAAAAATCTCATCAAAATGTTAAGTAAGGTCATCAGCTCTTTGGGAAGGGATTTGTATTTTCACATCACATTCACTTTGTGCACCTATCATTCTAGCATTCAAACCTCTACAGGTGCTACCCTTTTTTTCCTTGTTTTTGTGGTAGAAGCCATTTTACCGCTTGAAGTCCAAATCCCCTCTCTTCATATATCCTTATGAGACATCATTTTTGAGAAAGATTATAATTAACAATGTCTTGCACACTTATAGTTGCTTGATGAACATCACCTCACTACCCTTAATCATCTTTACATCTATCATGAGCATGTCACCTACACCTACAACAAATGTCTAATAGTTAGAAATTTAACATTGGATACCTCATTCTTAAGGAAAAACAACACATAACAAATATGGAGAAAAGAAAAAGGGGTAATTTTTTCCTTTAACTAGCTCCAACCTTATATTATAACCCACAAGTATGGGTCAAGAGCTTATCATTTATCCTCTCTCAAAGGAAAACTAGAATTTGAGCATCGCAATGCTTCATATTTGTATCTTTTCTATTGTTAAGGCATATCTAACACACCCTGCTATCTAACTTAAGCTCTTCCTTTAATTTTAAGAACTTCTCACTTACCTAATACTCTTACCCTATTCTATTAAGGATATGTGGTTACACCATATCCATGTGATTATCCATCAAGCATTTTCATCTAATCTTAAACATGGGTACCATGACTCTACCCATGACATGGTTCTCATAGATACTTTTCATCTTTTGTTAGATGGAATCCCATGGCCACGAGTTCTTAAATACCCCTTCCTATTATCATATAACCACTATATTGAGGCACAACTTTCCCCTCAAAAATGGTTTTAATCTAAGCTTGAAATACATGCATCTATTTCTAAAAACAAAAGTTCAAGATATTTGGGATACATACTATTTGGGTCCATTATCATAAGAAAAATAAATAGACCACTCCCTCAAAGGATGGTTGTCGCCTAAATTATAAAATGATAGACTACTCCCTCAAAGGATAGCTATCAAAACTTAGACTTAAACCGCTCTCTCAAAGGATGGCTAAGCTAACATGATAAATAATATTTAGCATCCACAATCATCTCTATTTTGTAACTCGATGAAGCTTCCTACCTTGATTATCTTCACCTCTTTTAAATCAATGCATGACCCTATCAAAAAGTCAACATTATCCCAAAATAAATACAACTAGTTCTCTTTTAATATTGGTGGACTTCCTATATTAATCAGTTTATCCCCTTAAAATACATGAACTCATTTGTTTAGTTCTAGACGTCACCTACATAAAGGGTTGGGTGAACCCACACATGGTTCCCTATCTGAAATTTCTTCCCCTAACTACTTATCACTACACTCCATTTTTCATATCAAATCTATAAATCAAAATATTTTGAGCTCATTTGATACATGATGTTTATATGACACACCTTAATACTACAAAAATGTTAATTTGATAAGAATGAAGGGTTCACCTTCACTAAGATCCTATCCTCCTTGTGGGGTATAATAAGATCATTGCCAAAGAATATAGCATGCCCCTTTTTGTTGTCACCCATACCTAACCTACCTATTAAAACCAAAATCATTCCAAAAATCAAAGCATTAACATTCACAACCAACCAACTTATCATACCTAGCTAACCCGATTAACCAACCTCACATTAAAACAATAAAGTAACCATTATGAATAACATTATTAAATAATACTTTATCACATACCTATATTAATTAATCAACTATAACCATTAATCATGATCAATAATCATCACATCTTAATCTACATATCATAGCATAATTAGCATTCAAACATAACCAAATACATCATCATATAAACATGAACATAACCATCAAATAAACATCAGTCATCATCAACACAACATCTCAAAATGAAACCATATCATATCATATCATATCATATATATATATATATATATATATATATATATATATATACATATACATATATACATATACATATACATATATATACATATATATATATATACACACACACACACATATATATATATATGCATTATACAATGTCTATACATCATAACTCTTGCTTAAAATACATATCGTATCATCAGTGTGCAGGCTGGTATTAAAAATGGATCATATACATATCATGGCCTTGGTAGACCACTACCATGAGCCCCATTAGTACCTACACCTACACCTATAGTTGCACCTATACTAAGTAGAGGCCTTACCTGCTGACCCACTACCATATCCCACTACCCTATAGAGTTACAACCTACTCTTGTAATGTAGCTATTTCGGCCTAAGCTACCACTAGTGTAGATTCCACCTATGGGTCCCCCTTTGTTATCCCCTATCTCTGATCTACATCCACTAGGGCCCTATCACCATCTCTAAAACCAAAATCCATCATAGTATATATACCCTAAAACCATACAAGGTAGTCAGGTGTCATCCCTACATCATCACCTCCCCTCAATGATAGCTCCTTAAAATCCAAAACCTCATCCTATGGATGTGGCTCCAAAAGTGGATACTCTAAATCCTCCCTCTTATACCATATAAAATTAGGAGGGATCCCTTATACTAATCTAAACTATTATCATACCCTCTCAAATGGGATATACTCAGTCTCTCCTTCCCATCACCCATAGACCCACCTCCAACTCTGTAAATACAATGTATGATGTTGGCAGCCCTCCCATATAGGCTACTCCCTATATGGCCTACATACTATGTCTCCATGTACTAAACCCTCTACTACCTTTCTAAACTAGTCTAGGTCATGTATCCCACCACCTACCCCTGTCATGGCTCTATTTCTCCTCCATCAATAAAAATTGACTCTATAATCCATAGACAGATACCCCCAGTTGGTAAACCTAATGGTTGTAGCACTCGTATGTGCTCGTAAGCCCAGTAGTGCAATACAAATCCCACACTAATGCCATACCATTTGTGTGCCTATAATACCCATAACTCTCTATATATCTACACCAATAATACATGTGCCCATGTAAACACAACTCTACCTAGAAATAACTCAACCAAAACCCCCAATAACACACTAAGGTATCTCCCTCGGATTAAATTCAATAATGCATTATAGGTAACTACTAACTATAATAGAGTTAGCAAGTGCCTATCCCCCGGGGCTCTCTAGTATATCATCTTAAGATTGAACCCTTTATAATATAACTATGCATCACCTCTATCATCTCCATAAAACATCTCCATAAACTCATCCATCTCATCACCCTCAATATGGTAGATGGGATCACTTTGAATAGATAGACATGTAATCTGGTGCACATCCTCTAATAAGATGTTCATCTCCCTTGTTAGTAACCAGAAGGTGTTGATCATTGAATCTCATCTCTTGATGAGGGTGAATATCATCTCTACATCTCTCAAGAGGTACTAGTAATGCCACATCACTCTGAAACCTGCTACATCTATGTATTTTCAGTCATTCACTAACATGGCATCCTCATTTCTACAAAGATATCAACCACTCGATCTCATATTTGGATCTGATCTCGTGCCTACAAAATAATTATATCATTAATTATGTAACTTATTCCTATGAACATGAAAACTAAACAAATTAATTCTTTTCTCTTTTTTATCCCCCTAGATGGTCCTAGTAAACTTTACCCTACCTCTTTACTATCTTCTACACCACAACACTATTTAAATCACCTACCCACCTTTTATACACCCTATAATATTCTCAATCTTGAAACAACCATTTGAATATCTAATCACTTTCCCTATCCTAATTCCTATAAAAAATTATATATATTTTCCCCAAACAACTATTTAATCACCTATTTAAAACAACTAGTTAATCTTACAAACACTTATTTAAAACCCACCTACAAATCTTTTCACCCCATGCTCTCTTTATCTAACAAAAACCTAACCCCCTTTTTTGATCATCACCAATTATTACAACCATCAAATATCCCCTTAGGGTATTTTATACCCCTAGGGTTAACCATTAATAGTTGGGTTAACTACCAACAGTCACCTACAAGCAACTATTGGTCATGAGCTTTAAACCCCCAACCTCCCTAAAATACCCAAAGTCACCCTAAGGACCCCCCTACCATGAATTTTTTCTCACATCCTCACCCTTATATATCCATTTCAAAGTTTTATAACCACCCCCCTCTCTTTATCCCCACACAGTTCACAAAAACCATCACCCTATCTAAACCCTAGGTTTTCAATTCCCACACATAAATAATGAATAATACCTAAATTTAATTTTTCATTTCTATTATCATTTTATTTTATCAATTTAATAAATAATACCCACCTCATTCCATGATTGGTGGTGCTTCCTCAAACCATACCTTGCACTGGTGCATCTCCTAGATCCATCTCCACCACACTCTCACTTTCCAAACACTAATCTTGTCTTGACACCTCACCCCACTCCCAAAAATCCCTTTCACTCTTCGTACGAAGCAACCCACAAAATGATAATGCTCAACCAATTTTACACAAATGACAACAATGACTTTTCTTCATCATTCCTTTTATTTTTTTCATAATTTTAGGGTTTTAGGATCCTAACCATTGATGATCACCCAGATTATCGATGGTTGGGTAACCATCACTAGTTGACCCCAACCATCGATGATCACATAACCATAGATGGTTAGTGTTTCCCCCTTTCTTTTTTAAATACCACCCTAAGCATTTCCCTTTCAAATGTTTCCTCTTATTCATCTTAACTTGACCTTGACCACACCCAAATGGGGAAACCTATTTCCCCTACACTCAAACTTATTTAGGAGTCACCCTCTCCTTGACCAAGAGCTACATTTAGCTTGAAGTCCATATTGGATGTATTATCCATGGGACTATGTAGGTAGCATTATCTTTCCTTGTGCATTCGGAGTTAGCTCAACCATACCCCCTACCCAACCACCTACCTACCTATGTTCACTATGACATCAACCCTTCTTTTAAAACAAACCTATTTGTATACCTTGCAACAACATTGTTTTGGTTGTTATTTATCACTTCAACCAATTTGGCCTTATTGTATTTTTTCTTTTCCTTTCACACCACCTCATGCATGACCTAACCATTTGTGTTTTTATTATGAGCACTTCCTACCCTAGATACCTAAGTAAACACTAACCCTTTCTATGACATTTGATATGCATAGCTCAATCAGTTATGACCAATGATGGGGACCAGTTACATTTTCACTTCTTTTAGAACCCATACTTCATGTTATCAACATTAGCCATTTTGTGTCTTTACATGATTTTTGGCCCTTAGCATCTCATCACACCTTGTGTACATAGTTGTGTTCCAATACCTACACATTATTTCTTTTTATCAAACCACAACCTACATTCCATATTACCTCATCGACTCCTGGTTTGAGGGGAAACACCCTCCTCCCATACTCAGGGTAATTGACCATGAACTATCAACCTTCCATTTTTGTTCTACGACTTACTCACCTAAAGCTAAATTAAAAAATGGGTAAAATGTATTCACCTAAAAATATCCCCTTCAACATTTTTAGTATCAAATCACCTTAGACCTATTCTTGACCATTAGTTAAATATCTATCTAGTTAGTTCACCCTTTACACCTAGACACCAAACATTTTAACATGCTCTCTTTGACACTTTTTAATCCTTTTTTTACCAAGGGATTGACCTTTGATGGTCACCTTAACCATCGATGGTTAGGTTTCCACCCTTGCAAAAAAAATCATCCAACTATGGATGAGCTTGCATAGGTAAAATAGAAACTTTCCCATGCACATCTCATAGCTTTCTTTCTACAAAATGGGAATATTTATCCTCCCAACTTATAAAATTTACCTCAAATCTTCCATCCTCACTTAGAAAGTTTTTGCTATAAAGGCAGGGCTCTTGGGAGAGTTATGCATCAAAAATTTTGCATATCTAGGCTCTCTTATTTTCCTTGTGTAGGCATTTGATGTCTCAAAACCCATTCCATGTGATTCTCAAAAGTAAAAGTACCATTATGCTACTCAAATATCTTTAGCACTCAACTATAAAATCTTTATCATAATAAAGGTACTTTATTTTATTTACAATATTTTCTATTCTTCATTTGTTCTCTTGATCAGTCAGTTTAAACCCTCTTCCCCACTCTTAATACCAACCTAATACCCTTTCATCCATAGATACCTCCTTTCATCCATAGATAACTCCTTTTGTCCACTAGATACCCTTTGTAACTCATTTTGTAAAAAAAATGATAGGTAACCATATTTGTTTACTATAACCATCGATGGTTATAGTAATCATAACTAGTCACCCAATCATCATCAATTAGTACAACCATCAACGATCATCCTAACCACCGATGATCACTATCATTATAAAATAATAATTTTTTATTTTGACTCCAATTTCACCCTAATAGATCTCCTTTAGCCTTCTGACTAGTGCATAACCCCTTTTCTGACATCTCTGGACCTGACTACAATTTATCTCTTGTATGTAGATGACCATACCTAGATTGGCATAGGAAGTTGACAACATATTTGACCTCCCCATTATCCCACAACCCTTATTCACAGACCAAAATAACATTGAATTCAAGTTAGATCTATGTTTTATGGTTTTCACATCTAATTATGAAGACATCCATGAATAAATAACTATAATCTAAGAGGATATTAATGAAGCTACTATATTTTGGAATCATTATTTTTATAATATCAATCCTACCTTAGATTAGATCTCTTTTATAGTGATCATCATTATTATTTCCATATATACCTTTTGTATTTTCTCTTTTATTAATAAACTTGAATTTTGAACAAGGGTTGACATCCATTTAAGGGAGCACATTCCTTTCTTGGGACTAGTTTCTCACCAGGCAGCCCCTTACCTTTCTATTAACATATTTTTTGTGATTTCATGTGATTTTCAAGTAATTATTCCCTAGCCAAAGAAGTATTTCTCACTTTATCTGATCATCAATGAGCACAAAATTTACTAGATATATACCCTTTCTCTTATTTCTCCCCTCTTTTTAAATTAAAAAATAAATCAAGAAAAAGTAAGGAAACATTTTGGCACACCCAGTGGGACCAAAATAAGGAGTAGGTTGTTTATTACATTTAGAAATTTAGACATTCAGTATGACCAAATCTTTGACTACCTTAATGCTGGTGTCCTTCCACTCAATCTTTCAAGAAATTCTCATAGATATCTAATTCAAAGCACCTCTCACTACTTAATACTACGGGACATTCTTTACAAATGAGGCTAGATGGCTTCTCCTTTGATGTCTTTATGGTCATGAAATTCCCCATGCTATAAAAGAGACTCATGACAAGATATATGGGGGAAATTTCATCAGTCTAGATGTTGCCAAACATATCATTCATCTAGGTTATTATTGACCCACACTCAATCAATATTATTGTGACTATGTCAAGAAGTGTGTCAAATGCCAACAACATGCCAATTTGCATCACACACCCACTCACAAACTTCAAGTATCTAAGGATTTATGGCCATTATTATAATGGGGCATGGATCTCATAATATAATCAACTCTCATTCATCATAATGACACCAATTCATTCTTACTACTATCCAATACTTTACTAAATGGGTAGAGGCCATCCCCTTTATCTTAATTCAATATGAAAAGATCATTGACTTCATCAATCACCACATCATTTTACATTTTAGTGTCCCTCATAAGATTATCATTGATAATGGTAAATATTTCAAAAACAAAAAGGTTTAATCTCTTTGCAACACCTTCAGTATCAAACTTAGTCATTCCTCCCTTTATCGACCATAAGCTAATGGACAGGTAGAATCTTCTAACATAACTCTCATCAAAATGTTAACTAAGGTCATTGACACTTTGGGAAGGGATTGGAATTTTCACATCCCATTCACTTTATGGGCCTATCAT
>JARHVA010006155.1:390000-607500 GCA_037957365.1 Torreya grandis | reverse complement strand
TGTGAATTAGGACATTGTTCTTTACTCAACTTAAAATTTCCAGCCAAAGGTGTGCTTACTGGTTTAGCATCCTGCATATTGAACCGTTTCAACACCTTGTCCACATAATCTTCTTGAGACAATATCAACCTGTGATTTTTCCTGTCTCTCATAATGCTCATGCCAAGGATTTTCTTAGCTGCTCCCAAATCCTTCATAGCAAACGTTTGAGCTAATTTCACCTTAAGCTCAGAGATATCCTGCATGTGTGATCCTGCAACCAACATATCATCTACATACAACAATAGAATAATATATCTACCATTATCAAATCTCTTGAAATACACACAATGGTCAGATTGGCACCTACTGTAGCCATGCTCGGTCATGAACCTGTCAAATTTTAAGTACCATTGCCTAGGAGCTTGCTTGAGGCCATACAAGCTTTTCTTCAATCTGCACACTAACTTCTCCTTACCCTTGACCTCAAATCCTTCCGGTTGTTCCATATAAATTTCCTCATCCAAATCTCCATGAAGAAACGCTGTCTTAACATCTAGCTGCTCAAGATGCAAATCCTCAAAAGCAACCAAAGACAATACAACCCTTATAGAAGTCATTTTAACAATAGGAGAAAAAATCTCACCAAAGTCAATACCTGGCTTTTGTGCAAATCCTTTTACCACCAATCTGGCCTTATATCTCATCTGTCCATTCTCACCTTCTTTTAACCTGTAGGTCCATCTGTTCTTCAGTGTCCTCTTACCTGCTGGCAACTCAACCAAATCCCATGTTTGGTTCTCTCTTAAGGACTCCAACTCCTCAACCATGCCATGCTCCCACTGACTCTTGGACTCCACCTGTATTGCTTCTTCAAAACTCTCTGGTTCTCCACCATCAGTTAGCAATAAATAAAATAAATAAGGAGAATATCTAATTGGAGGCTTACTCACCCTTTCTGACCTCCTAATGGGTGTCTGAGACTCGTTTACAACATGCTGTCCACCCAAATTCTCTGACAGTGACCGACCTCAGTCACCTCTAGACCTGTTACTGGCCGACGTCGGTTCTTCTTGACCGATGCCGGTGCCTGTCCTACTGACGTCGATCTCTGTATGGCCGACGCCGGTCTCTGTACTGCCGATGCCAGTTCCTAACCTGCCGACATCGGTCTCTGTGTTTTCCTGTAAGTGATTATTTCCTTTTCCCACGAGCTCATATTAGACCTTCACCTCATCCAAATCACCATTGCTCTGCCCAGATTGATTCAGCTTCCTTAGCTGATCACAATACATCACTCTTTCATTGAAAACAACATCACAGCTCCTAATTACCTTGTTAGTTTCTAGATTCCACAATCTATAAACAAAATCATCTGAGCCATAGCTAATAAACGTGCACCTCATAGACTTAGCATCAAGCTTTTTTCTATTTTCCTTATCTATGTGCACAAAGGCTTCACAACCAAAAACTTTGAGATATGAGAGATCAACCTTTTTACCTGTCCATGCCTCTTCTGGAATACCACCATCCAGAGCTGTAGAGGGTCCTCTGTTAATCAGGTATACTATAGTGTCAACAGCTTGTGCCCAAAACTGTAAGGGCAAACCAGCATGCAATCTCATACACCTTGCATGCTCCATTATTATCTTGTTCATCCTTTCAGCAATTCCATTTTGCTGAGGTGTCCTTGGAACCATCCTTTGCCTATGGATTCCATGCATATAACAATAATCTCTGAACTTATAACTGCAGAACTCACCACCATTGTCAGATCTTAGGCACTTCAATCTTTTACCTGTTTCATTCTCAACCATAGCTTTCCAAATCTTAAAAGTCTCAAATACATCAGATTTTCTCTTAATACAATAGATCGATACCTTCCTTGTAGCATCATCTTTGAAAGATACATAGTACTGTGATCCTCCAATGGAAGCAACCTGAGCCAGTCCCCACACGTCTGTGTGAACAAGCTGCAACTTATACCTCTTCTTAGTAGACCCAGTCTTGAGAAAACTAACCCTTTTTTGTTTTCCAAATACACAGTGCTCACAAAACTCTAGATCTATGCCTTTTAAATCTGAAAGCATACCTTTAGACTTAAGAATTGACATCCCCTTTTCACTCATGTGGCCAAGCCTTGAGTGCCACAATTTAGCATCCACATCTGAAGTAGATAATACAGAAGGAGATTTGTTAGTAACACAATTACACAAATAGGGAGTACCTTCTCTCTTACCTCTGGCCATAACAAGTGCACCCTTGGTCACCTTCCAAGATTCTGCTGTGAGAGTTACTGTACAACCCTCATCCCCTAAATTTCCTGTAGAAATCAAATTTCTCTTCAAGTTAGGAACATGCATCACATCTCTCAACACCCATGTGTTGCTATTTTGCATCTTCAGCTGCACTTTACCTTTGCCAATTATTTTACAGGGTTCATCATCCCCTAGATACACTATTCCAAAATCTCCATGGATATAGTCACTAAAATATTCCCTGTTAGGGGTAGCATGAAAAGATGCGCCAGAATCTAACACCCAAGATTCTATATTATTATGCAGAGAGAAAATTAAAGCATCTTGTGCAATACCTGCAACCTTGGCTTCTTCCTCTCCTTCATGCTGATTGTCCTCCTTAGGCTTTGACCAACAATCTCTGCTTATGTGCCCAATCTTTCCATAATTTTAGCATTGTGGCTTCCTGCCATTCCTGGATTTGGATCTTCCTCTCACCTTAGACTTAGATCTTGATCTCCTCTTGCTCTTATCTTTCTGCCTTCCCCTGCTCTCAAAACTTAAAGCATTCCCAGATGTCTCTTCTATGCTTTTCCTACATATTTCCTCATTCAAGATAACACTAACAACATCCTCTACTTTCAAAATATTTGATGCAGATGCAGTATTGCTAACTGCCATTACTAAGCCATGCCATCTTTTAGGCAAAGAACATAATATTAAAAGAGCTTTTATTTCATCATCAAACACTATATTGACTGAACTTAATTGATTCACAATTCCATTGAAATCATTAAGATGAGTAGAAACAGATCCACCTTCATTCATATGCAAATTAAATAAGTGCTTCATAAGATATACCTTATTAGAGGCTGAGGGTTTATCATACAAATTTGCTAACGTAGTCATCAACTCTACCGTAGACTTTGCCTATGATAAATTAGATATCACAGTGGATGCTAGACTCAGTCTTATAGACCCCAGAGCCTTTCTGTCAAGAACTTCCCATTCTTCATCCTCCATGTCTTTGGGCTTCTTTGCAACCCCACCTAACAGTAAGTAGAGATCTTTTTGATACAGATAATCCTCTATCTGCATTCTCCAATGTTAGTAATTTTTGCCATTGAGTTTTCCATTCTCAGTTTACTTTCATCTGCCATTGCTTCTCCCACTCAAACAAAAATCCCTGTAGAAACCCCTGTGAGAACCTGTAATAATCAATACACACTACATAGATCTGAACCACCTGTTAGTGAACCTGCAACCAAGGCTCTGATACCACTTGTTGGGGATCAACCAACAATAGATTACACTTGTGAAAGCAATAAACGCAGAAATAAATCAGATAGATAAGTAACTAGAATCAGATAATAACAAGAACAAGAGATACAAGAAACCACCTTGAAAACTTTTATTAACAAACTCTTTACAAAAGGAATACAATTGAAGAAACTTCTTTCTTCCACACCTCTCCTAGATGTATAGATCTCTCACTAGATCTCTATTCCTCAAGATCTCTCTCTCTCAAGAACAATCAACTCCAAAAAAACTTGGATTGATTCAATTCTATACTGTTCTTCAACATACCAATACTACAACTACAATAATTCACACAAAGCTAAGAAGATCTAATTCTACATATAGAATTAGGAAACTTGAGCATGCACTTACAACAAACAGTTAAGCCACTTTAACAAGGGCTCTAAAAATAATATTACTAATAATAGAGACGTGAGCTTAAGACTACAACTTAAACTCATCATGCAAACACTCACTTCTGTCCTTAGAAATAACATTCTAGATGCACAGGTAACCGATGCCGGTTCCTGCTGCTTGCTTGTGACCCCTGTTAGCTGACCCACTGTCGACATTGGCATCTCTGCCACTGCACCTGACCGACATCGGTGTCTATGTAGACCCAAAACTGTCAAAGTGTGCTCCTTGGTGAAGCTTTTTAGCTCCACATCCTAACACCTCTCTCACCTCTGGGACGACGAAGCAGGACAGGAGAGTCTCTAGATAAGGGCTAGCTCCCTTTGATGTATCTTGTTTGTTTTAGATAGTGAAAAATATAGATATACAGATATACTGTGGGGATGAAAAGGGAGAGAGAAAATATAGGAAAACAAACAGCCTACTCTAAAGAGGTGATATACCAAAATAAAATGACCTTCCCACCTCCACACTTAGGATCAAACAAAACATACATACACTTAGATTTGGCAGAAAAGACCAGGTCACTAGAAATGATAGGGAGGTTATTATAGAAAACATAAGAAATAGGGACTCACCAAGGTGCTGGGGAATACACACTATAAGTGACCTCTCCTATTCTATACCTCCAAAAGAGAACTCTACTCCTGGCAGTAGTAGACAGTGGCACCTTGTAGATCACAGGTTTGCTGGTGTTGAACCTGTGAGAGCATCAAGAGACAATGACTGGACACATACCAACATTCAAGGCATACTCTGAATAATCTATCCAAATAGAGGTAAAAACTGCATTTTATTGATTTAGGTGGAAAATTTGCAGAGCTGGGATCTTTATAAAAAATGGAGAAGATCTTTTAAAATGACCAAGTTTGCCAATTTATATGGAAAAGCCAAGAGGAGACTCATTGGACCTTTGCTTGCAAGTGGCTACTCGAGTCTTCATTGGGAAAGGGAAAAACACTGTAGTTGACGTCAAAAATTCTGTTGGGACCATGCTTACTACCTTGTTTTGCATGCAGCTTGCTGCTCTACCAGCTAGTCAGGTTTTTTCTATGTTTTGTGGGATTTTTTCCCCCTAGACTATTGCTCACGGTAATTTTCTCACTGAGGACGGTTGTTTTGTGCTTTATATTGGAAACGTCAGATCTGTGCTAGCTTCCACGGTTTGCTTGCATGCTCCATAAGTTTTGGAAGCCCCACGAGTTTTGTTCGGGCTATTTCCCCACCTCCCCTCCTACCTTTGACTTAGACTTGGTCAAGCCTTGCATTTTTGTGAGATATTTCCCCATGGCTTATTGTTGCTTATGCTCCCATGGGCCTTTTCCAGGCTATGGTAGGCTTTCCCCACACTCAATGTTGTTCGTGGCAATTCTATTGCTTGATGCTGTGGGCTGTCGTGCATGGTGAAATCACCGCCAACTGCTATGTGTGGTAAAATCACCACTTACTGCCATGCGCAATGAAATCACTGCCAACTGCCTCTGCTACCATGTGTGGTGAAATCACCACTGACTACATGTTGGCTACCATGCACAGTGAAATCACTGCTGACTGCATGTTACGGTCTCTTCCTTTTTCCCCACTCACTTTGCATGTTTATTTCCACCCTCCAGTCACCTTGCCTTGTCACTTGACGGCTTGCATGGACTACCTTTTTGTGGCCTATTATTCATGCCTCTGTTATGACATCAAGCCTTAACTTGGTTCCCTAGGCTTATATTTTTTTAACCCGTAGACTTTTGTCTGTGGGCATTTCCCACAGACAAAAAGTCCGCAGAAATTCTGCCCGGGTCTATTTGGTGTGTAACTTGCCCATGGACTTTTGTCCCACTTACCTCAAGGCTTCAAGTCTTGTCCCATGGGCCTTTGGTTTTGCCATTCCCAGGCCTTTCCCTTTGAATTTGAAAGCTTTGGTATATGTGGGACTTAGCCAAATTTTATAAAATTTACCTGGATACCCTTGAAGCACCGGCCCTCCCCTAGGGCATTTGAATTTTGAAGATGAGACAAGTGGTGAAGAACCAAGAGGCTAAACAAATGATTGAACCAAATGAAGAATCATTGGCATTTGAAATGAGAAACTTTAAAAGACTAGCTTTTTATAGCAATTGAAGAGGGTGACCAAAATTTTGCCAGAGCGGCAAAATTGGGTCAACAAATTGGCAACTCATAGGGTAAGCGTGCCTGCTATGCTTAGGACCTAGTTGCCTTAAAATATCCATTAGGCATGGAGTCAGATGCAGCTATAATGAATGTTATCAACAACCCCCAAAATATTCAAGAATCAAATATGAAGCTTTTACCCCACAAATTAAGGGAAACACACAAGGCTAAAAAACACTACCTATGTAACTGCACTTAGGGAAAATAGGGAAAACAACTAAAAACAAACTACTATATATAGGTAACCAGGAATGTCTGCCTCCCTCCTAGATCAAAAGGGAAATTCCTCAAATCCCCTTCCTAGCAAGAAGACTTATGGTGGCAGGCAAGTAGCTGAGAGAAAATGAGATTTGGTGACTTACTCTTCTTGCCTGTCACCTGAGTTGGCTGGAAACTGAGTGGATCAAAATCAAACATGCCTCTAACATATATTTATTCTGATTAATCTTGGAGGCCTATTGAATGTTGGTCTCTCAGATTGGTGCTCTTCACCAAAAAATTAATGGCTATTGGCTCATCACCATAAGCCCCTTATTCTGCACAATTCTTTTGCAATGTATCATGGTCTGATTTGTTTCCTTCTGCCTCATTGAAAACTTTGTCAGACTCATCCTCTACTTCCTCTTGGCCTTCTTAAAGAAATGGGAATGTGGTGATGTCTAAAAAGGACTCACAAAGTGATTGCTCATCCCACAAGACTTCACTTTCCTGTTTAAAACTCACTTCTTCAAGGCATTCCTCCTGGAAGACCGGCCTCTCCTTTTCCTCTTTACTAATAAGGATTTCTAGATTTTCAAAAATATTTTCCTAGTCCTCCTCTAATTTAGGCTCTTCAATGTAGTCATCCTCATCAAAACAGTAAGGAAGTTCATCAAATAGAGGAGAAGAGAGCTTACCATGCATTTGTTCCTTCTCGAATTGCTAAAACATCTGCATATATGCAAGACCTGCATCTTCTTCACTGCTGATAAGGTCTTCACAAGGAGCATCAATGACAATTTCTTCTTCATTATTGCTCATAATAGCCTCCTGAAGACTTGCAGATTGGATTTTATGCCCCTCTCCTACCTCTTGCAAAATAGGTTCTTCCTTGAGAAGGGGCAAAGTGGAGAAAACATGTGGAAGAGGGGGCAGCCCTTGAGCTACAATCGAATGATTCTCTTCTCTCCACTTGATTAGCACTTCATCAATATCAAGCATGGCTTGATAACTCTCTTGGAAATGTGTAGGTGGGGTGTGTTTAGGAAAGGAATATGTTGTTTGGCCTGAACTGTCCACCACACATTGGCTGAGGAAATTCTCTTTGGATTCCAACTCTACTATTCTTCTGGCCAGATCTTCTTGGAAAAGCTTTTCCTGGAGGCTAACAACATTATCATAGGTAGGTGCAGCTTCAGCTTCTTTAAGGTTTTGAGAAAAACCTTGCTTTTCTTTTTTCTCTTTGCTGCCCCATGATTCCACTATTTTTTCCCAATGCAGGATCTCTGAATTAGAATTCTGCCCCTGTGAACAGGGAGCAACTTTGTTTTCCACGAGGTCCTGAGGCTCCTCCACAAGGTCTAGAAATTTTATCTCTCTTTCAAGGAGTAGCTTCATCCTGGCCTCTAAATCCTCAATTTGTTTGGCTAGGTTGTCCTAAAAGAGTCTTTCTTTGAGGTCACCAGCATGATCCTCTTCAAAGCTCTGAGCTAGTCCTTGGCATTCCTTCCTCCAACTTGGAATTTGCACATCATGCTGGAAAACTTGGGGAGGCTGAGGAATGCAAGGAAAACACTGTTGGTGCATTGGAGGAGTCTTTAGAAGAGGGATGTGCTAGCTAGTGGTATTATTCTCAATGGAAGATTCCTGATCTAAGGAGTTGAAAAGATTGATATTCATGGGAGATTGCTCTGATGCCATTTGGTGTTAGAAAGCCAGGTGCACGATATTGGGAGCAGCGGTTTTTGATGAGTTGGATTGAGCAAGTGCAATTTGATAAAATGGATTTGGTGCAAAAGAGGGGGTTTTCTTTAGGGTAAGAGGGGGCACGCAAGGCTGACTACCTTGAATAGATGGATTTCTCCATTTTGTTACCTCCTCCTCCATGGATTGCAAGCCCTGTGCTTGCCTAAACAAGCACTCCTCTTTATACATCAGCTCCTACTGATATTTGTACTGCTCTTCCAACCTATCTATTTCCATTGTCTATCTCTCTAATTCCAACACTACCTCCCTTATAGTTACAGGGCAACTAGGAGAGCTACTTGAGGGGATTCTTTGAATATTTTGAGTCTGGTCGATATTATATGCAGGAAAACAAAACCCATGATTTTATGCAAAAGAAGTATACATACAAGAAATTGATGATTTCTAAAGGCACCAGGCTACTTAACCAGTGGATTTACTCAAAGTCACCAGATGCTGAAGATAAAATTTGCTGTGACAGGACCAGCATCAATCCTGAAACCTACTGTGTTAGAAACTGATAAAATTATAGTCCCACTAGGTGTGCCAAAACTTTTGATGGTGGAGATTACACCTGGTGGCAGGAAAACAAGTTCCTACCCTCTCCCCGCAACATGGAAACTCCTCTCTCACCTGTGGGATGTCGAAGCAGGAGAGGAGAGTCTGTAGATAAGGGCTAGCTCCCTTTGATGTATCTTGTTTGTTTCAGACAGTGAAAAATATAGATATATAGATATACTAGGGGGGATGAAAAGGGAGAGAGAAAATATAGGAAAACAAATAGCCTACTCTAAATAGGTGATACACCAAAATAAAATGACCTTCCCACCTTCACACTCAGAATCAAACAAAACATACATACACTCAGATTTGGTAGAAAAGACTAGGTCACTAGAAATGATAGGGAGGTTCTTATGGAAAACACAAGAAATAGGGACTCACCAAGGTGCTGGGGAATACACACTATAAGTGACCTCTCCTATTCTATACCTCCAAAACAAAACTATACTCCTGGCAGTAGCAGACAGTGGCATCTTATAGATCACAGGTTTGCTGGTGTTGAACTTGTGAGAGCATCAAGAGACAATGACTGGACACAGACCAACATTCAAGGCATACTCTGCACAATCTATCCAAATAGAGGTAAAAATTGCATTTTATTGATTCAAGTGGAAAATTTGCAGAGCTGGGCTCTTTACAAAAAATGGAGAAGATCTTTTAAAATGACCAAGTCTGCCAATTTATATGGAAAAGCCAAGAGGAGACTCATTGGCACTTTGCTTGCAAGTGACTGCTCAAGTCTTCATTGGGAAAGGGAAAAACACTATAGCTGACATCATAAATTCTGATGGGACCATGCTTTCTACCTTGTTTTGCATGTGGCCTGCTCCTCTACCAGCTAGTCAAGTTTTTTTCTATGTTTTGTGTGCTTTTTTCCCCAAAGACTGTTGCTCATGGCAATTTTCCCACTGAGGATGGTTGTTCCATGCTTTATATTGGCCGCATCAGATCTGTGCTAGCTTCCACAGTTTTCTTACATTTTTTATGGGTTTTGGAAGCCCCACAGGTCTTGTTCAGGCTATTTCCCTACCTTCCCTCCTACCTTTGACTTAGACTTGGTCAAGCCTTGCATTTTTGCAAGATATTTTCCTGTGGCCTATTGTTGCTTGTGCTCTTGTGGGCCTTTTTTGGGCTGCGGTAGGCTTTCCATGAACTCAATGCTATTTGAGACAATTATGCCGCTTGATGTCATGGGATGCCATGTGTAGTGAAATCACCGCCAATTGCTATGCATGGTGAAATCACCACCGACTGCTTCCACTACCGTGCATGGTGAAATCACCATTGACTGCATGTTGGCTATCGTGTGCAGTGAAATCACCGCTAACTACATGTTGCGGTCTCTTCCTTTTTCCCCACTCACTTTGCATGTTTATTTCCACCCTCCAGTCACCTTACCCTGTCACTTGATGGCTTGCATGGACTACCTTTCTACGGCCTATTATTCATGCCTTTGTTATAACATCGAGCCTTAGCTTGGTTCCCCAGGCTTATATTTTTTTAACCTGCAGACTTTTGTCTGTGGGAATTTCCCACAGACAAAAAGTCTGCATAAATTATGTCCGGGTCCATTTGGTGTGTAACCCACCCACGAACTTTTGTCCCGCTTACCTCAAGGCTTCAAGTCTTGTCCCGTGGGCCTTTGGTTTTGCCACACCTAGGCCTTTCCCTTTGAATTTGAAAGCTTTGGTATACGTGGGACTTAGCCAAATTTTATAAAACTTACCCGGATACCCTTGAAGCACCAGCCCTCCCATAGGGCATTTGAATTTTGAAGACGAGACAAGTGGTGAAGAACCAAGAGGCTAAACAAGTGATTGAACCAAATGAAGAATCACCGGCATTTGAAACGAGCAACTCAAAAAGACTGGCTTTCTATAGCAATTGAAGAGGGTGACCAAAATTTTGCCAGAGGGGCAAAATTGGGTCAACAGTAACTATAGTCAATTACTATAACTATCGATGGTTATGGTAACCGCTACCAGTCACCTAAACATCATTGGTCAGTACAACTACTGACACTCATCCTGACTGTCAATGGTCACTATCATTCCAAAATAACAGTTTGTTATTTTGACTCTACTTACACCCTACTATATCTCTTTTATCCTTATGACTAGTGTATAACCCTCTTCTAACCTCTCTAGACCTAACTATAATTTATCTCTTATATGTAGATGAACTTAGCTAGATTAGCATAGGAATTTGATAGCATATTTGACCTCCCCATTGTCCCATAACCCTTCTTCATTGACCAAAGTAAAATTTCATTCAAGTTAGCTCTATGTGCTATGGTTTTCACATCTAATTATGAAGATGTCAATGAAAAATATTTATAATTTAGGAGGATATTGATGAAGCTACTACATTTTAGAATCATTATTTTGATAATATCAATCCTATTTTAGATTATATCTCTTTTATATTGATCATCATTATCATTTCCATATCAACCTTTTTATAATTTCTCTTTTATCAATAAACTTGAATGTTGAACAAGGGATGACATCCATTTAAGGAAGCACATTCCTTTCTTAGGACTAGTTGTTCACCAGGTAGCCCTTTACCTTTCTATTAACATATTTTTCATGAGTTCATGTGATTTTCAAGTCATTCTTCCCTAGCCAAAGAAAGAGTTCTCACTTTTTTTGGTCATCAATTATTGAAGTGTTTACCAGGTACATACCCTTTATCTCTTATTTCTCCCCTTTTTTAAATTAAAAAATCAAGCAAGAAAAAGTAAGGAAACACAAGGATTTAAATAGAATAAAGTTTTAGATTTTAGTGTTTATATCCCTAATAAAACAATATAATAGGGGAACATACTACCTCAACAAAATTATGTTCCACCTACAAATTCACCAAACATGTGGGAGTGGAATTTGATGAAGGAAATAGTGTCAAGACTAGAGATAGTAAACTAAGTTAAGAAATATATGTTTGATGAGATATTCCATATCTATTTCACTTAAGTATTCTCCAAGTCCCCTTTCCAAATCATTTCAAGGCACCCAAATTTTATAAATACAAAGGAAATGGTGACCCTCAAGAACATATCCAAGACTTTTTACTATTATGTCAAGAGGTAGCTTATAGCAATGTTTATTTTCTTTGCTTATTTCCATGTAGTTTGGATGGACAAGCTTTAGATTGGATCTTCAAATTACCTAAGGGATCCATGGTAGATTGGAATGATTTAACTAAGAAATTTGTCAACCATTTCTCGTATAACATTGAGTATGAGTTAATAGTGGTTGAATTATGTAAATCAAAATAATGTGATGGGATAAGGTTCATAGCATACCTAAAATGATGGATAACATTAACTAGATGTTTTTAACATAATTTTATAAATAAAAATTTGGCTCATATTTTTACATAAAACCTGCACCCTAAGGTAGATCATAATTTATGACTCACGTGTGTAAATACATTTGAGGAGATTATAAACAAGGGTGTACATATTAAAAAGGCACTCATTATTAATGGCCTTGTAAATATTTAATCACAGGGTCAAACATCTAATCAAACCCTATCACATATTCAATTTGGTGGCTACAGATAAACTTAAAGGGTTTAACAAAAATAAGAACATGGTGGGAAATGGAGTGATAGAATATAGACATGTGTAAATGTTATAGGATCTGCCAGCTCCAAATTTGAAACTAGTCCCACCTAATCTATCAACCATATTATAAATGGATCCTCCACAAAGGGCATTCAATAATTATAGGATATTCAAAAAACTAGGATATCTTATTGAGGTCGTGTTCTAAAAGCTAGTGGCATCCAATTTGATTGTGTGGCCTATACCAAGGTCATTCGCTAAAGATCAACCTAAACTTGATTGGTATCGGGAAGATGATTTTAATAATTTCCATCATGTTATCAATCATGTCATCTATCAATGTGTTCAATTGAGGCATTTTATTGAAGACTTGATTGAAAGTGGTGAAATTGAAGTAAAACACATGGCATGAAACAATAATTAGGACATGGGCATTTATAAGGACCCATTTCCTAAACATAATCAACATCCACTAATAAATAATCAAAATCTAGGATAGGACCAATGTTAAAAATCACAAGGATAGAATCATAATCAACATGATCATAATCAATATCATAATACCCATGCAAAAACCTAGGTTATAAAAATATTCCATATGATTAAAATAGCACTATGTGATGTATTTATGCACATCACCACTATCACAATTAAAGCTCATAAACCATCTAAAGTTTCTCAATTTATTAGACCCCCCCATTATAGGTTCAACACCCTCCTCTTCAAGTAACATCACACCAAGTTCAAGAAATTCCATTGCACCTCAATTTCTAGTGGTTACTATCTCTAGCCCACCACCCTTTTCTTTTAATTATAATGACTCCTTGCCAACTCAAAATTATGCAAACATAACTAGACTCTCGTGAGTCACCATCTAAGGCTCTTTACCTTTTTATTCTAATTATAATGGCTCCTTACTGACTCTAGATTGTGTGATCACAACTATATACTCATGAGTCACCCTCCAGGGCCCCTTGCCCTCTTCCAAAAATAAACCCAACCTAAATATTGTACCTTTAGATCTAAAAATAAACACTATATTATCCAATGTTAAGCTCTCTTGTGCTTCTATTAAAAATATGTATAGCATCTCAAACTAGGTAAAACCCATGCATAAATTTCTATCATAGATATTTTGTGTACATCATATGTCCACCAAACTATTTTAAATGACTTCCTTTAATAGTCCACTATTCCCTAGGACATTAACTCTAATAAATTTCATAAAATTTTAAGACATCTATCTCCTTTTTGATATATTATATTTGATCAAAATAGATATGTATAATCTTGGTCTTATCCATAACAACCCCTTGTACAATAAGGTCATTATATAAAATCATAAGAGCAAGTGGGTTCTTATATACAATGGTTTAGGGTTGAGCATGGTGTCACTCAAGTTAATAAAATTATTGGCTTATAAGACCAAGTAAATCCATCTTAAGACAATCATGATCAAGGCAAATAATAATGCCAAAAGGGAATCTTCTAGAACTATCTATTTTCCAATCATTATTGGGCTTATATCCTATCATACTCTATGCATATTGTGAACATTAAATTTTTATATAATATAATTATTGGTCATCCTTAGATTCATGAAGTAAAAGATGTCCCATTCACCTTACGTCAGTGCATCAAGTTCCCTCATGCTAAAAGTGAGGTTACCATTCATGTTGATTTGTAGCCCTACTAGTATTACAAACACTTAGAGGCCAAATTTTGAAATTATAACTATCACCCTAGTTATAAATTTATATCAAACCTAGGTTTATTTATATTAACCCAAATTACCTTGCTTCTACTTCGAATGATCCATTCCCTACAACACTTACACAATAGATCATTATTGAGGATGCAAGAATTTCCACATACCATCTAAAAGATACCTTTCACATTGATAAGTTACCCAAGTATACTAGGTATTTTGGCAAAGCCAAGCCTTCCCAAAGCCCCTATAGGCCCAAAATGATTTGGCAAAAGATGAAATACATGAAAAACCACCAGTGGTATTTATACTGATAAATTCACCAAATTAGGATCAAGAAGATTTTATTGAAGGAGACTAGTTATATTATGATAGCCTTGTTGATTTTTTCAAAATCTTAAGTATCTTATCCCTAATCAAATTATGGATAAATTTGATTATATAGGTAAAGGCCTTAGGCTATGAGTGTAAAGAATCCTAGAACCATTATCAGATGGTAATCCTAATATGAATCAAGGTCTCAGATTTATACAACCTAGGGGTAACCTCATGTATTTTGATATTTATTATGATGAATCAACTAATAATGAGACTCTTGAAAGTGATGCAGTGTCCTATTATATCATTTACAATGAGCTTATAAAAACTGACCTATTTGAATCTAACTCTACTATGACTATCACAACCCATTGTCCCTTTTACCTTTACTAGACCTCATTGATTAGGACTAGCAAGATTATATTATACCCCTCAATTAATTCCAAAATAAGGAATCTATTGTTTATTACATGGGCCTTAGATATGGATTGTCAATTAGTGATCACAAGTAAGGATTTGATTTCTCTATGGACTCTTCCACCTACTTAGAAGAGCAGGCAAACTTTATTGTTCACAAAAAAGATAAAACATCAATATTTTTAGGTGAAAACCTCTTTGAGTCACTCATTGATTAGGGAAATTTTAAAGAGAAAGATAAGCCCTTGAGTGAAAACCTATTTCAAGTGTTTTTGGATGGGGAAGTTTGCTCATCTCTAAAGAAAGTATAGTGTCCACCAAGTCCTAACTCTATAGCTAGTGCCAGTATCACATCTAAATAACATAAAGTCTCTAAGCATATTGATCTCAACTTTATAGATATATTTACTAGCTGGCCACTATTATAACCAATAGACTCAAATTCATCTCAATATCTAGAAGTTTGGGAGGAACAACCAGAAGTTGAAGCAAAAGTAGAGGAGCGGGATCAAATACTACCCACCATTTTCTAATATGGTTCTACACTCATATAAAACACCACTAAATTGAACCTAGAAACTTATGAATATCCAAAAAAAAATTATCTTGGATCCTCCCTCACCAATGAAGAGTGTGAATACATTTTAACCATTCTGAGGGATTTTATTGACATCTTTGCGTGGCTTATTCTAACCTATCAAGCCTAGACCCTAACTTGGTTTTATATCACCTTATTATACATCTATATGCTAATATAATCAATCAAAAATTAATAAACATGCATCCACACATTGTAATTTTAGTAAAGGAAAAATTGGAGAAACTATTAGGAGTTGGCTTTATCAGACCACTCAACTATTCTGAATGGATATTAGACATAGTCCTAGTAAAAAAAATCCACAAGGTATATGCATTTATACTTATTTTAGAGATACCAATAATGCATTTCCTAAATTCTATTTTCCTCTACCAAACATCGACATGATCATCAACTCTACTACTTCGTATGATATGTTGTCCCTCATAGATAGATTATTTAGATACAATTAGATCAAGATAGCTCAAGAAGACTAGCAAAAAACCATGTTCACCACACCATTGGGAACATTATGTTACCAAGCCATGCCTTTTGTCTTGAATAAAACTAAATCCACCTATTAGTGTGTTATCAATAGCATCTTCCATGACTTTATGGATGATATTGTTAAGGACTATGTTGATGAGATCTTAACAAAATCAAAAACATGTGCCAAACATCTTAATGTTCTATAGAGAATCTTTGATCAATTTCATGACTAAAAAAATCATCTAAATCCTAAGAAGTGTGTCTTTGGCATCACTTTAGAAAATTTGATAGGGTTCATTATGTCACATAAAGGGATTGAAGTGGATCTTGTTAAGGTTAAGGCCATTGTGTAAATGCCTCTGCCTTCTAATCTCAAACATATCTATAGCTTATAGGGAAAGATTCAATCTATTGGTAGGTTCATTTCACAACTAGAAGATAAGTTCCATACTTTTACACACCTCTTGAAAAAAGGGGTTTCAAATAGCATTTGCAATCTCACAACATACTTGGCCAACCCACCAGTTTTGAGACCACCAACACCTAGACAACTATTAATTATTTATATTTCAGCCATAGAACATGAACTAGGGGCACTCTTAGCCCAACATGATGAACAAGGAAAGGAACATGCATTATACTATTTGATCCACACACCTGTGGCATATGAACATAAATATAGTCCTATGGAGAAGGATTATTTATCAATGGTGTTCACTTCCCAAAATTTGAGACACTATATGCTAAATAATAAAATTAGTATTATTGCTAAAGTGGACCCTTTCAAACATTTATTGTCCAAAACAACTATTACAGACCGTATGGCTAAATGGATCATGATTTTGAGTGAATTTGATGTTTAGTACCAAAACAAAAAGGCTATCAAGGGGTGGGTCATTATAGATCAAATTCCAAAAGTTCTTATTATAGATACTCGACCACTCACATTTGATTTCCCAGATGATTCTATTATGACAATAGAAGAAGTGTTGCATTAACCCAAAGAGTATAAATTATATTTTGATGCCTCATTTACATCCTATGGATCTAGATCTGATTTTTTTTTATTACATCATAAGGGGATCTAATCCCCAAAGCTTTTCATATTAACTTTCATTATACCAATAATATGCCCAACTATAAAGCCCTTCATACAAGATTTCATCTTGTAGTACAATGCGATATCCATTAGTGTGTCTTTGGGATATTGGGGATTCTCAATTGATTATTAATTAGACCACATATCAATATCAGACTTAAGATGATAAGCTTATACCCTAAAAGCATATTATATATAAACTCAAGTCTCACTTCAAGTCCCTACAATTTGAATAGGTACCATGAGCCAATAGTATATTGATAGATGCAACGGCAATAATTAGGTCCATGATACAAATTACTAGTAGTGTTAAAGAGTATCAATTCATCATTGAAATTTTTTTATATCCTACTCATGTATTAAAATATTTAGAGAGGGTATACATCATTTATTGTCCCAATCCCCCACTTTAAATACCTTGGTTCCAAGACATTTATAACTATTTTCATGGCCAAGTTTTTCCAACCGACCTTTCACATAATCACTAGAAAATATTCCTTCATTACATAGCCCATTATACCTTCCTTGGAAACACACTCTATTGTAAAGGCTATGATGGAATGCTTCTTCATTTTTTCTCTTTAGGAGAATAAAAGCTAACACTTAAGGAGGTTCATGAAGGAATGTGTGGGGCCTACACCAATGGTGTAGTCTTAGCCAAAAAACTCTCTAGAACAAGATACTATCAGACCAAGATGGAAATAGATGCTTGTAATCACATCAAGAAGTGTGTTTATGGCCAAAAACATGGTAATTTGATACACACACCTTCCTTACCTCTATAGCTAATCACTATGCCATGGTCATTCTCTACATGGGGCCTGAATCTCATTAAGAAAATTAACCCAACCTCTTATAATGGCCACAAGCACATTCTCACTACTACTGATTATTTTATAAATTAGATTAAGGCCATTCCTCTCACTTACATCATTGGGAAGAAAATTTCCAAATTTATCTATTATCATATCATCTATTGATATGGTATCCTAACCCATATTATATTCGATATTGATGGATCATTTATAAACTGAGATGTTAAATATCTTTTCACTAGGTTTAAAATCAAGCATAAGAGAAATACACCATATAACCTACAATTAAATGTTCATGTTGAGGTATCTAACAAAACCATTATTGCAATCATAAAGAATATTGTCAATGACATTGGCTATAATTGGCACTTACAAATTTTTCCTTTACTCGAGGCCTATTACATTAATCATCAAACCCCGATAGGAGCCACTCCATAATCCCTTGTTTATGGCTTGAAGGCTATTATCATGGTTGAGATAGAGCTACCTTCACTATGGGTATCCTTGAATAACATTGAAGATGATGAGGATTATATAGTTTCAAGGTTGCAAGAGCCCTAGCTCCTTGATGGAAAATATTTGGCTACCCTAGATAACTTAAATTCATATCTGAATAGATTACGTAGAGGCTATAACAAGCACATTCTCCCTTGGGAGTTTAAAATTGGTGACTTGGTCTTGAAATAATATCAAAAGAACACTAATTTTTAATGTAAGAAGAAGGGTAAGTTTTAACCTAATTAGCTAAGCCCATATGTAGTCACAACAAATTATAGATCATGGGCTTACTAATTGGCTACTCTAAATGGCAAAGAGATCCTAGAACCCATGAATATAATACATCTCAAGAAGTTATATGTTTAACAATCTTTCTTGACACATTATCTATAAGATCCCTTAATTGGGGGTAGATTGTGTTGAATTCACTTATTCTACCATTATATAATAGATTGTCTTATTATATAAGATTTTTATTCTATCTCATTCTATCTTGGAATGTTATACCTTGAACAATATTATTTTACTACCCTAGACCATTGTAACCCTAGATTGTTATCACTTTGGATCATTTATATTCCATAGAGCCCATTTCCAATCCATTATGGAGTGTTGTAATCTAGATAGTTATATCTTGTAACCAATTATGATCTTGATTATGATTCATAGCCATTCTTGACACACTCAATAGTCATTCTACATAGCGGTTTAGCCTGAATAATATATCATAGCTTCTTTTCACCAATAAGTGTACAAGGATATGTTAGTACATGTTTTTGCCTGCTAAATGGTTCCTCAGATTTATCCATCACTACATATTATTTATTATTATTTTATTTTATTTTGGTAGGCATTGTTTCCTTG
Source organism: Torreya grandis (assembly GCA_037957365.1). Taxonomy (NCBI): domain Eukaryota; kingdom Viridiplantae; phylum Streptophyta; class Pinopsida; order Cupressales; family Taxaceae; genus Torreya; species Torreya grandis. The sequence goes on along the minus strand of JARHVA010006155.1, from coordinate 588,550 downwards.
ACAAGATCAAAGGTACCATTTCAACCATTTTAGCTATTTTACTTACCTATGGATGTGTAATTCCTTAGCTAAGTGGTTTTCTGTAATTTGTATATTCATGATCCCCATTGCAGTTGGTTTATATATTTTTTGAACTCTTCCCTATGGAAGCACATCTCCTTAGTTAAATAGTTCTATGTGCCTTTTGATAATATTTTCTTTGTTGCTTATCCCAAAAACACAAAAACATTAGAAACTAATAGAAAAAACAAAAATATTACCTTGAAATTTTATTTATGTTAATCCCATGCTCTCACTATTTTATGATTTTAACTATTTAGTATCTCATAATTTATCAATGGAGTTGAGATGCTTATAAATTTTCAAAAACATTTCTCAAAGATCTTACACTCTCACCATTTTATAAGCAATCATCTCTAACACTCTCTATTTTATGATCCCATTTCCTTCCTCTACAAATACACTCATGTTTTCTTATCATCACTTTTCTTCTATCTCATTTCCTGGGAGAACTTCATTTGGCCTGCAGATCATGTTGGATCTTGTATCTATGGAATTATGTAGGAAGCATCCACTAGATTCATGCATCTAGAGTCAGCTCAACCACCCCTTCCTTTTCTTATATTTTCCCCCATTTTGTTTTGTGTCATTGTTTCCCTATCACTTAGGGGCACCTTTGTCTCCTATTCTTGTCTCAATGTACCATTGGCATTAATACCTAACTTAGGGGTCACCATATCACAAGGCGTAATGCCTCTATTACATGTGTATGAATAATTTATTTTTTATTTTCAATAACATTATGATTAATTATTTTTTATGTGTGTGTGTGTGTTTTTTTTTTGTTTTTTTTTTGTGCTTTGTTATCTCTTCATTTAATTTTGGTTGGTGTTTTGTTTTTCATTCGTTAGTTTCTATTTACATTGTATTGTGTCTTTATTTTTTTTTGGTGTTTTATTGTGTTTTCATTTTTATTTTAATGAGTTATTATTTTATCTATTATTTTTTTATTATTTACTAGTATCTTGTTCTTTTTTCCTTTGTGTTCATTGTGCTTTTCTTTTTGTCTTGTTTATTCTACTTTGTGTGTGTGTGTGTGTTTTAATTTGTATTTAGCTTGTTTTATTATTTGTTTATTTTCCAAGTAAATATTTTTAATGTAGAGAGGATTACAAAGATATTTAGTCAAACATTAGTCAAGAAATCATGAAAAATGCATTAAAGACATAACAAAGCTTAGCCTATCTATTCATGTGGGAATTACAAAAGATAGAAAGAAACAATTGAAAGAAAGTAATATTGATTACCTTCCCAAGTGAATTCACCATACAAGTGTAGTTCAAAATCATGTTCTCCCTTGATCAAGAGTTTTTGTCTTCATCAACAATGGTGGTAACTCCTCCAATGTCTCAAGAATTATTTGCATAACCTAGGCTCAAAGTAGATGAAATATCTAATCTAGCCTATCAAATGAAGCTTACTAATGAAACCCAATGTTAAACATAAAGGATTATGGAGATAATTTAGCATTTTAACATTAAAAAAATAAACCTTAAAAATGATGTTCATGGCTCTTCTATTTATAAATTTACAAAATGGTCTAGTTTCAACCATGACTGTCTATCTCAAGATTGAGATGTGTGGCCATAAATTAATCCAATTATGTAATTAAATCCAAAAATATTCCTCATAAAAATTTGGGATAGATGGGAATTTAAGAGGCATGGAGGTTCTTAATGAGGCATGAGAGACCCATAAGTTTGATATTTTATGCCTTTATGGCTTATGGATGCCACCCCATATGATGATGTCACTAGGTGATGCAGATATCAACAATCAATTTTTAATAATGAGACATTCAGTAAGTTCCATGAAATGATTACTTAAGATCTTAATTTGGATTAATTAGATTAAATAAGGTTAATCAAGTTTAGTGTAATTATTTGAAAATTGGTGCACAATCAATCAAAATGGTCAAAAATTCATATTACTAGGTCATAATTTGATTCAAGAAGAATTAGAAAGTGATGTTATATGTGTTAGAACTAAATTCTTATTTAGGATGTTTCCAACACAAAATAGTAAAGGTACATGACGTGTACTAACAAATTAGAAGAAAAGAGTGATCCAAAGCATAAAAAAGTAAAATCATCATTTTGACTCGAAATTAATTGATCAAAGTTAGGTATCTCATAAAATACATTACCCCATTAGGGATACATTAGCCTAAATTAGCACTTGTAAATGACAAGTTTGAACTATTTAGTGTGTTTTAATTATTTTGACCTAAAATGTGTATTTGAGTACAATTCAAGTAAGATTAAAAATTTTAACACAAATGGTGTTAAGAATTGGATGTCTACATGTTTCCTATATTTAAGAAGGTGTAGCAAGACATTCAGGGAAAGCAACATCTTTTAAAAGAAAAGAGTTATCAAGAAGAGATTGGAAATGACCCATGATGCCCTCTCGAGAGGACATACTAGGATCAAAGAGAATGATGGACTCTTAGAAAGAGAGAGAGAGAGAGAGAGAGAGAGAGAGAGAGAGAGAGAGAGAGAGAGAGAGAGAGAGAGAGAGAGAGAGAGAGAGAGAGAGAGAGAGAGAGAGAGAGAGAGAGAGAGATTAACCCATGGAATAGATCACATCTAAATGAGCTAATGCTTGTAGACATGGTTACCATCGATGATCAAAATATAATTATAGGTATAATAGGCCCCAAAAATAGGGGAATGGGAATTATTCAATCCAAACATGTAAGGGACACACTTGAAATGCACCCAATTTGAGAGTGAAAGTTACGTTCTTATGGCATTGATCATTCATGAGATAAGTTGCACACTAGAATATTTCCATCATAGGCTCTAGTGTTGTTATGCCCCTAACCTATCACATGTATGAGGATAGTATTAGCCAATTTGTGGATTATTTATCCCTCTTTGACATTATATTACATTTATCTATTCTTTATTTAGATTAGTAGGTCGGCCTATGGAGTAACCATGGCCTAGTTAGACTATATATAGGAGGTAGTGGGTAATCATTTATCATCATATTGTGAATTCTGCTCTTTTTGAAGCTTGTGGAGGTTGCCCCCTCAAAGTGGCTTATCTATTATCATATATTTGGATATATTTCATTCATATTTGGATATAATTCTGCTGTTATACTTAATTCTTTAAGCAATTTCATTACAAGTGGTATCAGAGCTGCGATTTGGGCAATCTTGTGGGCGAAACACTAAATTTTTAAATTTTTTGATATGTACAAAACGGTTGTTAATATATATGAAAATGTTTTAATGGAGGCGAGAAATAATCAAATTAAGCTTCCATTAAAATTTTAGCTCATTTGGATCTATTTTTCAAAAGTTATCGCTATTTTATGTTTTTTCATAAAATTGCTCTATAGTGCGCAATTCAAATAATTTTTTTGAGTTGTTTACATTTTTGAAAATCTTAGAAAAATTTGGCTAAAATTTGTTCTTTGTATATTTTTATTTGAGTCTGAAATAATTCCAAAATCGCTTGGTCAAAGTTGGGTCAAAAGTGTCAATAAGGGTCGACATCGTAAAACCCTTTTATGGCAGGTCCACAAACTCGGGGCCAAGGAAAGGGTGCTAAAACTCTAGGTAAAACTCCTAAAAAGGATGAGATGGACTCAAAAGGGGGATTTAATAGACCCTTTATACCAAGGTTTTCTGACATAGATCACAAAGTGAGCCAGCTTGACTATAGTGTGCAAGGCATTCAGAGTGAGGTGCAAGACATACAATCTAGTATGCAATCCATACAAGATATTTGGGCTATTGGTGTAATGGTTCATTACATTTTGTTGATGGCTTTGAACATTAATTAGTCAAATCATCAAGCTAACTCTATTTCACAAACCCACCAGGGTGGTTCTCCTAACCAATCTACTTTAAATCCAACTCCATGGCCACAAAGGAACCTATTACCAAAGGTGGATATTCACAAATTTGATGGAAAAGATCTACTCAATTGGCTCAACCAAATGGAGAGTTTTTTTGACCTACATCAGATTCCAAGTGGATAGAAGGTTACCATGGCATCCTTGTATTTTGAACCTGATCAATTCATTTGGTATCGATGGTTGTGTGCTCAAAATAAAAAGATGACTCTCAATGTCACCTGGTCAGTTTTTACAAAGGAGCTACAATTACATAATGGAAATATTGTGATAGAGATTTACTTCAGCCAACTGGAAAAATTGTGACAAACTAGCTCTGTCAAGGATTATATTCATCATTTTAAGAACCTATCCTTACATGTGGAGACAATTTCTAAAGCAAACTTGAATGATCTATTTTTGGGTGGACTCAAGGACCACATTCAACATGAGGTACGCATGTTTAATCCATTCAATATTTTTGAATCTATTATCCTAGCACGTAGAGCTGAGGAAAAATTCATAGCCAACAAGAAGCAACCATTCACTCACTTCAAAGATCATAGCATATCATCACCAACATTTCCTCCACCTACTAGATTGACCCCTCAGCAAATTGAAGAGAAGCATGCAAAAGGATTATGTTTTGGTTGTGATAGCAAGTGGATTAAAGGACATAGATGTGCTGAGAAGAATTTATTCTACATTGAGGGACCAAATGAAGATGAAGAAGCAGATGATGCCTCCAATGATGATGAGGAAGATATAGAGGAGGTACCTGAAGATTCCCAACCTACAATCTCTTGTCATGCACTTGTAGGTATTAGCACTCCAAAAACTCTTAAGGTGGTGGGTTTCCTCAAGAAATAGAAGGTGACAGTGTTGATTGATTTAGGGAGCACACATAACTTTTTAAACCATAATTTGGCCACTCAATTGAACTGTTTCATCTACCTAGCACCTGAATTTCAGGTCATGATTGCAGATGGTGGCACAATTATTTGTTTAGGCAAATGCCATAGTATTAAGCTTACTATGGGTGGGTACAATCTTGACTCTCTTATGTTTGCCATTCCCATGGGTAACACAGACATTGTTTTGAGATTCCAATGGCTCACAACCTTAGGTACCATTGAGATGAACTTCCAAGAACTATTCATGTGCTTTCATTTTGAAGGTAAGAAAATTGAACTACATGGATTACATGCAAAATATCCACAATTGGTTAGTTCACATCAAATGACCAAGATGCTAAAAAAGGGGGCAGAGGGAATTATTGCATGATTATGCTCCATAGAAGTTCAACTCACACAGGTATCTACACATCCTAATCTACAAATAATTCTTGAAGACCACTCATCTATTTTTGGGGCCATGCCAAAAGGACTACCACCAAAAAGAGAACATGATCATGCCATTCAACTAATACCAGGTAGTCAACCACCAAATATCAGACTATATAGATATCCATATGCACAAAAGAGTGAAATTGAAAAGATGGTCCATGAGATGCTGGAGGAAGGGATCATCAAGCATAGACAAAGTGCATATTCATCACCAGTGGTCATGGTGCAGAAGAAGGATGACACATAGAGGATGTGCCCAAATTATAGGGAACTCAACAAGTACACCATCAAAGATAAGTTTCCTATTCCAGTAATTGATGATTTACTTGATGAGTTGTATGGTGCTAATTATTTCACAAAATTGGATCTTTGCTCGAGGTACCATCAAATTAGAATCAAGGATGAAGATGTTCATAAAATTGCTTTTAGAACACATGAGGGCCATTATGAGTTTTTGGTAATGCCCTTTGGTCTTACAAATGCACCATCTACTTTTTAGATCTTGATGAACACTATTTTTAGGCCTTTTTTAAGGAATTTTGTGCTAGTTTTCTTTGATGACATATTGATTTATAGTCAGACATGGGAAGCACATCTGCAACATGTGAAACAAGTGTTGATAGTTTTGGAGAAGCACCAACTTTATGCGAATCCATCTAAATGTGCTTTTGGAGTATAGGAGTTAGAGTACCTTGGTCACATTGTTTCCCATGAAGGGGTCAAATTTGATCCCCAGAAGATCAAAGTGATAATGGAATGGCCCATGCCAAAAACTCTCAAAAACCTTTTGGGGTTTCTTGGACTAACATGTTACTATAGAAGATTTGTGAAAGGTTATGGTAGCATAGCAGCTCCACTCACTACATTGCTAAAGAAGGATGCTTTCCATTGGAATGAAGATGCCACCAAAGCATTTGAGAAACTAAAAGTAGCTATGTCCACCACTCTAGTTTTGGCTAATCCAGACTTCTCACAAACATTCACTATTGAATGTGATGCTTCTAGGTCTGGATTGGGGGCAGTACTAATGTAGGAAGGAAGACCCATTGCATTTCAAATTCGTCAATTAAAGGGTAAGAATCTAAAAAAACCATGTCTATGAGAAATAAATGATGGCTATTCTTCATGTAGTTAAACAATGGAGGCCTTATCTGATGGGTAGACACTTTAATGTGAAAATGGATCATGATAGTCTCAAATACTTTTTGGAGCAAAGATTATCATCTGAGGAACAACAAAAATGGGTAACCAAAATGTTGGGTTATGATTTTGAAATCATCTACAAGAAGGGTAAAGATAATGTAGTAGCAGATGCACTATCCAGATGGGATGCATCCATAGGAGCATTACTTTGTGCAATGTCCATATTGCAAGTAGATTGGGTGGATGAAGCTAGGTTAGAATGGGAGCAAGACAAGGATACATAGGTTTCGATTCATAATCTCCAGCAAGGTAATTTATCCTCTAAAAATTTTAAATGGAAAGGTAATTTCCTATGGTATAATGGTAGGTTATACTTGTGCAAAAAATCAGAGCTTAAGCATAAGATTCTTGCAGAGTTGCATGCATCTCCACTTGGGGGACACTCAGGGTTCTTGAAAACTTATCATAGAATTAAGAAAGAATTATTTTGGGAAGGACTCAAGGGAGATGTACAAAAGTTTGTGGAAGAATGCTTGATATGCCAACAGAATAAAGGTGAAACAGTTAAGACCCCAGGTTTGTTACAACCATTAGCAATTCCTAGTCAAAGGTGGGAGGAGGCTTCCATGGATTTCATCACTGGGTTGCCTTATTCTGAAGGTAGGAATGTTATTTTGGTCATTATGGATAGGCTTACAAAATATGCCCATTTTTGTGCTCTCTCACACCCATTTTTAGCAAGTACAGTCGCGACTATTTTTATGGAAGTAGTTCTCAAATTACATGGAACCCCAAAAATAATTGTAAGTGATTGTGATCCTATTTTCACTAGTAATTTTTGGACTGAACTATTTTCTTGTTTGGGTACTCAGCTAGCTCATAGCTCATCTTACCACCCCCAATCTGATGGACAAATTGAAGTGGTTAACAAATGTTTAGAGGGGTATCTCTATTGTTTTTTATTAGATAAACAATAACATTGGGTTAAATGGCTACCACTTGTAGAATGGTGGTATAACACATCTTTCCATACCTCTTCTAAAATGTCTCCATTTCTAGCACTATATGGTTACCATCCACCTTCCATCACTTCTTCATTAAAGGTACACACCAAGGTTCGAGATGTGGAAGAGCACATTCAACATCAACAAGAGGTTTTAGCTAATTTGAGAGAGAATTTGGCCTTGGCACAGCATAGGATGAAGCAACAAATAGATCAACACCAGAGTGAGTGAAATTTTTAGGTGGGTGACTGGGTATTTGTTCATTTGCAGCCTTAAAAGTAGATGTCCTTGAAGCAACAAAAAAAGGACAACAAACTTGCTCCAAAGTATTATGGCCCTTATCAGGCTCTACAAAAACTTGGAAGTGTGGATTACAATCTCGAGTTACCTCATTCATCTCACATACACCCAATATTTCATGTTTCTTGTTTGAAGAAGGTCATTGGACATAAAGTTTCTGCTTAGACAGAGCTCCCAAAACTAGATGAAGAAGGACGAGTCATTTTGGAACCAGAGAAGATCCTCCAAACACGTACTAAGAGGTTGAGAACTAGAGAGATTAAGGAATATTTGATCAAGTGGGAAAACCAAAGTAGTGAAGATGTAACTTGGGAAGGTGAAGAAGTTTTGCAACAACATCCAGAGTTGTTCAACGTTGAGGACAATGTTGGTTTGAAGGGGAATGGCATGCTACGCCACTAACCTATCACATGTATGAGGATGGTATTAGCCAACTTGTGGCTTACTTATCCCTCTTTGACATTATATTACATTTATCTATGCTTTCTTTAGATTAGTAGGTCGGTCTATGGAGTAACCATGGCCTAGTTAGACTATATATAGGAGGTAGTGGGTAATCATTTATCATCATATTGTGAATTATGCTCTTATTGAAGTTTGTGGAGGTTGACCCCTCGAAGTAGCTTATCTATTATCATATATTTGGATATATTTTAGTCATATTTGGATATAATTCTGTTGCTATACTTAATTCTTTAAGTAATTTCATTACAAGTGTAGAGAGCTTAGAATTAGAGGAATAGGAGAATTTGGTCTTCAAATATAGGATAATAAGAAGTGCCCCAATAGAACAAATATGATTATGATAAAATAGTTTTGCCCTAGTAGGGCAAATTTTGATCATTGATAAAGAATAAATAATGTTTTTCCCTTTTATAGAGATGATTTGATTATGACGATGCTAAAATTTTATGCCCAGAATGGGCAATTAGCAAGCAAAATAGCTCAATGATATAATCCAAAAGATAGGTTAAAGTGAAGTAGGCACAAACATACATGTGATGGTGTAATGACTTAGAAAGCCATATAAAACCCAACATATGACAATGAAAAAAGTGATGAAAGAGATGAAAATAAGAATGAAAGATAGCCAAGCTGACCTTAATAAAAATTAAGCACTACCTACATAGTCCATTAAGACCTCAAGCTGATGTAGTTCTCCCAAGAAGTGGGATAGAATGGAATGAGGAATGATGAAAACTAACCAAGAATTGATTAGAATCATAGTATATGCAAATATATACACATCTAAGCATAGATTCAAGTGCTAAAATGTAATATACTTATATTCCTATTTACATATTATAATCCTAGATTATGCATAGTATTCTTGAGAACTATTCATCATAGTGATGTTGTCATTAAGACTTTGAAACCTGAGCACAAAGTGCTTACTATATCAAAATAAATCAGTTATCATAAATATGAATAACATATAATGACATAATATTTCAATTGTGCTGAAATATTTTTGATTTTTTGAATGGTTTACAAATATTTTTAGAATTTTCTAAGTATCTCAACTCGATTGAGGATTCAAAGATATAGAATAGTCTAGTTCATGAAATGATGAGAACATGCCAACTTAAAATTCTCACAATACAATGAGATCATATGATAAGAGGGACTAAATTAACCTTAACATGAATTGATCATAGCCTATATAACCCCAAAATAATCCTAAGTCATAGTAATTCTACCCACATAAAAGGTGGCGAAAAACCAATCGAGTCACAATAAGTTTACAAACAAAGGTGAATGATAAGACAAATGATAATATTAATGACCATATGATGCATCAATGCATGATAAAAAGGCATTTTACCTAATTTTCCCATAGGTGGTTATAATTAGGAAACAACATTGTAATTTTGATTTTCCCAAAGGTAGTAATAATTAGGGGTACCAAAATACTATTGATTTTCCCATAGGTTATTATAATCAGTGATACCAAAAAATATGATAGATAAAAGATAACTTGTCAAATCAAATGTCACAGTATTGCCATAGACTATCATTCAACACAAATTTCAAAAATTATTCAAACTTGATCAAAATCCCCCCAAAGAAAGTGTAGGATGAACTAAAGGAACCAAGATAAAAATAGGATTGGTAAGATGACTAAAATTAATCCTGGGTCAACAATAAATAAATGGTATAATGAAATGATCAAAATATAATTGGCTATAGTGGCAATAAAGTTTCCCAAAAGTAATGATTGGCTTAGATTACTCACAAAATGGTGAGAGCATTCAAACTTAACAATTTCCCACAAAAATGGTGAGAGCATGGTAAAGGGGTGGTTGAGCTGACATCAATAGAAATTGAGTGCTACCTACATAGTCCTTAAAGACCTCAATTCAATTTAGTTCAAACAACATGGTTCATGGTCACAATGGTATAATAATTTCTATAATAAGATGGTCTATGGGATTACCCCCAAAATACTAGGCATCGTAATGGTAAATGGTAATTGTAAAAGTGAAAAATGGTTCTACTACCTAGCTGATAGGGAGATGCACGTCCTAGTCAATCTATGAGACAACAAAAATGATCAGTTATAAAAATTATTATAAAACACCCTTACAAAAAATATTTTCTATCAAGAACTTGTTGATCTGGATCTCAATAATGTGTTCATGATCTTTTTTGGTCATTGAGTCTATTTCCTTCAAATACCAAGACAAGATATCTTTATAGCCTTGAGAAAGGAAAGTGTTAAATGATATAAGTGGGTAATAAATAAGTGCATGATAATGGAGTGTATAATAAATGGGAAACAAATGAATATCAAGATTTTCAGTCACACATAATGTTATTGATGTTGGATTCAACATAATTTTGGTTTTGGCATGGTCAAAGACCTCTAAAAATGCTCTCAATATGACCACCAAATTATTTTTTTATTTGATCTTGAGAGTGGCTACCATCTAATTATCTTGTAGATTGGAATCTATTTAGATTTGATCTTGAATAATATCTTCCATATGTAGTGATGAAATAATGTGCTTAGTTATTAGTGCCTCGATGAGGTTTTAACCAATGAATTTTCTTTGATCATCCCACAGCACTTCCAAGAAGTCTTCAGAAAGAGATGTTAACATTTGACTTTGATTATCTTCTAGCACCTTCAAAAAGGTTTCACTAAAATATGTTGAGTTTATTCTTTAATCATCCCCTAGCACCTTTTAAAAGGTTTCACTAAGATATTGTTCTTCTAAATAAATGAATGGGGTCTTTGTCCTTCTAATATTCTATAAATGGTATATCACCATGCATGTATTTTAACAAAGTGTGATTTTATTAGTCCCAATTGATGTTTTTGGGAGGTATACTATCATTATAATGGCTATATTGAGTGTTAATAATGGTGGGATGATGAAAGGTAGCATAATACTTGTAGAAGATACTAGGAAAACTTATGTCGATGCTAAAGTAATCATCCTCAAAATTTTTAGAAGGATCACAAATATATTCAAATTGATCTATAAGGAAATTATAACCAATGTTGTAACAACCATGATAATAATCTATTTATAAATTTGATTTTTAAGTAAGGTACTCTAAATGTTGGGGATCAACCAACAAAGTTGATTACTATATGAAAGCAATTAAATATGGAATTAAACCAGAATGATAAGTAACTAGAATCAGAAATAGCAAAGAATAAGAGATACAAGAAACCACCCTGAAAACTTGTATTAAACTCTTTACAAAAGGAATAAAATTGAAGAAACTTCTTTTCTTCCACACCTCTCTCAGATGTATAGATCTCTTTCTAGATCTCTTTCCCTCAAGAGCTCTCTCTCTCAATTACAATCAATTCCAACAACTTGGATTGATACACATATACAATCTTGTATTGTTCAATTCAATAAGCTAAGAAGATCTAATCCTATATATAATATTAGGAAACATGAGCATGCATTTACAACCATTAGATTTACCTCCTAATCAAGGGCACTAAATAGTCTTACTAAAGATAGAGATGCGGACTTAAGACTAACACTTAATCCTATCATGCAAACATTCTGTTCTGTCCACAAAAATAGCATTCTAGATGCACAGGTGACTGACATCTATCCTTGCCTGTTTGTCTGTGACCGACGTCAGCCAATCATGACTGATGCTAGCATCTCTTAGTCGACTCCTAACCGACGTCGGTCTCTCCTAACCGACGCCGATGACTGTGTAATTCTTGCAACTTCTACACTCGCTCATTTGGTGAAGCTTTTAGCTCCACACCTTAACAATCTCCCACTTGGAGATAAACAACTGCACCAGTACCTGTACAACAACATCTTCTAGCTCCTCCATCTTCAAACTCAATCATGAATACCAACAAAAGTTGAATGAAGATTCAACTTCTCCTTTGTAACTAGCTTGGTTAACATATCAGCAAGGTTGTTATCTGTATGGATCTTTTCCAGCTTCAACTCACCATCCTCCAATACCTATCTAATGAAGTGGTACCTAAGCTATATATGCTTTGTTCTTAAATGAAAGGCTGAATTCTTAGCCAAATGAATTACATTCTGACTATCACTGTATAATCTGCAACTCTCTTGCTCCTTTCCTAGCTCTTCCATGAACTGTGTCATCTATATCATCTCTTTGCTAGCCTCTGTCACTACAATATATTCTGCTTTTGTAGTTGACAAGGCAAAAACCTTTTTCAACATTGAAATCTAGCTAACCGTCATTTCACCAACAGTGAAAACATATCTTGTGGTGCTTCTCCTGCCATCCAAATCACCTGCCATATCTGAATCTACATAACCATGTAGAGAAGTATCTGAACCTCCATAGCACAAATGCCTACTGCTGGTCCCTCTCAGATATCTAAGGATCCACTGAACTGCTTTCTAGTGTTCCTTCCCTAGATTGGCCATATACTTACTTACAACTCCCACTGCTTGGGCAATATCAGGCCTAGTACAAACCATTGCATACATTAAACTCCCTACTGCAGAATCATATGGAACTCTACTCATGTACTCTACCTTATCATGTGAATTAGGACACTATTCTTTACTCAACTTGAAATGTCCAGCCATAGGTGTGCTTACCGATTTTTCATCGTGCATATTGAACCGTTTCAACACCTTGTTCACATAATCCTCTTGAGACAAAATCAACCTATGATTTTTTTTGTCTCTCTTAATGCTCATGCCAAGGATTTTCTTTGCTGCTCCCAAATCCTTCATGGCAAATGTGTGAGCTAATTTCACCTTAAGCTCAGAGATATCCTGCATGTGTGATCTTGCAACTAGCATATCATCTACATACAACAATAGAATAATATATCTACCATTATCCAATCTCTTAAAATACACACAATGGTCAAATTGACACCTACTATAGCCATGCTCAGTCATAAACCTATCAAATCTTAGATACCATTGTTTAGGAGCTTGCTTGAGGCCATACAAGCTTTTCTTCAATCTGCACACTAACTTCTCCTTACCTTTGACCTCAAATCCTTTCAGCTGATCTATATATATTTCTTCATCCAAATCTCCATAAAGAAATGATGTCTTAACATCAAGCTACTCAAGATGCAAATCCTCAATAGCAACTAAAGACAATACAGTTCGTATAGAAGTCATTTTAACAATAGGAGAAAAAATCTCACCAAAATCAATACCTAGTTTTTGTGCAAATCCTTTCACTACCAATATGGCCTTATATCTCATATGTCCATTCTCACCTTCCTTTAATCTGTATATCCATCTGTTCTTCAGTGTCTTCTTTTCTACTAGTAACTCAACCAAATCCCATGTTTGGTTCTCTCTCAAGGAATCAATCTCCTCATTCATGCCTAGCTCCCACTGATTCTTGGATTCCACCTGTATTACTTCATCAAAACTCTCTGGTTCTTCACCATCAGTAAGCAATAAATAGAATAATGAAGGGGAATATCAAATTGGAGGTTTACTTACCCTTTCTGACCTCTTGATGGGCGTCTGAGACTCATTCACAACACGTTGTCTACCCAAATTCTCTGACAGTGACTGACCTCAATCTCTTCCAGGCCTGTAATTGGCCGATGTCAGTTCTTCCTGATCGACGTCAGTTCCTACCTGACCGACGTCACTATCTGACCGACATCAGTTCCTATATTGCTGATGTTGGTCTCTATTTTTTCCTATTTGTGATAATTCTTTCCTATGAGCTCATTTTAGATCGTCACCTCGTCCAATTCTCCATTACTTTGCCCAGATTGATTTAGCTTCTTGAGTTGATCACTATACATCAATTTTTCGTTGAAAACAACATCATGGCTCCTAATTATCTTATTAGTTCCTAGATTCCAAAACCTGAATCCAAAATCATCAGAGCCATAACCAATAAATGTGCACCTCATAGACTTAGCATCCAGCTTCTTTCTATTTTCCTTATCAACATGCACAAAGGCTTCACAACCAAAAACTTTGAGAAATAAGATATCTACCTGTTTCTATGCTAAATTGCTTTCTACATTCAAAGAAATAAGAAACTAAAAGAAATGGTCAAGGCTAGAAGATACCTGATTGTAGTCGTGCGCATTGAAATCAGACGTTGGAAGGTTCTCCTTTTTGGCTATGGAGGAATGACACCTGCAAAGAAAGAGACTTGGAAAAAGGAAGTGTTAGATAAGGAGATGGTGGGTTGCCAATTGAAAGCTTGATCCCAAAAGTATGAAGACTTCCTTAAGGGATGTCAACCCACTAGTCAATAAAAAGAAGTGTCTGATAAATAGCAGAATATTAAAAGAGTGAAAGTGATAAAAGATGGAAATGAAAAGGAAGCAAAAGCTTACCTGAGAGATGCTATCAGACTGATCACAGTCGCTGAGGTCAAAATCTGTGTTGGTGTCGGTCAAGGGAAGGTACCGACGTTGGTTAAGGTGCCGGCGTCGGTCGAGGTAATGACCGGTGTCGGTCGGGGCAACAGTTCTGGACAGAGTTTGGGCTAGTCTGGTTGGGTCTGGTCAAGCCTAGACAGAGTCTGGTCTAGTCTGGATAGGGTCTAGGGGTTTGCAGAAGGTCTGTTGTTTTGTTTGGGGTTTGTGCAGGAAGTCTGAACAAAGTTAAAAGACTATGTAGTCAGGGGATAGTAGGCAGAGGTGCAAAGGAGAAAGTCAAGTCTCGAGGTTACAGTCTGAAGATCTAGGGTGATAGAAGTAAATAAAAAACAATAACCAGAGAGAAATAAAAACATAGAACAAGGTACTTACTTGTTATACACTTGAAGATGAAGTTGGAGACGTGATTGACGTTGTCGCTATGCTGCCAAATGACCGAAGCAGAGTTCTTGTGCTGGAGAGAGCGAATGCAGATTAGTTGGATGTAAGAGATAATTAATTCTTAGAGTTGATTGATTGCAAGAGTCCCTATTAAATGAATGAAAACTAGTTGATCGAATGAAGAGGTTACGGATGAAGGCCAGGGATGGTTCGATAACCAATCGGGAAACTGATTGGGAACCGAATGGATAACGAGTAACAAAATAACAGTTCCTGCATTCGGATCAAAAATGCAGTGCTAAGGAGAACTGACATCGGCAGGACCACCGACGTCGGCCGATAAGTGACCGACGTCGGCGACATCGGTCAGGTGGCGATCGTGGTCGACAAGTGTAAAATGGGGGCAGAGACTAACTTTAGTCTTTTGCTCATTTTGACAAGCTGCCAGGGTCACGGCTAATGGGAAAATGGTCGACAGGGGTTAAATAGGCGAGGGAGAATAAAATGGGGGATGATCAGGGGAGTCGACACGATTTTAGTGTCTACACTACCTTTTTACCTGTCCATGCCTCTTCTAGAATTCCACCATCTAGTGCTATAGAGGGTCCTCTGTTAGTTAGGTAAACTGTAGTATCCATAGCTTCTACCCAAAACTCTAAGGGCAAACCAGCATGCAATCTCATACACCTTGCACACTCCATTATTGTTCTGTTCATCCTTTTAGCAGCTCCATTTTGCTAAGGTGTCCTTGGAAACATCCTTTGCCTACATATTCCATGCATATAACAATACCAGTTGAACTTATAGCTACAGAACTCACCACCATTGTCAGATCTCAGGAACTTCAATCTTCTACCTATTTCATTCTCAACCATAGCTTTCCAAATCTTAAACATGTCGAAAACATCAGATTTCTTCTTTATACAATAGACCCATACCTTTCTTGTAGCATTATCTATGAAAGAAACATAGTACCGTGATCCTCCAATAGAAGCAACTTGAGCTGGCCCCCACATGTCTGTGTGAACAAGCTCCAATTTGTGCTTCTTCTTTGTTGACCCAGTCTTGAGAAAACTCACCCTCTTTTATTTTCCAAAAATACAATGCTCAAAAAAATCTAGATCTATGCTTTTCAAATCTGAAAGCTTACCTTTTGACTTAAGAATAGACATTCCCTTCTCACTCATGTGGCCGAGCCTAGAGTGCCACAACTTTGCATCCACATCTGAAGTAGATAATACAAAAGGAGAATTATCAGTAATACAATTACATAAATAGAGAGTACCTACTCTCTTACCTCTGGCCATTACAAGTGCACCCTTCATCACCTTCCAAGATTCAGCTGTGAGAGTTACTATACAACCCTCATCCCCTAACTTTTTTGTAGAAATCAAATTCCTCTTCAAGCTGGGAACATGCATGACATCTCTCAACACCCATGTGTTGTCATTCTGCATTTTTAGCTGTACTTTTCCTTTGCCAACAATTTTACAAGGCTCATCATCCCCTAAATAAACTATTTCAAAATCTCCATGGACATAGTCACTAAAATATTCTCTATTAGGGGTTGCATGGAAAGATGCACCAAAATCTAAAACCCAAGATTCTATATTATTATGCAAAGATAATATAAGAGCATCTTGTGCAATACCTACAACTTTTGCTTCTTCTTTACCTTCATGTTGATTGTCTTCTTTAGGCTTTGACCAGCAATCTTTGCTTATGTGCCCTATCTTTCCACAATTCTAGCATTGTGGCTTCCTGCCATTTCTAGATTTGGATCTACCTCTCATCTTTAACTTAGACCTTGATCTCCCTTTCTTTCCCTTCTCTTTTTGCCTTCCCCTGCTCTCAAAACTTAAAGTGTTCCCTGATGTTTCCTCTGTGCTTTTCCTTTAAATTTCTTCATTCAAGATTACACTAACAACATCCTCTACTTTTAAAATATTTGAAGCAGATGCAATATTACTAACTGCCATTACCAAGCTATGCCAGCTTTCAGGCAAAGAACATAATATTAAAAGAGCCTTAATTTCATCATCAAACACTATTTTGATTGAATTTAATTGATTTACAATTCCATGGAAATCATTTAGATGATTAGATATAGATCCACGTTCCTGCATTTGCAAATTAAATAACTGCTTCATAAGATATACCTTAATTGAAGCTGAGGGTTTTTCATATAAATTTGCTAAAGTAGTCATTAACTCTACCGTTGACTTTGCCTATGATAAATTAGATATCATAGTAGATGCCAGACTCAATCTTATAGATCCAAGAGCCTTTCTATCAAGAACTTCCCATTCTTCATCATCCATGTCTTTGGGCTTCTTTGAAACCCCACCTAACGATAAGTATAGATCTTTCTGATACAGATAATCTTCTATCTGCATTCTCCAATGTTGATAATTCTTGCCATTCAACTTCTCCATTCTCAGTTTACTTTCTTCTGCCATTGCTTTCTCCCACTCAAATAGAAATCCTTGTGAGTAACCTGTAATCAATACACACTAACCAGATCTAAAACACCTATTAGTCAACCTGAGCTCGGATACCACTTATTGGGGATCAACGAACAAAGTTGATTACTATATAAAAGCAATTAAATATGGAATTAAACTAGAATGATAAGTAACTAGAATCAGAAATAGCAAAGAATAAGAGATACAAGAAACCACCCTGAAAACTTGTATTAAACTCTTTACAGAAGGAATACAATTGAAGAAACTTCTTTTCTTCCACACCTCTCTCAGATGTACAGATCTCTTTCTAGATCTCTTTCTCTCAAGAGCTCTCTCTCTCAATTACAATCAATTCCAACAACCTGGATTGATACACATATACAATCTTGTACTGTTCAATGCAATAAGCTAAGAAGATCTAATCCTATATATAATATTAGGAAACATGAGCATGCATTTACAACCATTAGATGCACCTCCTAATCAAGGGTTCTAAATATTCTTACTAAAGATAGAGATGCATACTTAAGACTAACACTTAATCCTATCATGCAAACATTCTATTCTATCCACAGAAATAGCATTCTGGATGCACAAGTGACCGACATCGGTCCCTACCTGTCTGCCTGTGACCGATGTCAGCTGATTATGACTGACACTGGCATCTCTTAGTCAACTCGTGATTGACATCGGTCTCTCCTGACTGACGCTAGTGACTGTGTAATTCCTACAACTTCTGCACTCGCTCATTTGGTGAAGCTTTTAGCTCCACACCTTAACACTAAATTCAATGTCACAACTGATGTTGATTTTGTTTTTGATGCTAAATCTGATGTTAGTTTAGAAATAAAACTTGACTCTAATTTTGATTCTTCATCTGATGTGGTTTTTTTTATAATGTTCAGTTGAATGCAAAAATTTTGATAAGTAATAGCCTATGATGGCATAATTGGCTCAATAAAAATGGATTCATCTTGAAAGGGTTCAACATAGACTAGTTCATCTAAGTGAATCCCCTCTAAGAGAGGGTACCTCTCAAGGGACATCTCAACAAAATCATTTTTTTCAAATTGATACTCCTTAATGAGTGGAAAAAGATCAAGAGATAACTCTTCAAAAACTAGCTTATCAAGGAGATAAGGCTCTTTAAAAATAGGTAAAATATGAATAGGTAACTTATCACATGTTGACTTATCATAAATGGTGGTTTCAATAATAATATTTTTATTTTTGTTCACAATTGGTTATAAAATATCAACTTTGAACACATTTTTATCCTCATAAGATGGCTCTTGAAGAGGTAATGGTTCTTCTTTTCGCTCGAAGATCGGCACAAATTTTCTAAAGTGGGGAACATTTAGTTTAGTGGGAATAATGGTTTGTGGTTCAATGATAGACTCTCCAAAAATTAGACTATTGAAGAAGGGATCAAACATAACTAGTTCATCAAATGAAGATTCTTCAACAATAGGTTCATAAAAAATTAGTGATGGGCCAAGAATGGTAACGACTGGACATTTCAGAGTTTGGTTGCTCATGCAAACAAAAAGAGGAGGATCTAAAATGGAAACCTACACATGATCTTGATTGTGGAGCTTAATTATTTTCATGAGATTGATTTTGTATCTTAATTTTTCATGCATGTAAATTAATTGAGACGTACGATATCCTAAAATGGTAACCTTCACACATTGTTGAGCCTACTTGCTTTCACAAGATAGAGGAGAATAGCCTAAAATGATAACAACAAGATGATTCTTAATTTGGTTACTTATACAAACCAAAGGAGGAGGTACTAAAATGGTAATCTTCACACATTTTGGATCTTTATTACTATCACAAGCCTAAGGGTAAGGACAAGGCTGACATACGATAACCAGCATGGATGCGATTAGTTTTCAATAGATAGGCCCAAAGAGGGAAACATCCTAAAACAAGATTGAGTACTCATGTCCATCATAAAAATTATTTACCTTATAACTAGGGCCATAAGAAACCCTATTATAAGTTTACCTGTGTCATTATTTAAAAAGAGTGTTCTCAACATTTGGCAAGATTTGGATCAATGTGTTTCAAATATTTAAGCAAGATATGTTTTGGTTCTCTTCAAACAAATAAATAAGGTACCAAAGAGACTATAAAAGTAGATGGATTGGACCCACACATAATTAGAATATGTGGTTCACAAATTTACACAAGTTTTGGTGAAGTTGAAACCATGTAGATTGGAAGAGAGTAAGGTAACTCAAAGATCCAAGGTGAATACTAGTACACCAAAGCCTAGATATTTGTGATATGCCTATTTCGTAAAAGCTAGTTTCAACTTTAAGAAGTTGATCCTAGAAAATTATAGGAAAGCTTTCTGGATTATGAAGAAGATAATATGAACTAAGTAACTCAAGATGTAAAAACATACATGAATCACTAAGTACAAAGTTAGGACCAAATGGGCAGCACAACATTTCGACATGGTTCTAGTAGGATAAAATATGTTCTAGGAATCAAAGAATAAGTGATATGTAAGATGACTTGAGTCCACCAAGATGATAATTTGATTTTAATTATAATAGACAACCCTCATTCCAAATGGAAAATTTAACCCAAGTTAAAACAAGTTTATCATGTAAATGGTGAACCTAGTTTAACACACCAACCTTTAGAACTTAAAAAGGTTCAATTTTGAATGTGACTCATAAATAAGGGACTTAAACAAATTGAGTAAATGATCTAATCTCAAATGGGAAACATAACTATGCCAAAGTGGATGATATGACACAAATTGTTTTATAACAAATTGATAAAAGAAAAGAGAGATTTTGCAATTAGACAACATAACGCCTCCCTTGCTCAAGAAATTTAGGGACAATGTGTTCGGTTATGAAATTTTTGTTAACAAGAAATTTAAGACACAAATCAAGACCAAGTAAGCTAATGACAAAGACAAAACAAGTGTCTTGAGTCTAAACTAACAAGGTTGCATGATATTGTTGGATTCCATCTATTATGTCATTTGAGAGGATTTTTAAGTGTTCATCCAAAAGTAAACATGCATTATATAGTAGGTTTTTTACACACCCCTTATCTCAAAAGACAATATGGTGAAATGTACCTTGAGTCACACCTTACACCAATAATACTTCCATGAAAAGTGGGGATTGATCTAAAAACTACAAGTTTTCATGCATTATAGATGGATCCCATGTCTACTAGCTTTTACATCAGTAAATAAGAGAAGTAACATTTTAAATGGGTGTCTACAACACTTGGTTTATTACAAAAAGGTCTTTCCCTTTTTATAACCACTACACCTATCACTTGCTCAGTATAGTGTGATGTTCTAAGTGTAGATACATCCCAGTGCTTAACCCCGACACTAAAAGGTGGTTTAATCACTAAAACCTCTAATCCTAGTGGGGGTGATGAAGTCAATCCTAGGAGATGAAACCTTGGGTCAAAGCTTCCTTATATAACTTGTGAGAGGTAATGAAGTACCCCTCATAAGATAAGTTTGCATAAAATAAATGACATAAGATAGAAATACTTTATGGTCACCTCAATATACCCAATACTATTATGAGTTTTTACAGAGTGCTTTAAACAACATTCTTTATATGCCTTGGACTAGGCATGTTTGTAGTAAGGACAATATTTTTTATTCCAAAAGTTACCTAAAGAGGATGGATGGAAGAGCATACAAACACAAACCTTGTTTTTTCCAATCAATTAATTAATCATCTATTGCACATGAACCTTCTTTTGGCCTTAAATTGTGAACTTTGATGGAAAATCACAAAACTAGATCAATAAAACACCCTAAAAAGTTTTCATAAGCACCAAAAGAAATATTTTTAGTTTATTTTAAACATTTAAAAGAGGTCTAAAAATCATGTTTTAGAAAATCTTTAGCTTGGTCCTACAAAGAAAAATTCAGTATGTCCTTTAGCTTTGAAGCTAATTTATCAAAAGAGACAAGGCACCTTCAAGGGTAAAACATTATTGACTGGAAGGCAAAACCTCAAGAAAGAAAATATATTAGATTAGAAACTTTTAAAAATTTTGTGGAAAAACTATGTATCTTGAAGCTAAACTAATATCAAGTTCTTAAAATTTAGAAAAAAAAATGGTTTTAAAACAAATCATCAAAAATGGAGTTTGTATGACCTCAAACCAATAATTTTAAAATGGCCTATTAGCTCTTGAGTCTATGTTTAAAAAAAAAATAGTGATCGATGATGGTTATACATGATCAGTGATGGTTTTAGTTTACCATTGATAGTTGAAAATGATCATCGATAGTTCCTCTTACCATTAACAAGTACCTATGTAAACCCATGAAGAAAAACATCCAACCAAACCAAATTATAAAATCACTTAGAAAGATTTTTTAAACATCCAAATTAAAAATTTAAAGTTGCCTCATGTTATCCATACATGGGATGCATCTTGTCCCACCATGTGTGCCAAAATGTAGAGAGGATTAGAAAGAGAGTTAGTCAAACATTAGTCAAAAAATCATGAAAAATTAATTAAAGACATAACAAAACTTAGCTTATCTATTCATGTGGGAATAAAAAAAGATAGAAATAAATAATTAAAATAAATTAATACTGATTACCTTCTCAAGTGGATTCACCATACAAGTACGGCTCAAAATCATGTTCTCCCTTGATCAAGATTTCTTGTCTTCATCAACAATGGTTGTAACTCCTCCAATGTCTCAAGAATTCCTTGCATAACCTAGGTTCAAAGTAGATGAAATCTCAAATCTAGCATATCAAATGAATCTTACTAATGAAACACAATGATCAATACAAAGGGTTGTGGAGATAATTTATCATTATAACATTGCACAAATCAAGCTTAAAAATGATGTTCATGGCTCTTCTATTTATAAATTTTCAAAATGGTCCAAGATCAACCATGACCATCCATCTCAAGATTGAGATGTGTGGCCATGAATTAATCCAATTATGTAATTAAATCCATAAATATCCCTCATAAGTATTTGGGATAGAGGGGAATTTAAGAGGCATGGAGGTTCTTAATGAGGCATGGGAGACCCATAATACTGATATTTTATGTATTTATACCTTATGGATGTCGCCCTATATGATGATGTCACTACGTGATGCAGATATCAACAATCAATTTTTAATAATGAGATATTCAATAATTTCCATCGAATTCTTAAGCTCTTAATTTGGATTAATTAGCTTAAACAAAGTTAATCAAGTTTAGTGCAATTCTTTGGAAATTGGTGCACAATTAATCAAAATGGTAAAAAATTCATATTATTGGGTTGTAATTTAACTCGTGAAGAATTAGAAGGTGATGTTAGATGTGTTAGAACTATATTCCTATTTAGGATATTGCTAACACAAAATAATAAAGGCACATGATGTGTACTAACAAATTAGAAGAAAAGAGTGATCTAGAGCACAAAAACGTAAAATCATCATTTTGATTCGAAATGAATTGATAAAAGTTATGTATCTCATAAAACGCATTGCCCTATTTAAGTATACATTAGCCTAAATTAGCAATTGTAAACAATAATTTCTAACCGTTTAGTGAGTTTTAATTATTTTGACCTAAAATGGGCATTTGAGTGCAATTCAAGTAAGATTGATAATTTCAACACAAATGGTGTTAGAAATTGGATGTCTAAAATTAATACATGTGGATATTGATTATTTATATCTTGAAGTTAGGTTGTTTAATGTTTTTTTCTTGCTTTGATTTTATACATTTGTGTTCCTACTTAAATCTTGATCATTCATATCTTGATCTTAAGTTAGGTTAAATTTTATATTCTTATCTTTCTCTTTATTTTTGTTTATTTTTTGTTTAAATTTAAATAGTTGTAACTTTGGTTTTGGTAATTTTTATCATTATCCTTGGTTGTAAATATTCACATTTGAACTAGTCAAGTGCAAATAGAAATATAATATTATTATAATTTATTCATACTTATTATGCATAATTTTAAATTTGCTATAGTAAACACTAAGTGCTCCCATTCCAAAATTCAATATGGCACTAAAGATCATTTCTAAACACACCATCCTGAATACGTAACACAAGATCTATCCTCCACCAATTTTTGAAACAAATAGAACTCTATGCTAGACATTTATCTCTTGACATACACTGTGAGTATAATTAGCTATTTATGTGATTAGTTTCGAATGTGCATCTCTTAAATTATATCCTCTAACATATAATTATACATGAAGTATAATAATATAAATACATCAACATCTATATTCTAACTAAGGACATGCATCTCCTAAAACTAGCATATCAAAACATATCATAGATAAAAGAATTATAAATGAAAACATCATGCGACAATCAAATAATATTAAGAGTCCATGTACAAATAGAAATAATCCAAAATGAATGTCACACATATATCTCAAAATCATATTTTATAAATTTCAATAGTATATATACATATCATAAATAAATAAAATGAGAGATACAAAATAAGCTCTGATCATGATAATCCTTGGGAGGAGTCTGTTGGAAACTCTGACCCATCTTGAATGCAAGCATTTCTAGTGGACGTGGTGGTGGAGGCCCCATGACTACCCACTATGTAGCTAGATATGTCATTGACTTCTTTGACTCTATCTCATGTTTGAAATTTGATTCATAAACTAGGTAAATACTTTTTATAAATGGATATTAAAATCTTAATTCCTTAATTAAATAGAATTGGTTGTGAAAATCTAGGATTGAGGCAAAGTAATAGAACTTTATAAATTCATTTCTTGCATAATAAAATTTTGATTTGTGCTATTTATATTTTCCCATCATTTATTTATTGTTTCATTAATTTCATGTGTAATCCAAATTAAATAAACTAAAACTCAAAATACTGAAAAGGAAAATGACACCAATATGATAATGAATTTCACCCATTTGGGTTATGTCTCTGGGATTGCTTAACCGTAATCTGATCCATTATAACAGATGTAAATATACAATTAGCAACTTACATCAGGAATGGATTTTTGAGAACCTAGAATGTAATGTTGAAACCTGATAGTGAAGGCTCTGAACCTATCAACAAATTTCCTTCATCATTAACATTTATATTTCCTCTTTGTGCATGCAAGCAACTTTCTCTATTAAGAGTATCTATAAAACTATTAAAGAGCATAATGATAAATAAGAGTGCCTCTGGGCATTACAAACCTTCAAATATTGATAGTAAACTTACAACTATTTACATCCCTCCATGGCCAAAGGACTTACAAAATAGAGGCAATAAAATTTACATAGTCATAGATCTCTCTGTGCATCCATACATAGTCACACAAATACATATCTCCCTTACCTATCAAGGGTATCTGTGTGTTTAAAAAACCTTTAAGGGAAATAATACATTTGCCCTTGGCCATAAGGCCTTATTAAATAGACAAATTACTCTTTTAGTATTTGGGACTATGTGCAATATATATAGTCATGAATCATAACTATCTTCCCATGTTAAAAATAGAAGATAAATAGATCCCATTTGAGACTAAGCAAAATAACATATGTATGCACAAAGAATTTACCAAATACCAATAGGTATATATCACCCTTATTTTGATTCTCTAACTTCAAGTTACACTCATTCCAACTCAGGTTCTTCATATGCCCTTGGGCCTTCAAATAGACATATTTTTCCTACACTAATGACTTTAGTAAATAAGCACTTAAGCTACTATATCTGTAGCATCTTTTCTTTTATAAATAGATATTCTTTTTATTTAATAGTCATATGCATATCTCCTAGGGATAAGGCCATAAATAGAAGATAAACATAGAAATACAACTTAGCTTTTGATAGGTTTCATTAACCTAATCACCACAAAATGGCTCAGTGTGTGTGATGTGTCTTTACACATTAGTCCATGGTTATAATAGCCAAATACACAAAGACATCCTTTTCAATGGAGACACCTTTCCTATATAGGCTCATATCTATCATATAAATATATAAAAAATGATCTTGGATCTATGTTTTCTCTAAAATAGAAGCATTTCCTTCTTTGCCCAAGTCTTCGTTAATGCCTAGTCTCATCATCCAAGCTCAACCTCCCACAACCAGCCCCCATTCTAGCTAGCCCAAATGCATCTTTCTTTGTCTGATGACATTAGCTATATTTAATTAACCAGGACATCTTATTTGGGACTGGGTGAATATAATATTTGATCACCCATGTCCATCTTTGGACTTAGAATAGATGATCTCTACTATTTGGGTCACCATGCCTATTCAAACGGATAGATCTCCATCCATTTTACAATGGTAATAGCATGTATTTATCAAGGAATATATTTATCACATCTTGAGTCTAAATCATTATAAGCATACCATATTCACCATATAGACTATGTTTTTCATAGAAGTAGCCCCCGTCTATCTTCCATGACTAAAATGGAAAAAACATCCTCCTCAATATCGTGAGAACTGCATACTATTAAAACTCATATATCCTTCTCTGATAAGCCATTCTAATGGCTTTATCAAATAGGGTGTCAATCCCTGCTCCTTGGCTTTAGAAATAGAATAGTATAATAATCCCACATTATCACATATTGAATAGACTGAGTTCTTTCTATAGATTGTCTCATATTTTGTAATGCATGGATTAGGCCACATCCCAACTAATTTTTGTTACACCAACTTAGTAATGGAAACTACTTGAAGGTTGATTAGTTAAGTTAGATTTCATGGTAGCATGGATTGAACTACTCAGTTAATTTTGGAAGATTTTATATTATAATTAACTCATAATGGTGAGTTGTATTACCAAACATATAACTAAATTTCGTATTTGAGTTGGGTCTCAAGTTGATTACCATGTCAAGTTAGTATTTAAGTTGGTACTCAAGCTACATAATTTAAACTATCACTCAAGCTTGATCTCAAGCTCACCTTAGAGCTTAAATTTAGCATGCATAAGTAACATGTAAAATATTAAAAAATTGGTGGTAGGCCATGTGGTGTCCTGAAGACCCACCACATGGACCTTTCAAATGTTCCTCATCCTACCATGTGTGATAACCAAAACTACCAAAGTAATGTATTGTTAATTATAGTTTAATTAATAAATTAAAAATGCTATTACCATACATGACAGTAGAATCTCCCATCTATTATAAAAGTGGGCTCCATTAGCTACTATCTATGTAGTTAACCTTTTTAATTAGGATCAAATAAAATGATGACTAATATCCTCTAGATCAAACCTCCCCACAAAGAAGCTTTTAGTCTCCAAAAGTCACAATAATCCAACTAAATTTTCTACATAGCTTTTTGTATCACACCAAAGTATAGAAACAACTATATAGAAAATGAAGGTGTTATGAAGTTAAGATGTGCAAATAAACTCCATTTGAAAAACACCAAGTCTATATTAGTAAAATAAGAAATTATAAAAAATTCCCTACAAAAAGTAAACTATCCAACTAAAATTGTAATCTACTCATGGAGAGTAAAAAAAATCTATATCCGTTCTCTACCAAACTAACCTATCACCCAAAATAGACATAACATATGGCAGATTCTATCAACCTTTTCATTGTCTAATAGTTAAGGTATGCTACTTGTTATCAACAACACACAAGGGACATCAAATTGTGCTACATATGCCTATAGGATTTACAAACAACTGTAACATATGTATACTTGTATTATAAACATTTCCCATCTATGGGTCTTAGACAATACTTTTACATGACGTATATGAGAAACATACATGTGAGTACAAAAAGTTTGAAATAGAAGCATTGCCCATAATACTATGGGACTTAAATGTAAGTGCAACTATAAAACTATGTAACTAATTATACATCCTAAAGGTTACTAATGCATAATATACAAAATATATGAAAGAATAATCAAGGGAAATAAATTTGTTCACCATCTTGTCAATAATAACTTGTTTCCATGAAACTAATTATTAAATCTTTCCATCTACCCTTCAAAATCTAATGTCAACTTGGAGAATTTCCATAATAAGAGTTTTTTTACATACAACTTTGTAAGTAAATGTAAGCCAAATATCACATAAAGGTGAGAAGAAAACCAAGAACTTTAAACCTATCTCAAGGTTTCCTTCACCATCTAACTATACCCTAATTCATACCTCCACAACTCATCCAACAGAGTTAGTTTCCAAAAAATTCTATCACAATGGAAAACTCAAATAGGAGATAGCAAATATATACATTTCAAAACACAAATTTATCAAAATTTCCTTCCCTGGATCTAATAGTTAGGAATTTTTTGAAAATAATGTGTTGAAGGGAGTAAAAGGATACTAATCCATTACTATAGTTATGCTTATCAAAACTATCTAATTAAACCAATTACCCAATAAGGTTTCTAATAACTGAATAGAAAGTTTCATCTTACCAAGAGTTAGATGATCCATTTTAAATTTCAATAGGCCTTAAAAACAATTTTTCATAAAGGTATATTTTATATCCAAAATAACCCACACAAAGGTTATCCTGACATCAAGAATTCAAACCAAAAATTGTGCCACATAGTTACATTGAAAATAACTCATACCTCTTTGAGAACTATGAATTACACATCTAATGAGTATTGGTTGGAATTATATTGGGGTTTAAACAACTTCCTATTTTCTCCCTGCAACTCTCACCAAAGCTATGAAAATATAAACCAACTGATCAACCAATTTCAAACTCATACTCAAAGTACAAAAACTTGTTCAATAATAAATAATGTCTTATTTTCCATTTCCATATCTTACCATAGAATTGGTATTTTCACTTGTTCCTATAATTAAGTACATAGGCATCCATAATATGATTAGTAATCCATAACTAAAGGATATACAACTAGTTATCAAATACCAAAATGAAATCAAACCATAATCATAAATTATCTACCCTCTATGTAAGAATGGTTTAGGTCTATAAATAATTCCTCTTGGATGTGGATTAATGAAAACTCCTTGTATTTTACCTATATGCATACCAAGATAGAAACATTGATCTTCTCTCAAAACCATCTCTCACCTCAAGTGACAATGCAATGTGTTCTTCATCTATGTTGATCCTGTAGGGTTAGTGACTCTATAACCTTGGCTATTAGAATCTTGTATTCTTCTAGTGAATTAGAACACCTTCTAGTTTCCCTTTATACTAGCCTTCATACATGGTCAACTCAAACAAAAGAATCATAAAACAAGAATTTGATATTTAAAAACAAACTCCAAACTAAAGTAGATCACAATTGAAGCAATCCCTACAATCATCTTCTTTGATACCAAATTTGATCCATAAACTAAGTAAATAGTTTCTATAAATGGATACTAAAATCTCAATTCCTTAATTAAAATTGGTTTCAAAAATCTAGGATAGAGTCAAAGTAATATGATAACTTTATAAATGCATTTCTCATAAAATAAAACTCTAATTTTTGTTATTTATAATTTCCTATCATTTATTTAGTATTTCACTAATTCATGTCTAATACATATTAAATAAACTAAAACTCAGAATAATAAAAAGGAAAATGACACCAATATGATAATGGAGTTCACCCATTTGGGCTATGTCTCTAGGATTGCTTAACTACAATCCCATCCATTATAAAATATGTAAATATGCAATTAAAAACTTACATTAGGAATGGATTTTTGAGATCCTATAATGTAATGTTGAAACCTAATAGTGAAGGCTCTAAACCTATCAAAAAATGTCCTTCATTAGTAGCATTTATATTTCCTCTTCATGCATGTAGGAAAATTTCTCCATTAAGAGTATCTATAAAACTCTTAAAGGGCATAATGATAACTAAGAGTGTCTCTTGTTATTACAAACCTGTAACTCTTGATAATAACCCTACAAATATTTACATCCCTCCATGACCAAAGGCCTTATAAAATAATAGAGGAACTAAATTTAAATAGTCACAAATCTCTTTGTGCATCCATACACAATCACACAAATACATTTCTTCTTTTCCTATCAAGGGTCTCTATGTGTTTAAATAACCTGTAAGGGAAATAATATATCTACCCTTAGCCATAAGGCCTTATAAAATAGATGAATTAATATTTTGGTATTTGGGACTATGTGAAATATATATAGTCATAAATCATAACTATCTTCCCATGATAAAAATAAAAGATAAATACATCTCATTTTGGACTATGAAAAATGACATATGTATGATCAAATAATTTACTAGATAATAATAGGCAGATATCACCCTTGGTTTAAGTATATAATAGTAAGTTTCACTTAGTCTAGCTTATGTTCTTCATATTCCCTTGGGCCTTCAAATATACATCTTCATCTTATGATAGTGACTTTAGTAAATAAGCACTTAAGCTGTTATATTGGTAGCCTCTTTTATTTTATGACTATCTATTATTTTTATTTAACAATCATATACATATCTTCTAGTGTCAAGGCCATAAATAAAAGATAATCATAGAAAGGTAAATTAGATTTCAACAAGTTTCATTTATCGAAGCACCACAAAATATCTCAGTATGTGTGTTTTGTCTTTGTACATCAATCCATAGTTCTAATAGCCAAATAGATGGAAACATCCATTTCAATGGAGACACCTTTCCTATATAGGATTAGATCTATCCTATAAATAGAAGGAACCAAGCTTAGATCTATGTCTTCTCTAAAATAGAGGTGTTTCCTTGTTTGTTGGGGTCTTTGTTAATGCCTAGTCTCATCATCCAAACTCAACCTCCTAGGGTCAACTCCCATTTTGGCTAACCAAGATGCATCTTTATTCACCTAGTTATAATGGCTATGTTGAATTAACCAAGACATCCTATTTGGGACTGGGTAAATATAATATTTGATCACCTATGTCCATCTTTAGACTTGGAATAGATGATCTCTCCTATTTTGGTCATCATACCTATTCAAATGGACAAATCTCCATTCATTTTTCAATGTTATTGGCATGTCTTTATCAAGACACATCTTTATCATGACTTAGATCTACAACATTATAATAGTACCCTATTTTCCATGTAGATTTTGTTTTTCATAGAGGCATCCCCTATCTATCTTCCATAACCAAAATGGAAGAAGCATCCTCATCCATATCTTGATAACTACATACCCTTAAGACTCATATTGTCCATCTCCACTGAGCCATTCTAATAGCTTTAGGAAATAGGGTTGGAATCCCTCTTCCATAACTTTAGAAAATAGAATAGGATAATAATCCCATATTATCATGTATTAAATAGAATGAGTTATTATTATATATTATCTTAGATTTTTTAATGTATGGATTAGGCCATGCCCCAACCACTTTTGGTTATGCCAACTTAGTGATGGAAAAAATTCAAAGGTGGGCTGGTTAAGGTAGATTTCTTGGTAATGTGGATTGAACTGCTCATCTAAGTTTGGAAGATTTTATATTATAATGAACTTAGGATGGTGAGCTATCTTGCCAAACATATAATTCAGGTTGGTATTTGAGTTGGGTCTTGAGTTTATTACTACATCAAGTTGGTAGTTGAGTTGGTACTCAAGCTACATAATTTGAACTAGCACTCAAGCTTGATCTCAAGCTCACCCTAAAGATTGAACTCAACATTCATAAGTAACTTAGAAAATAGAGAAAAATTGGTGGTAGGCCATATGGTATCTTAAGGACCCACCATGTGGACTTTTCTAAACATTCTTAATCCTACCATGCATCATAACTAAAATCACCAAAATATTGTATGGTTAATTATAGTGTAATTTAGAAATTAAAAACACTATTACCATACATGGCATTAGAGTCCCCCTCTATTATAAAAGTGGGCTACACTAATTATGATCTCTATAGCTAGACTTTTTAATTACGACCAATGAAAATGGTGACATGTTGGTGGAGGCCCCATGACTACCCATTGTGTAGCTAGCTATGTCAATAATCACTTTGATTCTATTTTATGTCTAGACTTGAGGTTCAACTAGTTTATTGTGATATCATATACTCTTTATAGGAGGCCACTCTCCACTCTATAGGAACTATCACCTCATATGCCCACCTTCAATAGGCTATCTCATCCCTAGTACATCAGACATCATCCTTCATACACGAGGAATCATCCTTGGCTAAAATCATGTCAACCAAGGCTCTAGTTGATCCTAACCCTATATCTATCTTGGATCAATGATCCTCATCCCTCTTCCATGTTAGACCTTATATTTATGAGTCGATTCTCTCCCTCTCTCTGATTAAAATCTTGCTCACCAACCACTATTAAAACTCTAAGTCTTATGTCGATAATTGTGCCTAAACCCCTACTAATTATGCCACTTATCCTCTAAACCCATCAATCTATACATCCCTATAAATAATGAGACCCTATAGCCCAGTGGTCTCTTCTTGATCAGTTGATAATTACACTTGTAACCTAACCACAATGCTCTATAAACCTAAAATATTTGAGAGGTGTGTAATAATCTCCCTTTAGATCTTGTCAATAAAAACCTAGTCCTCTATAGACCTCCCTATGCTAGAGGTCCCTACCCCTTCCAAACTTGTACTTGTAGATGTACCTATAATATAGGGTCATGCCTCCCATGAAACTATCTCATGACCTCCATTTCCACTTGGGGAATCCCCATACCCACATCTTGACCACCCAACTCAGCCATCTTTAGATCTTCTATGGGATCTTGTTGTGCTTGAGGCTATACTAACTATAAATGTACCATGTAGGGGATAGATGGTTGTACCAATACTTAACATTGTCATTGTGTTGGGTTCTATCCCCAATCTCTCCTCAACTTGACCAACCTCTATTAAAGGACTAGCTATTGGGGTAATGGCCTCATCAATTAGATAGGTCTCACTCTAATCCACCATGTAGCATCAACATCAATGACCTATACATCTAAAACCCCTCTAACATAGTCCCATAATACATGAATAACCATATCATAGTCTATCACTACCTTAGCCTTGAGCATTGGTAGACCCTACTCCCTAATATCCCTAGTCACATGTGAAAAATCATGTGGACCTTATAATATATCTTATTTAATGTCAAACTACCATTGGACTTTATCTAGACTATACCTCTCTACCACATAATCATGGCATCCTATGATGTAGCATGGTGTGATCATAAACCCCATCACTAACAAATCATCTACCCACATCCATTTTGTCCCTAAGTAGGGGTGCCAAATAAAATCTTCATCCTCCATCTCATCAATGGCTCACCTATAATGCAATAAGTCCCCCAAGTGTCCCTACATGCCTAGTATTATAGGGTCCCATCCCCATGCCATAAAATCCTTTAGTCCCTTCTGATATCTAGGCCCCACTATCCATGCAATTGATATGTGCTCCTAGGCCCACACCTATAATAGTGTGTTATGGCTTATATTTCACCCCCTAGTATGTTATCATGTGAATATCCATGTACAGCTAAACAAGAATCACATCTCCTTAGAAAAATTATGTAAGTTGATCAAACATCTCCTACATGACACCAATCAAACATAATGGAAAGAACTATCCTCTCTTGTTTGATAATATAAGGTCAATGATAAGAGATATCAACACTACTACCTCTAGGGGAACTATCCCTTATCCTGTTCCACCCTCTGAGGGCCAAGCTAAATCCTTTAATGCATACACATCTATATAGTCATCAATAACATCCTAGTCCATTATCCCTATCAGGTCATTTAACATGGCCTATCATCCCACCATTATCTATGTAATCTTGTGTCCTCACATCAGAACATGTATAATACATTATACACCCTCTATTGTCACCATGGCCTCCTTAGTAGGTAGATTAAAAGTAGAGGTATTTGGATGCCACCTTTCCACTAGTGCTAATAAGTACACTTTATCTCCATAAATCACTAACAATCATGATAGGTGATACAGGTATACTACTACTAAGATTCTTATGAGCTTTTTTGTCATGAGCCTTAATCATCGTAACACTTAGGAACATTGATCCCATGAGGTAATGACTCCCACTTGCTCTTATAAATCAAACATAAGACATCAAGTCAATTATCTTTCCTATCATTCACTAAATTCTTCTAATTTTGAGGCCTAGACTAATCCTCTATGGGTCTCTTTATCTCTCTTATTCTAATTTAGGCCTAGATTTAATCTCTTATGGGCCCTAGATATATTATTCTAGTATCCTTGCCATTTTTTGGTCATCCTACTATTTATCAGGATGTTCCCACTACTCTAAATGGAAATCCCATTGAAAATCATGAACTTATCATTCAACAGGTTATTCTTGCTAATTAGTAGCTTAATCCTATTAATATTTATGAAATTGCCATTTGATAGGGAAATTTCTACCCAAACACGTGAACTTGCCATTGTATTGAAGACATTTTTGTTTCAACCCATGATCCCAATGAAAGCTCTATGAAATCATTGATGTAATGGTGATCCCACCATTTTTAGGGAAAACTTGCCATTTTCCAATTTGGGAAAATGTGGGATCACCCAACTACCTACTTCTTATGTGTAATAAATGCAATAAATGACCAAATTAAATACATAAAAAGGAAACTACTGATGATCTTCTCCTTTGTGGTTAATGTACTTTCTCACATGCTCTCTAAAGTAATGGTGGTGTGGGATGTTGGCCATTGTTCTCATGTTATAAACTTGTGCTACCCCTTCTCTTTACTTTGTTAGTATAATAATTGTTATGGATGCATATGATTTTTAAGTCATCCTATGAGAATTTTGTTTTATACCGTATTCATGGGAAGTAGTAGTTTCTTACATTAGACTTAGAGGCCAATGAAGGCATCAACAAATTTATTGTATTGAGCTTGATCAAAGGAGGTTTCCCCTTGAAGAGGCTAGCAATTATGCAATTTAGCCATTGTAATTTAGTTTTGCTTATTTGAGTTAATATATTTCTAATTTTCATATCTTATTTTATGTATTTTTAATTATTTTCTAACTTGTTCAGGAAGGATCCTTTCATCTAGTATCAGAGCACTTTCCAAGGCTAGTTTTTTAATTTAGAAAGTCTTAACTCTATTCTACTACATAATCCATTTAAGTAATTTTTCAAAAAGTAATTTTGTGTATCACAATAATCTATTTTGGATTAGAGTTAAAACCTAACTTCATAAGTATGGGAAGTGTTTCGGTGAAATCCCTAAAACTCATTATGAGTTGTACCATAGGAACCCCAAAGTAGATGGCTCATTGAGAAGATGTGCTAGTGAAATGGGTAATGACCCCTTCCTGATTGAGTAGTTCCCATCTGTGAGGAAAACCAAAAGATATCACTGAGAGGTAAATCCATGGCCAAAAAATTTATATATATTGGTACTTGTTTAGATGGCATTGGTGGCTAGAGTGATATTAAAACCCTTACGCAACCATTGAAATGTGGGGCCCATTTCAATCAATTTAAAAATATTTCTAGTAGACTATAAAAAAATCAATCGGTAGAGTATCCATAAATTATCTAAGGATTTGTAGCTAGATACTTGAAAGAAACCAAAAATTAGGAAATCTCCATTCTATTAGTTTCAAAAAACTATTCACAGATTCTCAAAAGACTATTAGAAGACTTACAGATAGAAATCATGTGTAATTTTTTTCTCATTTTTTTACTATATCTCTCCATATGTAGCCTCGTTTATCCTCAAATTTTATTTAAACACCTAAAATTACATTCCATAGATTTTCTTCCTTCACGTCTCATATCATGACTCCACTCCTAATTCCTACAAATCTCAATTTACCCATTTTTTAGGTTTTGCCATAACTTCTATTTTTATCCATTTTCCTTGAAATTTTTCCAAAGTGTTCATCTTCCTTTTCTGCTCCTTTGTCCCTCTTTGATAAATTTTCCATTTATTCCATTTTCACTCCTAAAATTTCCCTCAGCTTCATCAATCATACTCCCACTGTGCAAAAAAAATTAGTAAAAGTACCTTTACCCCTTCTAAATTCACCCAAATCAAAAAAAAAATCCTATTAAACATGTTTTAACTCTAGTTTTCCTACCCATTGAAAAAAAAACTCTTATTTTGGTCATGGTAGTAAACTAAACAAGAGCAAAAAACATGGAGGATTAAATTACTACCCTCAAGACACACATCAAAAATCTTGATGAAAAAATTCTCAACCTCAGTCTTCAACATACTACCTTCAATAACAGATGACATCTAGATTCCTTTTCTGATACCAAATTTTTTTCTTTTAGTAATTTTTGTGGGCTAAAGCTTTATTTTCCTCACTTACATGGTGTAAATTTGACTAGATAGATCTATTAATTAGAACAATATTTTATCTTGCATAATACTTTAAATTCTAACAAAGTTCCACTTGCATCCTTTCACTTGGAACTTGAAGCCTTTCAATGGTATCTTTGGTATAATAAGGCTCATGATGAGCCATGCTGGATCAATTTTTACACCCTAGTTATTTTGATGACTTTGTATGAGCACTCACTAAACTTCACTAAATAGGAATCATGAGATGATATCAAATACAATTTAAAAAAATGCCCGATCACACAAAGGGATTATCTGATGAATTCTTTAGAAGTTGTTTTATCAGTGGACTGAAATAATTCAATCTGAGGTCAAAATATTCTAGCCTAACATGATGATGGAAGCCCTAGGGTTGGATAAATTGGTATATGATAAGTTCATAGCTTAGTAATTATTTAAATCCAATATTTCTCCATTTAGAAATACAATTACATAATGATCTCAAACAATGTTAGCCCCTAAGACCACTCTTATCAAGCATTTGACTGAAGTAGAGATGTGAGCCCATAGAGAGAAAGGACTATGCTATAATTGTGATGACAAACTCACTTAGGGACATCATTGTGTCGAGAAAAATCTCTACCTATTGGATGTGTACTCTTTGCCCAAAACTAAATATGGGAAAGATGTTCAAGATATAATAGATGATCTAAAAGAAGCTCCATCGATTGTGGAACTTGCTTCTTAGGAAGACCAACCTGAGATCTCTCGCCATGCCTTAGTAGGAGTTACCACCCCATAAACCATGTGAGTTAGGGGTTACTTTAAGAAGTTTTCTCTCATAATACTCATTGATTCTAGTAGCACTCATAACTTCATTGACCCTCAAATAGCTAAACAGTGTAATTATTTTGTCTATCCTTACTCCAAATTTGAAGTCATGATTGTCAATGGGGGCACATTACCTTGCTAAGGGAAGTGTCACAATATGTGTATGCCTATTGGAGATTATAACTTGTGCTCTGACATGTTTTCTTTTCCCTTAGGTAGATGTGATGTTGTCTTGGGAGCCCAATGGTTATGCACACTTGGACCCATCTTATGGGATTTTTTTGAACTTTGGATGCAGGTTTTAGATAATGGGTAAAATCACACATTGAAAGGCTTACAATCAATATCCCTTAGCATCATCAGTTCACATTTCATAAAAAATATTCTTAATAATAGTTCACATGACATCATTGCCTAGCTACATTCAATTCAAATGCAATCATCAATGGTTTCCACTCATCCTTTTGATCTAAAAACCATTTTGCATAGATATGAACATGTCTTTGCCAAACTAGTCGGATTACCACCTTCATGGCTAGAGGACCATCATATTCATCTCCTTCCTAGAATCATTCCTCCCAACATCAGACCCTAACACTACCCATTTTATCAAAATAATAAGATCAAGATGCTCATAAGAGACTTATTAAAGTAATGCATTATTCACCCTAGTACTAGCCCATATTCTTCCCCAGTTCTCCTTGTGCAAAAGAAATGGGTCATGACACCTCTGCATTGAATTCCATGTACTTAATCACATCACCATAATGGATAAGTTCTTAGTCTTTGTTATTTATGATCTTCTTGATGAGCTTCATGGCACTCATTTTTTCTCTAAGTTGAATCTCTGCTTTGGATATCACCAGATCTAGCTTCATGAGGATGATATCCCTAAGACAACTTTTCACATGCATGATGGCCACTATAAGTTTCTCATCATTCCCTTTGGCCTCACTAATGTTCCCTCAAAATTTTAGACATTTATGAATAAAATATTATGTCCCTACCTATGGAAATACATTTTAGTCTTCTTTGATGACATCCTAATATATAGTAAAACATGGTTTGAGCATCTCCAACATCTAGATCTCACACTACAACTTCTTTATGACCATCATATTTATGAAAAACAATAAAAATGTACTTTTGTCTAGGATGAAGTGTATTATCTCAGGCATATTATTTCAGCCCAAGGGGTTTAAATAGATCCTAAAAAAATAATTGTCATGACAAATTGGCCGCATCTTCAGACACTCAAGAGCCTAAATGGTATTTTGGGACTGACTAGATACTATCACAAGTTTATCAAGGATTATGGTAAGATTAAATATCCACTAATAGCTATGTTAAAATGATGATTTTATATAAACACAAGTTGTTTAGTGTGCATTTTAATAATTAAAATAAGTTATGTGTACTACACCTATTAGAGCTATGCCAAATTTTTCCAAGACCTTCACTATCAAGAGTGATGCTTGTGACAATGGACTTGGAGTTGTTCTCTTCCAAAAAGGATGCCCCATTTTATTCACTATCATATCCCTTTCTAGAAATAATTTATCACTCTCTACTTATGAGAAGGAAATGATGACCATTTTGCATGCAGTACATAAGTGGTTGTCATACCTACTAGGGAATCATTTTTGCATTTAAATTAATCACTAGAGTCTAAAATAATTCTTTGAACAATGGGTCTCCACCCCATCACAACAAAAATGGGTCAGAAAACTCATGATTTATGACTATGATATCACTTACAATAAGGGTAAGGATAATATTTTGGTTGATGCTTTGTCTCATATATTTGTAGACCAAGTTTCCCTTTCAACTATTTCCATTTCTATTATGAATTAGATGGACATTGTACATTAGGGGTATGTCAATGAATCCTAATTATCTTAAATCATTCAATAGTTTTCCACTAACCCCTATGCCATACCACATTATTCTTAGGATGGTGCTTCTTTGCAATACAAGGGTCGTCTAGTACTTCCCCAGAACACATATCTTTAATAGGTTGTATTATATTAACTCCATGCTTCTCCATCTATAGGGCAGTTAAGTTTTTTTGAACTTATGAGAAGGCATGATGCAAATTCTTTTGAAAGGGAATGAAAAATGAAATTCAATATATGGTGGTTGAATGTGATACCTACCAACACAACAAGGGTGAAACCACACTCATCCCTAGGTTGTTTGAACACTTTCCCAACTCTATTAGGATTTGGATAGATATTTCTATGGATTTTATTGAGGGACTCCCTAAATTTGGAGGGAAAATAGTGATCTTGGTTGTGGTTGATTTCCTCTCTCAATATAGTCATTTTTATGCCCTCATCCACCCCTATATTACCTCCACAGTCACATAAATTTTCTTGGACCAGATTTTTTGTCTTCATGTCATTCCTTCATCAATTGTCTCAGATCATGATGTAACTTTCACCAACCATTTTTGGATATAACTATTTTGACGCATCAGCACCCAACTGAGAATGAATTCTAGGTATCATCCACAAATAGATGGTCAAACTAAAATTGTCAACAAATGCTTGGAAACTTTCCTTCATTTCTTCACCTTATAACAACAACATCATTGGGAAAAGTGGCTTCCCCCTACCAAATGGTGGTATAATACCTCCTACCACACCTTAACTAAAATAACTCCATATGAAGTAGTCTATGGTCAAACACCACCAGTGTTCCTTCTATACACCCCTAATAGTTTATTAGTTTAAGCAATTGACATGGTTCTTCAAACCCAAGATCATATCCTCATCACCCTATGGGACAATCTTCATATGGAACAAAATCAAATGAAAAAACAAGCTGATTAGCACCATTTTAAGTGTGATTTTCAAGTCAGTGATATTGTTTTTTTGCCTACAACCATACAAGTAATCATCCATAAAATTGAAAAGGCATCATAAGATAGATCCCAAGTTATATAGACCCTATAAAGTTCTCCACTATATTAGGTTAATTGCGTATAAGTTGGAGATCCCACCTTATTCTTGAATTCACCCAATATTTCATGTCTCTTATCTAAAAAAAATTCTTGGCACAAACATCAGTGAGCAGACTATTTCACCAAAGCTTGATAATGAGGGATCCATCCTTCTTAAGCCAAAGGCAATCTTGGATAGGTGAATATTCCAACTTTGCTCTCATTCCATCATAGAGTTTTTAATTTAGTGGCTCAAAATTCAACCAGAGGATGTCACATGGTAACCACTATTTCAGACTCAACACTAATTCCCATATCTAAATATTTGAGGACAAAGCATTTTCTAATAGGGAGGGGATGTTAGGAACTCATGCTACCCCTTGTCTTTACTTTGTTAGTATAATAATTATTATGGATGCATATGCTTTGTAAGTCATCCCATGGTCATTTTATTTTTTCCAACATTCATGGGAAGTAGTAGTTGCTTAGATTAAACTTAGTATAAAAGTAAGTGTTGAGGCCAACGAAGGCATCCATGAATTTATTGTATTGAGCTTGCTCAAAGGAGGTTGTCCCCTTGAAGAGGCCAATGATTCTACAATTCATCCATTGTAATTTAGTTCTACTTATTTGAGTTAATATATTGATAATTTTCATAGCTTATTTTGTGTATTTACAATTATCTACTAACTTTTTTAGGAAGGATCCTCTCATTTTATCTCTCTCACACATAAATCTCAAAGCTCAAAAAATACTATAACTAGGGTTGCAAATGAACTATTTTTACTCCCAAGGGTCAAAATATAGAATTTTTTTCAATTTTTCACCCCTCAGGCTTATATTTGTGCCATTTTATCTCTCTTAGGATATTATTTTATCCCCTCTTATCTATTTGTCCTTTCACTTTCTTCTAATTGCTACATTTTTTAGCCTCTTTTACTAAAATTAATGTGATTATTATTTACTTTGATCGATGGCCCACCTATCAAATATTTTCAAAAAATTTACCTTCCCCTCAAGGGGGCATCTTGGGCCACCTAGAAAATGTTTGGGGCATTTTGTAAACCCGTTTCTCTATAACTCATGCAAACTTTAAAAATGGAAAGTGAGAACGAAATTTATTTCTTTTGATTAGAGTGACCTATTGACCCAATTTTGCCCCTCAGGCAAAATCCCGATCACCTCCTACACCTGCTTCGCATGGCCAGTCATTTCAGGTTGCAAGGTCCACTTTCAAGTTTCAATAGTTTCTGTTTCAGAGCATTGGTTCATCGGCCTAGTTCATTGGCATTCACGGTGGTGAAAGACAGAATCTCCGAACATTCACGCAAGGAGAGAAGAAGAGAAAAAATGGAGCGTTTCAACACTTAGGCAAAAAAGAGGGTAGACAAAATGCAGAGGGCGGCAAATTTGCCGCCCACTACAAGGGCGGGTAAAATGAGCTCACCTACAAACATGAAGAGGGCGGCAAATTTTCTGCCCACAACACGAAAAGGCCGTGGACATTGGCTGACATCGGCAATACTGCCGTCATCGGCATCCTACATATGCCGACGTCGGCAAAACTACCGACGTCGAAAGCACAATGGTAGGTGTAAAAGTTGGAAAACCCCGCCCAAGGGTGGCGAAATGGAAAAACCCGCCCATGGCGGTGAAATGGAAAATCCCACCCAAGGGTGGCAAAATGGAAAAGCCTGTCCATGGCAGTGAAATGGAAAAGCCCACCCATGGCAGTGAATTGTAAAACCCCGCCCTAAGGCGGTGAAATGGAAAACCCCACCCCATGGTGGGGAAGGAGAAATTGCTGCCCACAGCCCAATTCTATCGATGTCAGCAGTTTACACAAACCAACGTTGGCAGGACTGCCGCTGTCAGCAGATTATCGGCCAACGTCGGCAAGAATTCTACATGAAGTCCATGCAAAGGGAAGCAAATTTGCCACCCACAATAGAGGGTGGCAAAATTCAATTACAGTACACAAGAAAAAGCCTGCCCAGTCGCCGGAGGAGACCAGCACGCAAAATGAGGCAACAAGCATGGTCTTGGCAGACTTGTGATGTCATCAATAGTGTTTTTCACGCTTTTTAATGAGACTTATTTTGGCTCTTCTAATATAAATACAGGGACTTAGTCTTTTTCTCAGGATCTTCCTGACTTTTGTAAAGAGCACTGCTCTGCATTTTCCCCACCTGAATCAATAAAAATACAGTTTTTACCTTTTTCTTGGATGGATACTCTGTGTATGTTCTGTGTGTTTGATTTGTGCTCAGTCATTTCCTTTTAAATGCTCTCACAGGTTTTAAATACCAAGGTACCAGTTATCTATAGAATATCAGTTTGCAGCTTACAGGTGAAGAGTTCTTCTTGGGGTGCACAAACAGAGGAGGTCACTTATAGTATGCATTACACAACATCTTGGTGAGTCCCTGTTTCCTATATCTTTCACTAGAACCTCCCTATCATCCCAGCAACCTGGTATTTTTTTCCAAGTTTCAGTGTATGTATGTTGCATTTCCCTTGATTCTGAGAGTGGATCTGGAAGGTCACTCCTATTTTTGGTGTATCACCTCTTTTAGAGTAGGCTATTTGTTTTCATGTTTTTTCTCTCTCCCTTTTCATCCCCCCCAGTATACCTATATGCATATATTTTGCGTTACCTAAAACCAACAAGATACATCAGAGGGAACTAGCCCATACCTAGAGACTCTCCTCTCCTACTTCGCTATCCCACAGGTGAGAGAGGAGTTTCCATGTTGCAGGGAGAGGGCAGGAATCTGTTTTCCTGCGGCAGGGTGCACTTTCCAGCGTCAACAGTTTTGGCATGCCCGATGGGACTATAATTTTATCAGTTTCTAACGTAGTAGTATTTCAGGATTGATGCTAGTCCTGCTACAGTGATTTTCAAAGATTTCCAGCATCTGGCAACTCCATTGGTAAGAGCTCAGTGCTCTATCTTAAGACTAGTCACTTAAACTTCTATGCCAAAGGTTACCACAAGGTTAGCTTCAAGAAGGGTCCCCTTTGAGTTCATCGAACTACCTTTAAACTCTGCTAAAAGGCTCAGATTTGGGAGAACTCACCCTTATCCACTAGTAAATCCTCCTAGACTTATTGCTAGGAACACCAACCCAGCTCAGCCACAAATACAACCTGTTCTAGCCATGGCATTGCCTTTTGTAGCTTTTCGTGGTGAAAGCCCTTTAAACCTCCCATGCTATGATCCAATCCCAAGAA
Source organism: Torreya grandis (assembly GCA_037957365.1). Classification (NCBI taxonomy): domain Eukaryota; kingdom Viridiplantae; phylum Streptophyta; class Pinopsida; order Cupressales; family Taxaceae; genus Torreya; species Torreya grandis. The sequence continues at coordinate 545,906 of JARHVA010006155.1, read as the reverse complement.
CAACTCTGAAGAATGTGCCTTCTTTTGATAGAGTGAGACCTATTATAGTTGTTGAGCATATCAAAAATATTGCCAACCTTTGCAATATTCACAATATAACAGAAAAAAATATTACCATCAGACTATTAGCCTTGTCTCTGAAAGGGAAAGCTCTTGATTGGTACGGCACCTTGCCTGTGAATTCCATACATTCCTAGAACAAATTGGGCACCCATTTGACTGATCATTTTGGGGAGAAAAGTGACGGCCTCTCTCTTGCGAGCAGCTGACAACTATAAAAAGAGATTTGCACGAGTACATGCAGGACTTCAACATGCGGTTTCAAAAGACTTGGGATAGAATTCCCATCCTGGTAAGGCCGACCCCTAGCTACGCTTTCTTGTACTATCTAAAAGCATTAAACAGTGACATTGCCATGATGATCCAATCTATGGGGGGACACATACTGCCAGCTGCGTACGACATAGCCATTACGGCTGAAAATTGCTTAATTCAAGCCGAGAAAATCGCCCCTATACCTCACATGCCACTTTTCCTAGAACCACTGCCCCCAATTCAGGCTGTCACTCCTACAATTGCTCCCCTACCTGTCATTGAGAAACTAGCTGCTTTTCCATTCAATGAATTAAATGAAGTTAAGGGCCTATTGCAGAGCATGTCAAATGAACTTGTTTCCCTTAAAAGGTAGAAAGCTCAAAGCAACAATCCAAACCAGGGTTATCAAAATTATGGCCATGCCCCTAGACCCCCCTTTCAAAATTATAACCAAGGTCAGGGGCAGCTCACTACAACCAGGTCTTATCAAAATTATAACTCAGGCCCCTCTTCATCATCTAAAGCTATGGTGCCTACTAAGAATAATCTAGTGCAGGAGCAGCCAGGTTGTTCAACCATGGGACAGGGTCAAGAGCAAGCTGCCCACACGAACGATATGTTGAATATTTTTCAGAATTCAAAAAATCAGGCTACTAATTTCTCTCAGTTTTTTGAGTTCCCAGCTCAACCCAACACAAGTAACAATCAAACTCAGCCGGATTCTACCCTGATAAATCACGAAGAGGGTGAGCTCTGTGCAATTAATCATGGGGGCACTGTAGGCAATCATGTTGATTGCGTTGCGGCCAATACGAGATTTAAAAGAAGAGCAGTTGGAGAAGTGCAATCTTCCCCTCAAGCAGCAGTGAATCCTCCACCACACCCTTTTCAAAAGGCTCCAATTCCCAGACAACCATTTGCACCTCCAGCTCCTCAGTCTACAGCTCCAATCGGGATCAGCCCAAAGGAAAACACGAAAGGAGTCAGTCCCCAAGTTAATATAGTTGATCACATGAAGAAATTGCATGTGAGCATTTCTCTATGGGATTCATTGTCTCTTCCGGGACAAAAGGAGGTATTGAAGAAAGAATTGCATGAGCTAGATCGCCAGGCCATCTCAACAGACACTAATAACATCCTAATGATGAATGGGCAGCCTTCGGCTCTAGGTCAGGTAAAGAAAGAAGAAAAGACTCCCCCTTTTTATGTATCTTTGATCATAGGGGATTTCTTATTACATAATTGCATAATTGATAGCGGGGCTAGCACTTCAGTAATGCCTAAATACATTGTTGATAAGATGGGGTTAAAGTACGAAGCAATGAACAAAGGAGTCTTGCAACTAGATGGGACGCCTGCAAAGACAGTCAGAACCCTGAAGGGATTGAGTTTAACATTGCATGCCTGCCCGACATTCTCAATCCCCCAAGATATAGTGGTAGCAGACGTTCCTCCATATTTTGCAATCTGTTTGTCTAGGGACTTTACGTCCAAGATAGGCGGGTATCTAGCAGCGAATTGGTCATATCTAGTTTTTAGAACCAAATACGGGACCAAAGTGAAAATCGAATCCGAGCCACTCTACAAGGACCACCTAGAGCCCTATTCACCCATGGCAGCGAATGTTAGTTACACTATCATTGATCCAGAAGACTCTCAGACGGACAAATCTTCATCTTCTTCTCTTGAACGAGTCACAGATCTACTCTTGGATGAGTGGGGAAGCGATAACTTCGAGCATGATCCTTATAAGTTTATTGAGGAGGCAGACCTTGGCATCTATTGCTTGCATGAAGAGAGTGTCGTCATGCCCAATATAATGAAGGAAAACAAAGAAGATCTTGGCCTGTGGCAGCTATACTTCAACGGTTCTAGAAGTGGTGGGACAATGTTAGTCTCCCCTTCTAAAGAAAGGTACTTTTCAGCCTTTCGTTTCCAATTCTCTTGCACATGTAACGTTGCAAAATATGAGTCTTTGGTTCATGGACTTGAGTGGGCAAGAAAGAGAGGGATCAAAAAATTGCAAATCATGGGGGACAGTGAACTAATAGTGAACCAAATAAGAGGCCTGAACTTAACCAAGAACTCCTTGCTAAATTCTTACAAGCATAGAGTCTGGGACTTGATGGAATATTTCCTTGCTCTTAACATTACCTCGATCCCCAGGGAACAAAATAAGCAGGCTGACAGGCTGGCAGCTGTTGGCACCCAATTTGATGTTTCAAAAGAGATAAATAGAGATTGTGGTTCACGCCATTTAAAAGTGGTGGTTCGGCCTTCAATTCCAGACAATGTTACAAATTGGCAGGTCTTCGAAAGTGACCAGTAGATAGCTCTTTTCCTTCAGGAAGAAGCCGAGTTTGCATTCCACAATCAAGCAAAATTGCAGCATCAATATGGAAATCAGATTGTTCAATTGAAGAACAATAAACTCCCTAAGGGTCTGGTCACACTTGAAAGTATTTTCAACAGAGAAGACCAACTAAGAGATGACAAAGCATGCATCACTACCAAAGAGGAGAATTATGAAAAAGTTGAAATCTTCAAGGACAAGTTACTAGCGCTTGGTAAGGTGTGCACGTTCCAAGAAAGGCAAACTTTCATTCTGCTGTGTCAGGAGTTCGCTGACGTCTTCGCCTGGAACTATAGCGACTTGAAAGGCTTCGATCCAAGGCTTGCCCAGCACACTATTGAATTAGATGAAGGTGCAAAACCAGTCACATAAAAGCAGAGACCTATTAACCCGATGGTAGAGCTCCTTATGCAGAAAGAATTGGCCAAGTTGATTGAGTCTGGCATTATATTTCCGATCAAACATTCCTCATGGTTGGCTAATTTGGTTCCAGTTAGAAAGAAAAATGGGGAGATCAGGATGTGTGTCGACTTCAGAGACCTTAATAAAGTCTCTTTAAAAGATCATTATCCCCTTCCAAACATGGAGCAGATCCTCCAAAAGGTAACTGGTTCTGAACGCTTCTCCCTCCTGGATGGCTATTTAGGATATAATCAGATTTTGGTGCGAGACTCCGACCAATACAAAATAGCCTTCACCACTAAATGGGGAATGTTCACCTACCAGAAGATGCCTTTTGGGCTATCCAATGCTGGTGCTACTTTCCAGTGAGCTATGGACATGGCTTTCAGTGGTTTGATAAACGAGAACGTGCTGGTGTACCTCGATGATATAACGGTTTTCTCCAAGGAGGCAGGATAGCATATGAAGCACCTCAGACAAATTTTTGAGAGGTGTAGGGAATTTGGCATCTCCCTAAATCCAAAGAAATGTGTATTTGCGGTTCATGAGGGGAAACTTCTTGGCCACATTGTGTCCAAGGAAGGTTTGTCTATCAACCCAGAGAGAGTCTGCTCCATTCTGGAGATGTCCCTGCCAAAGCACAAGAAAGGCCTACAGAGTTTCTTTGGCTGAATAAATTTCATTTGGAGGTTCATTCTAAATTTTTCTGAAATAGTTAAACCCCTAACCTCCTTGCTAAAGAAGGGTGAAGAATTCAAATGGACAACGCCAAGAAAGGACAGCTTTGAAGCTATCAAACAGGCTTTGACCCAGGCTCCCACTCTAATCAGCCCCAACTTCAATAAAGACCTCAATCTCTACACCTTCAGCAATAGAGAAGTAATATCTGCCATGCTTACCCAAGCAAACAGTGATGACCTCGAGCAACCACTCGCCTTCTTCAGCCAAGGGTTAGAGGACTTCGAAACCAGGTACACCTATGTAGAGAAGCAAGTCCTGGCAGTAGTGCGCAGCTTAAATAAATTCAAATATATGTTGTCAAACAGCAGGATCCATCTCATGGTTCCACATCCTGGCGTCAAAGATTTCTTAACCAATCGAGACTTAAACGAGAAGAGAGCGGGATGGATCACCAAGGTAATGGAGTACGACATAGACATCAAAATCACCAAGTTGGTAAGAGGAAGGGGCCTGTGTGAACAGCTAGCCACAGATTTGAGACAAAAGGATGAGGACAGCTTGCTAATCCATGATGCAGCCACTGCAGAAGAACCAGCTGTCGTAAGAGATTGGACACTGGACATGAGACGTTTCCTTCTTACGGGCGAATGTCCACAGGGTCTCGGTAGGGCCAGAAGAAGGTATTTTAAACTTTAGTCCCTTCCCTATGTTTTGATTGATGAAGTATTATTTAGGAAGGATCTCTCTGGGGTTCTCCTGAGATGCATTGACTCTAGTCAGACTGACAAGGTATTGGCTGAGTTTCACGATGGGCCAGCAGGCGGCCATTTCGCCCCTAAGACCACAGCAGCAAAAATAATGAGAGCTGGCTATTTCTGGCCCACTCTCTTCAAGGATACCCATGCCTGGGTAAAAAGGTGTCAGAAGTGTGCACTCTTTGATGGAAAGCAGGGATTGGCTGCCATGCCCCTACAGCCCATTCAAGTTGAACAACCATTCATGCAGTGGGGCCTGGATTTCATAGGGATGATCAATCCTCCCTCCAGTGCCAGACACAAGTGGGTCTTGACTGCTACGAATTATTTCACCAGGTGGGTGGAAGCCATTGCTTTGAAGGAAGCAAATGAAAGCATAGTCCTGGATTTCTATGAGGACTTAGTGACACATTTTGGGGTCCTAGCCACTATAATCTCAGATAACGCCTTGGCTTTTTTGGGAACCAAAACTAGTGAATGGGTGCTAAGGTATGGTATATACCTCAGCACTTCATCAAATTACTACCCACAGGGGAATGGATTGGCTGAATCCACTAACAAATATTTGATCAATATTATAAAGAGGACCATGGAAGAAAATTAGAGAACTTGGCATGCCAAGTTGAAAACAGCTCTATGGGCCGATTGAATCACTCCAAAAAGATCAATCAGAAATTCTCCATATACGCTTGTGTATGGAAGGGAAGCGAGGCCTCCTATCTCACTCAAATTGCCAGCGCTGGACCTTGCACATCAACTGCAGCTAGAAGAAGGAAGCAGCATGGAGGTCAAATTGTGTGAACTAATAGAGCTCCAGGAGGTGAGGAACCAGGCCATGGTCTCTATGATCAGTCGCCAGCATCAGGTGAAAAGACATTTCGATAAGAAGTCTTCATCAAAGAGTTTCATCGAAGGAGACATTGTCCTAAAATGGGATGAAGATAGAGCTAAGCCCAGAAAACATGCAAAATTTGATGCCCTCTGGAGCGGTCCTTACATGATTACTCAGTGCAAGCAGCATAATGCATTCTAGCTCTCCAGGTTGGATGGTGAAGAATTGCATATCCCAGTCAATGGGATACATCTGAAGCATTGCCACTAAATTTTGGTTCGATTGTACATAGTTTCCCTTGTTTTCTTCCCTATTTTCCCTAAGTGCAGTTGCACAGGTAGTTGTTTTTAGCTTTGTGTGTTTCCCTTTATTTGGGGGTAAATTCTATGTATTTTGATTCTGGGATTATCAAAGCTATTGTGAACTCGCTTCAAAGTCACCATCTGACTCCGCACCCAATGGATATGCAAGGCAACTGGGTTCTAAGCATAGCATGCACGCTTCCCCTGTGAGTCACCAATTTGTTGACCCAATTTTGCCCCTCAGGCAAAATCTCGGTCACCTCCTACACCTGCTTCGCATGGCCAGTCATTTTAGGTTACAAGGTCCACTTTCAAGTTTCGACAATTTCTATTTCAGAGCATTGGTTCATCGGCCTAGTTCGTTGGCATTCACGATGGCGAAAGATAGAATCTCTGAACGTTCACGCAAGGAGAGAAGAAGAGAAAAAATGGAGCGTTTCAACACTTAGGCAAAAAAGAGGGCAGACAAAATGCAGAGGGTGGCAAATTCACCGCCCACTACAAGGGCAGGTAAAATGAGCTCACCTAAAAACATTTAGAGGGCGGAAAATTTGCCGCCCATAACACGAAAAGGCCGTGGACATCGGCCGACGTCGGCATCCTACATATGCCGACGTCGGCAAAACCGCCGATGTCGGCAGCACAACGGCAGGCGCAAAAGTTGGAAAACCCCGCCCAAGGGTGGCGAAATGGAAAACCCCACCCATGGCGGCGAAATGGAAAAGCCCGCCCAAGGGCAGCAAAATGGAAAAGCCCGCCCATGGTGGCAAAATGGAAAAGCCCACCCATGGCGGCAAATTGTAAAACCCTGCCCTAAGGTGGTGAAATGGAAAACCCCGCCCCATGGTGGGGAAGGAGAAATTGCCACCCACAGCCCAATTCTGCCGACGTTGGTAGTTTACACACACTGACGCCGGTAGGACTACCGACGTCAGCAGATTATCAGCCGACATCGACAAGAATCCTACATGAAGTCCATGCAAAGGGCGGCAAATTTGCCACCCACAATAGAGGGTGGTGAAATTCACTTGCAGTACACGAGAAAAAGCCTGCCCAGCCGCTAGAGGAGAACATCACACAAAATGAGGCAACAAGCATGGTCTTGGCAAACTTGTGATGTCATCAATAGTGTTTTTCACACTTTCCAATGAGACTTCTTTTGGCTCTTCTGCTATAAATACAGGGACTTAGTCTTTTTCTCAGGATCTTCCTAACTTTTGTAAAGAGCACTGCTCTGCATTTTCCCCACCTGAATCAATAATAATATAGTTTTTACCTTTTTCTTGGATGGATACTCTGTTTATGTTTTGTGTGTTTGATTTATGCTCAGTCATTTCCTTTTAAATGCTCTCATAGGTTTTAAATACCAAGGTACCAGCTATCTACAGAATATCAGTTTGCAGCTTACAGGTGAAGAGTTCTTCTTGGGGTGCAGAAACAGAGGAGGTCATTTACAGTATGCATTACACAGCATCTTGGTGAGTCCCTATTTCCTATATCTTTCACTGGAACCTCCCTGTCATCCCAGCAACTTGGTATTTTCTGCCAAGTTTTAGTGTATGTATGTTGCATTTCCCTTGATTCTGAGAGTGGATATGGAAGGTCACTCCTATTTTTGGTGTATCACCTCTTTTAGAGTAGGTTGTTTGTTTTCATGCTTTTTCTCTCTCCCTTTTCATCCCCCCCCAGTATACCTATATGCCTATATTTTGCATTACCTAAAACCAACAAGATACATCAGAGGGAACTAGCCCATACCTAGAGACTCTCCTCTCCTGCTTCGCCGTCCCACAGGCGAGAGAGGAGTTTCCATGTTGCGGGGAGAGGGCAGGAATCTATTTTCCTGCCGCAGGGTGCAGTTTCCAGCGTCAACATGACCTTTTTATTATTTGAAAATACATCACTTGAACTAAATGTCTCACCATGCCTTCTCAAATAAGGGAAAAATGTAGACATCCAGTTCATATTACTATTGTGCTACAATTGTCAATCTCAACAATATTCTATAACAATGAACAATCTAGGCCAAACTCACTAAAATACATTAAATCATTCAAACTTGTCATAAATAGGTACTAACTTAGGCCAATGTATCTCTAAATGGGGCAATGCATTTTATTTTATTATTATATTTTATTAAATAACTTTGATTCAAATTGTGACCACATAAAATGACACCTTAGACCACTGAATTCTTATAATTCAAGAGCACATGTTACATGCTTGTGTTATTTCACATCCATAATACCCTACATGGGGTATTGTTTTGTATGCAACTCACACCTTCTTAGCATTATACTCTAGTCAAATTAAAACATAGAAAAATGACATTTCCAACCAAGTTGAGTAAGTGTGTAATAGATTTCCAAACAATTTCAAAAAAATTAATCAAATCCACTTCAGCAAATTAAACTAAATCAAGAGCTTTAAGTGAAAATTCCATGAGAGTTATTGAAAATCTGTTTATTAGAAATTCATTACTCAAATATTCATCATCCCATGACATCATCAATAGGGTGGAATCCAAGGCCATTAATGGAATACATATTAGTATTAAGCTATCATGCATCATCAATGCCTCATTCTTCCAAATATTAATGAGCATATTTATGGCTTATCACTCCAAAATTGAACTAATCTATGGCCACACATCTTGATCTCAAGATGGATGGTCATGGTTGATTTTAAATGATCTTGAAAAGCTATATTATTAAATGATCCAAGAACACCATTTTTAAGCTTGAATTATGTAATGTTATTATAAATAATTATCTTCACAAAGCTTCACCTATTTGCAAAAATTGACTAATCTTATGATCTTAAGCCATTGATACAGTAAAAAATGATGGAGGAGCATGTTAATCTTCATTGACATAGACTTGGAGCACTAAATTTGGGGAAAATCATGCTTTTTGGCTGCTTTTGAAAGGAGGGACATTATTTAGAAGGTTTGATGTATTCCTTTCTTAAATGACTCTTAGAATTCACTAGAAAAACCCCTTGAGGGAGTAACCTTGATGTTTTAATTTATATATGCTTCTTTATATATGTTTTCTTGACTAATGCATGAACTAAAACATCTCATAATCTTACTCTACAGTGATAGGTGGTCACTCTTTTCTTCAAACTACCTATATAATGCCATGCCTAATTTATCTCAATTATGAATAGAACTAGGTCTTAAGTTTTAATACCATTGGATTGATCTCCCTTTCAAATAAGAGCCAAAGAATTGCACTGTGATATTGTCTTCAATCACATTATGGATGAAAGGAGGGACATTATTTAGAAGGTTTGATGGTATTCCTTCCTTAAATGACTCTTAGAATTCACTAGAAACATCCCTTGAGGGAGTAAACTTTATGTTTTAGTTTCTATATACTTATTTATATATGTTTTTTTGACTAATGCATGAACTAACACATCTCATAATCTTACTCTATAGTGATAGGTGGTCACTCTTTTCTTCAAACTTCTTACATAATTCCATGCCTAATTTATCTCAACTATGAATAAAACTAGGTCATAAGATTTAATACCATTGGATTGATCTCCCTTTCAAATAAGAGGTAAAGAATTGCACTATGCTAGTGTCTTCAGTCACATTATGGATGAAACAAATATTTGCTATGTCTCATATGTGATCTATATAATAGATGATTTTTATCCAGTAAATAATATTTTTTTAAGATCATCTATGGGAATATCATCATACTATGGAAGGATCAATGGGCTTATTCTATTAAAAGGAACAAAGGGTTGACTTATTTGTGTAACCATAAAGGGAATAGGGAATAATATTCCTCTATGCATAGGGAATCAACTAAATGGAGGGGTAGATCGAGATCTAGGAGAAGGTCATCTTGTGTCATGTACCCACCTAATAAGAGACAAAGATACTCTAACTCCACTTCTTCTATAAACTATAGGTAGCTCAATGAAATTAAAATTAGTGCCCTTTGAAGATGATCTCATTTATCTTGGCATGTAGATGAAAGGCTTATCTTTATGAACTAGGAATGCTTAGAATCACCAAGTTCTCTACAAAGTGTATTCAACACATGGATCACTTAAATTAACACCAATATCTCATCTAAATTTTAAACTCAGTCCCACTAGGCATTCTAAAAACTATTATCACTCAAAACATGCACCCATAAGTGAATGGATCTTATGCTTGATTATGCATGGCTCTTTCATGCCTAAATCCTTAGACTTGCATACTAGTGAGAGATTCAGTGTCTCATTATAATAATGGGATCATCCCCCAAGGTGTGAAACTCTTACACTTCTTGGGATGAACCTCTAGAGTAGGATGGATTCTTTTTATCCTAGAGTCACTTGGTTTAGGACTAGTGTGTATATGTATAAAGAATATAATGAAATCTATAGCTATTTTTAACCCTAAACTTTACAAGGGGAGAAGGGAGGGAAAAGGTAAGATATTACTATAATGTAAAAGGAGATGAAACAAGAGTAAAGTGATCACCTAATCCATTTAACAACACATTAAGACTAACATACTAAAGACAGGATATTCAAATGGAGTGTACTATATAAGTACTTCTCATAGAGGTATGGGAACACAAAACAACATTAAGAGGGATAATAAACAACCCATAAATAATACCTATGTAGACCTATGTATAAACAATGTGATACCTATAGATAATTTTAGTTTTATGCAAAGGTATGAATGGAGGACAGTAATGAGAGGGACATACATCCATGAACAAATATCAATAACCATGAATACACATAGAACACAAATCATGAATAAAGTAAATAAATTATTATTAATCTTAAGGTCTAATGAAATATTACAAAATTGAATAGGTAGGTCTAAGGCAATATTTCTAAGATGGTCCTTTCATATTTTGATAAGTCTTTTTAGGTCCTCAAGATTAGATTGTGCCCACTTTTTCATTATGTCAAAGGGTGAGAAAGTTATTTTTGGGCATAAATTTCCTATTATAGGAGTGTTTTGAATAGAGAAAAGGTGAGCTATATATTACTATAATGATGGGTGTTGACATCAATGACAAAGGGGGATTGTTGGAGATTTATCATGTTGATGTTTTGGAAGTATCATAGAGGTGTCCTCTTGAGTAATGAAGTGCACCGATAGTATACATGATAATGATAAAGTGTTAAATGTGGTTATTCTTATATAACAAAGTGTGTAATGTCTTTGTTCTTATATGTTTTATGTATGTGTTGACGCTAGAAAGTGCACCCAGCGGCAGGAACACGGATTCCTGCCCTCTCCCCGCAACATGGAAACCCCTCTCTCACCTGTGGGACGGCGAAGCAGGAGAGGAGAGTCTCTAGATATGGGCTAGTTCCCTCTGATGTATCTTGTTTGTTTCAGGTAACACAAAATATAGGTATATAGGTATACATCTGGGGGGGGTGAAAAGAGAAAGAGAAAAGCTTGAAAATAAACAGCCTACTCTAAAAGAGGTGATACACCAAAAACAGGTGACCTTCCCACATCCACTCTTAGGATCAGACAAAAACATACATACACTCAGATCTGGCAGAAAAGACCAAGTCTCTGGGATGACAGGGAGGTTCTTATGGGAAGCACAAGAAACAGGGACTCACCACGGTGCTGAGGAACACACACTGTAAGTGACCTCACCTGTTCAATACCTCTGAAACAAAACTCTACTCCTGGCAGCAGCAGATAGTGGCGCTTCGTAGATCACAGGTTTGCTGGTGTTGAACCTGTGAGAGCATCAAGAGACAATGACTGGACACAGATTAACATTCAATGCATACACTGATAGATCCATCCAAATAGAGGTAAGAACTATCTTTTATTGATTTAGGTGGGAAATTTGCAGAGTAGTGCTCTTTACAAAAGTCAGGAAGATCCCCCAGAAAATGACTAAGTCTTTGTATTTATAGCAGAAGAGCCAAGAGAAGTCTCATTGAAAAGTGTGAAAAACACTATTGATGGCATCACAAATCTGTCAAGACCATGCTGGTTGCCTCATTTTGCGTGCTGGTCTTCTCCTTTGGTGGCTGGGCGGGTTTTTTCTTGTGCACTGCAGGGGAATTTTGCCGCCCTTATAGTGGGCGGTGATTTTGCCGCCCTTTGCATGAACTTCATGTAGGAATACCTGCCGACGTCGGCCGATAAGCTACCGACGGCGGCAATCTTGCCGACGTCGGTTAAAGTAAGCTGCCGACGTCGGTAGAGTTATACTCTGCACGGCAATTTCCTTTTCCCCGCCATGGGGTGGGGTTTTCCATTTCACCGCCATGGGCAGGCTTTTTCGATTCGCCGCCTTGGGGTGGGCTTTTCTGGTTTTTGTGCCTGCCCTTGTGCTGCCGACGTCGGTGGTTCTGCCGACGTCGGTTTCTGTAAGGTGCCGACGACGGCAGTATTGCCGACGTCAGCCGATGTCTTTGCTTTTCTTTGTGTTGTGGGCGGCGAATTCGCCGCCCTCTGCATTTTCTTCGTAGACGGGCTCATTTTACCTGCCCTTGTAGTGGGCGATGATTCTGTCGCCCTCTGCATTTTCTCTGCCTCTTTTTTGGCTAAGTGTCGAACATTCCATTTTTTCCCCTTCTTCTCTTGCGGACGTCTGAAGACTCTGTCCTTCGCTGCCTATTCTCTGCAACAGTGTTGTCAAGACCTAAAAGTGGACCTTGCAACCTGAAATGACTGGGCCTGCGAAGCAGGTGTAGGAGGTGACCGAGATTTTGCCTGAGGGGCAAAATTGGGTCAACAAATTGGCGACTCACGGGGGAAGCGTGCCTGCTATGCTTAGAACCCAGTTGCCTTACATATCCATTAGGTGCGGAGTCAGATGGTGACTTTGAAGCGAGTTCACAACAACTTGAAGATTCTAAAATCAAAAATACAGAAATTACCCCTACTGCCAAGGGAAACACACAAGACTAAAAACAACTAACTGTGCAAACTGCACTTAGGGAAAACAGGGAAGAAAATAAGGGAAACTATGTACGGCGGAACCAAAAATTCAGTGACAATGCTTCAGGTGTATCCCATTGATTGGGATACGCAATTCTTCGCCGTCCAACCTAGAGAGCTGGAACGCATTATGCTGCTTACACTGAGTAATTATGTAAGGACCGCTCCAGAGGGCATCAAATTTTGCATGTTTTCCAGGCTTAGCTCTATCCTCATCCCATTTTAAGACAATGTCTCCTTCGACGAAACTCTTTGATGAAGACTTCTTGTCGAAATGCTTTTTTACCTGATGCTGGCGACTGATCATAGAGACCATGGCCTGGTTCCTTACCTCCTGGAGCTCCATTAGTTCACATAATCTGACCTCCATGCTGCTTCCTTCTTCTAGCTGCAGCTGATGTGTGAGGTCCAGCGCTGGCAATTCGAGTGAGATAGGAAGCCTTGCTTCCCTTCCATACACAAGCGTATATGGAGAATTTCCGATTGATCTTTTCGGAGTGATTCGATCGGCCCATAGAGCTTTTTTCAACTTGGCATGCCAAGTTTTTTGATTTTCTTCCATGGTCCTCTTTATAATCTTGATCAAATTTTTGTTAGTAGACTCAGCTAGTCCATTCCCCTGCGGGTAGTAATTTGATGAAGTGCTGAGGTATATACCATACCTTAGTGCCCATTCACTAGTTTTGGTTCCCAAAAAAGCCAAGGCATTATCTGAGATTATAGTGGCTGGGACCCCAAAACGTGTCACTAAGTCCTCATAGAAATCCAAGACTGCGCTCTCATTTGCTTCCTTCAAAGCAATGGCTTCCACCCATCTGGTGAAATAATCCGTAGCAGTCAGGACCCACTTGTGTCCAGCGCTAGAGGGAGGGTTGATCATCCCTATGAAATCCAGGCCCCACTGCATGAATGGTTGCTCAACTTGAATGGGCTGTAGGGGCATGGCAGCCAATCGCTGCTTTCTGTCAAAGAGTGCACACTTATGACACTTCCTTACCCAGGCATGGGTATCCTTGAAGAGAGTGGGCCAGAAATAGCCAGCTCTCATTATTTTTGCTGCTGTGGTCTTAGGGGCGAAATGGCCACCTGCTGGCCCATTGTGAAACTCAGCCAATACCTTGTCAGCCTGACTGGAGTCAATACATCTCAAGAGAACCCCAGAGAGATCCTTCCTAAATAATACTCTGTCAATCAGAACATAGGGAAGGGACTAAAGTTTAAAATACCTTCTTCCGGCCCTATCGAGACCCTGTGGACATTCGCCCGTAAGAAGGAAACGTCTCATGTCTAGTGTCCAATCTCTTACGACAGCTGGTTCTTCTGCAGTGGCTGCGTCATGGATCAGCAAGCTGTCTTCACCCCTTTGTCTCAAATCTGCAGCTAGCTGTTCACACAGGCCCCTTCCTCTAACCAACTTGGTGATTTTGATGTCTATGTCGTACTCCATTACCTTGGTGATCCATCCCGCTCTCTTCTCGTTTAAGTCTCGATTGGTCAAGAAATCCTTGACGCCAGGATGTGGAACCATGAGATGGATCCTGCTGTTCGACAACATATATCTGAATTTCTTCAGGCTGCGCACTACTGCCAAGACTTGCTTCTCTACATAGGTGTACCTAGTTTCGAAGTCCTCTAACCCTTGGCTGAAAAAAGCGAGTGGTTGCTCGAGGTCATCACTGTTTGCTTGGGTAAGCATGGCAGATATCACTTCTCCGTTACTGAAGGTATAGAGATTGAGGTCTTTGTTGAAGTCGGGGCTGATCAGAGCGGGAGCCTGGGTCAAAGCCTGTTTGATAGCTTCAAAGCTATCCTTTCTTGGCGTTGTCCATTTGAATTATTCACCCTTCTTTAGCAAGGAGGTTAGGGGTTTAACTATTTCAGCAAAGTTTGAAATGAACCTCCAAATGAAATTTATTCGGCCAAAGAAACTCTGCAGGGCTTTCTTGTGCTTTGGTAGGGACATCTCCAGAATGGAGCGGACTCTCTCTGGGTCAATAGACAAACCTTCCTTGGACACAATGTGGCCAAGAAGTTTCCCCTCATGAACCATGAATACACATTTCTTTGGATTTAGGGAGATGCCAAATTCCCTGCACCTCTCAAAAATCTCCCTGAGGTGCTTCATATGTTGTCCTGCCTCTTTGGAGAAAACTGTTATATCATCGAGGTACACCAGCATGTTTCTATTTATCAAACCACTGAAAGCCATGTCCATGGCTCGCTGGAAAGTAGCACCAGCATTGGATAGCCCAAAAGGCATCTTCTGGTAGGCGAACGTTCCCCATTTAGTGGTGAAGGCTGTCTTGTATTGGTCACAGTCACGCACCAGAATCTGATTATATCTCGAATAGCCATCCAGGAGGGAGAAGCGTTCAGAACCAATTACCTTTTGAAGGATCTGCTCCATGTTTGGAAGGGGATAATGATCTTTTAAAGAGACTTTATTAAGGTCTCTAAAGTCGACACACAGCCTGATCTCCCCATTTTTCTTTCTAACTGGAACCAAATTAGCCAACCATGAGGAATGTTTGATCGGAAATATAATGCCGGACTCAATCAACTTGGCCAATTTCTTTCTGCATAAGGAGTTCGACCATCGGGTTAACAGGTCTCTGCTTTTGTGTGACAGGTTTTGCGCTTTCATCTAATTCAATGGTGTGTTGGGCGAGCCTTGGATCGAAGCCTTTCAAGTCGCTATAGTTCCAGGCAAAAATATCAGCGAACTCCTGGCACAGCAGGATGAAAGCCTGTCTTTCTTGAAACGTGCAGACCTTGCCAAGCACCAGCAACTTATCCTTGAAGATTTCCACTTTTTCATAATTCTCCTCCTTGGTAGTGATGCATGCTTTGTCATTTCTTAGTTGGTCCTCTCCGTTGAAAATACTTTCAAGTGTGATCAGACCCTTAGGGAGTTTATTGTTCTTCAATTGAACAATTTGATTTCCATATTGCTGCTGCAATTTTGCCTGATTGTGGACTGCAAATTCAGCTTCTTCCTTTAGGAAAAGGGCTATTTGTTGGTCGCTTTCGAAGACCTGCCAATTTGTAACATTGTCTGGAATTGAAGGCCGGACCACCACTTTTAAATGGCGCGAATTACAACCCCTGCTTATCTCTTTTGAAACATCAAATTGGGCACCAACAGCTGCCAATCTGTCAGCCTGCTTATTCTGTTCCCTGGGGATAGGGGTAATGTTAAGAGCAAGGAAATCCTCCATCAAGTCCCAAACTCTGTGCTTGTAATATTTCAGTAAGGAGTTCTTGGTCAGGTTCAGGCCTCTGATTTGGTTCACTATTAGTTCACTGTCCCCCAGGATTTGCAATTTTTTGATCCCTCTCTTTCTTGCCCACTCAAGTCCGTGAATCAAAGACTCATATTCTACAACGTTACATGTGCAAGAGAAATGGAAACGAAACGCTGAAAAGTACCTTTCTTCAGAAGGGGAGACTAACATTACCCCACCACCAGCGCCCAGTTTGCTTCTGGAACCGTCGAAATATAGCTGCCACAGGCCAAGATCTTCTTTGTTTTTCTTCATTATATTGGGCATGACGACACTCTCTTCATGCAAGCAATAGACGCCAAGGTCTGCCTCCTCAATAAACTTATAAGGATCGTGTTCAAAGTTATCGCTTCCCCACTCATCCAAGAGTAGATCTGCGACTCCTTCAAGAGCAGAAGATGAGGACTTGTCTGTTTGAGAGTCTTCTGGATCAATGATAGTATAACTGACATTCACTGCCTTGGGTGAATAGGACTCTAGGTGGTCCTTAGAGAGTGGCTCGGATTCAATTTTCACTTTGGTCCCATACTTGGTTCTGAAAACCAGGTATGACCAATTTGCTGCTAGATAACCACCTATCTTGGACGTAAAGTCCCTAGACAAACAGATTGCAAAATATGGAGGGACGTCTGCTACCACTATATCTTGAGGGATTGAGAATGTCGGGCAAGCATGCAATGTTAAACTCAATCCTTTCAGGACTCTGACTGTCTTTGCGGGTGTCCCATCTAGTTGTAAGACTCCTTTGTTCATTGCTTCGTACTTTAACCCCATCTTATCAGCAATGCATTTAGGCATTACTGAAGTGCTGGCCCCGCTATCAATTATGCAATTATGTACTAAGAAATCTCCTATGATCAAAGATACATAAAAAGGGGGAGTCTTTTCTTCTTTCCTTACCTGACCTAGAGCAGAAGGTTGCCCATTCATCATTAGGACATTATTAGTGTCTGTTGGGATGGCCTGGCGATCTAGCTCATGCAATTCTTTCTTCAATACCTCCTTTTGTCCCAGAAGAGACAATGAATCCCATAGAGAAATGCTCACATGCAATTTCTTCATTTGATCAACTATATTAACCTGGGGACTGACTCCTTTCACGTTTTCCTTTGGGCTGATCCTGGCTGGAGCTTTAGACTGAGGAGCTGGGGGTACAGATGGTTCACCGAAAATTGGAGCCTTTTGAAAAGGGTGTGGTGGAGGATTCGCTGCTGCCCGAGAGGAAGCCTGCACTTCTCCAACTGCTCTTCTTTTAAATCTCGTATTGGCCGCAACGCAATCAGCATGATTGCCTGCAGCGCCTCCATGATTAATTGCACAGAGCTCGCCCTCTTCGTGATTTATCAGGGTAGAATCCGGCTGAGTCTGATTGTTGCTTATGCTGGTTTGAGCTGGGAACTCAAAAAATTGAGAAAAATCAGCACCTTGATTTTCCGAATTTTGGCAAAAATTTATCATGTCATTCGGGTGGACAGCTTGCTCTTGACCTTGTCCCATGTTTGAACAACCTGGCTGCTCCTGCACTAGATTGTTCTGTGTAGGTACCATGGCTTTAGATGACGAAGGAGGGCCTGGGTTATAATTTTGATAAGGCCTAGTTGTAGTGAGCTGCCCCTGACCTTGGTTATAATTTTGAAAGGGGGGTCTAGGGGTATGGCCATAATTTTGATAACTCTGGTTTGGCTTGTGGCTTTGAGCTTTCTGCCTTTTAAGGGCAACAAGTTCATTTGACATGCTCTGCAACAGGCCCTTAACTTCACTTAATTCATTTGATGGAATAGCAGTTGGCTTTTCAATGACAGGTAGGGGGCAATTGTAGGAGAGACTGCTTGAATTGGGGGCAGCGATTCTGGGAAAAGTGGCATGTGAGGTCTAGGGGCGATTTTCCCAGCTTGAATCAAGCAATTTTCAGCCGCAATGGCTATGTCATACGCAGCTGGCAGTATGTGTCCCCCCATAGATTGAATCATCATAGCAATGTCACTATTCAATGCTTTTAGATAGTACAAGAAAGCGTAGCTGGGGGTCGGCCTTACTAGGATGGGAATTCTATCCCAAGTCTTTTGAAACCGCGTATTGAAGTCCTGCATATATTCATGCAGAGCTCTTTTTATAGTTGTCAGCTGCTCAGCAAGAGAGAGGCCATCACTTTTTTCCCCAAAATGATCAGTTAAACGAGTGCCCAATTCGTTCCAAGAATGTATGGAATCCACAGGCAAGGTGCCGTACCAGTCGAGAGTTTTCCCTTTCAGAGACAAGGCTAACAGTCTGATGGCAATATTTTCTTTTGTTATATTATGAATATTGCAAAGGTTGGCAATATTTTTTATATGCTCAACAACTGTAATAGGTCCCACTCCATCAAAAAAAGGCACATTTTTTAGAGCTGTTCTGGGGATCGGATCATAGCGTGGGAGGTTTAAAGGGCTTTCACCACGAAAAGCTGTAAAAGGCAAGGCCATGGCTGGAACAGGTTGTATTTGTGGCTGAGCTGGGTTGGTGTTCCTAGCAACAGGTCTAGGAGGATTTATCAGTGGATAAGGGTGAGTTCTTCCAAACCTGAGTCTTTTAGCGGAGTTTAAAGGTAGTTCAACGAACTCAAAGGGGACCCTTCTTGAAGCTGACCTGGTGGTAACTTTTGGCATAGAAGTTAAGTAACTGGTCTTAAAAGAAAAAAGAACTGAGCTCTTACCAGTGGAGTCGCCAGATGCTGAAAATCTTTGAAAATCACTGTAGCAGGACCAACATCAATCCTGAAATACTACTGTGTTAGAACTTGATAAAATTGTAGTCCCACCGGGCGTGCCAGAACTGTTGACGCTGGAAAGTGCACCCAGCGGCAGGAACACGGATTCCTGCCCTCTCCCCGCAACATGGAAACCCCTCTCTCACCTGTGGGACGGCGAAGCAGGAGAGGAGAGTCTCTAGATATGGGCTAGTTCCCTCTGATGTATCTTGTTTGTTTCAGGTAACGCAAAATATAGGTATATAGGTATACATCTGGGGGGGTGAAAAGAGAAAGAGAAAAGCTTGAAAACAAACAGCCTACTCTAAAAGAGGTGATACACCAAAAACAGGTGACCTTCCCACATCCACTCTCAGGATCAGACAAAAACATACATACACTCAGATCTGGCAGAAAAGACCAAGTCTCTGGGATGACAGGGAGGTTCTTATGGGAAGCACAAGAAATAGGGACTCACCACGGTGCTGAGGAACACACACTGTAAGTGACCTCACCTGTTCAATACCTCTAAAATAGAACTCTACTCCTGGCAGCAGCAGACAGTGGCGCTTCGTAGATCACAGGTTTGCTGGTGTTGAACCTGTGAGAGCATCAAGAGACAATGACTGGACACAGATTAACATTCAATGCATACACTGATAGATCCATCCAAATAGAGGTAAGAACTATCTTTTATTGATTCAGGTGGGAAATTTGCAGAGTAGTGCTCTTTACAAAAGTCAGGAAGATCCCCCAGAAAATGACTAAGTCTTTGTATTTATAGCAGAAGAGCCAAGAGAAGTCTCATTGAAAAGTGTGAAAAACACTATTAATGACGTCACAAATCTGCCAAGACCATACTGGTTGCCTCGTTTTGCGTGCCGGTCTTCTCCTTTGGCAGTTGGGCGGGTTTTTTCTTGTGCACTGTAGGGGAATTTTGCCGCCCTTTACATGAACTTCATGTAGGAATACCTGCCGACGTTGGCCGATAAGCTGCCGACGGCGGCAATCTTGCCGACGTCGGTTAAAGTAAGCTGCCGACGTCGGTAGAGTTATACTCTGCGCGGCAATTTCCTTTTCCCCGCCATGGGGCGGGGTTTTCCATTTCACCGCCATGGGCGGGCTTTTTTGATTCGCCGCCTTGGGGCGGGCTTTTCTGGTTTTTGTGCCTGCCCTTGTGCTGCCGACGTCGGCGGTTCTGCCGACGTCGGTTTCTGTAAGGTGCCGACGACGACAGTATTGCCGACGTCGGCCGATGTCTTTGCTTTTCTTTGTGTTGTGGGCGGCGAATTCGCTGCCCTCTGCATTTTCTTCGTAGACGGGCTCATTTTACCCGCCCTTGTAGTGGGCGGCGATTCTGCCGCCCTCTGCATTTTCTCTGCCTCTTTTTTGGCTAAGTGTCGAACATTCTATTTTTTCCCCTTCTTCTCTTGCGGACGTCTGAAGACTCTGTCCTTCGCTACCTATTCTCTGCAACGGCGTTGTCAAGACCTAAAAGTGGACCTTGCAACCTGAAATGATTGGGCCTGCGAAGCAGGTGTAGGAGGTGACCGAGATTTTGCCTGAGGGGCAAAATTGGGTCAACAGTATGGTTGGCTAATATTTAGTATTGGCATAGCTTGAGAGAATCAGTGATGAGTATGGAGGTTTAAACACATGTAATGGGTTATATAAGATATGATCCATGCTTTGAGAGCTTGTGTGCACAAGTAAAATTCATCTAGTTGATCATAGTTTTCATCTAGACACTTTGGGTCCAGTGGCAAAAAAGATGAGTTGGTTATTTGATGACATCACCATTGCCACATGGAAAGGAGTCAAGGGGAAGTAGTCATATGGTTGTGATCACTATAGTCCCTAGTTGTTATACACTATATCTCAAGTCATGCATAAAAGTTTAGTCAAAGATATGAGGGTATAAATTTGGCTTCTCAATCAGAATTCATTATTTTCCCATACTTAGTAAAATTTTCAAAGTGGTCAGAAAAAGCTGAGTAAGCATGTTGACGAGGTCAGTATGCACATGTGTGGATGTTTCAAGAGAAGGTGATCATATGGGTTTTTTAATTTTTATACCTAGTTTATTTTTTATTAATTTTAGATCATATGATGTAGCACATCAAAATTTATGCTTGTGTAAATTTTGGCTCCTAAGCAAATTGACTATGTTTTCCCATCCTTAGCCAATTTTATAGAGTGGTGGAAAGAATTGAGTAAGCATTTTTAAGGTATTATATCTTGTATATATGAAGGTGTCAAGAAAATATAATCATATGGGTTTGTTTAGTTTTAATAAGAGGTGATTTGTCTTACGTTTGAGTTTATGCACTAAAGTGTGGCAGAAGTTATGGATGATCAAAGTTGGCCTCTCAAACAGATTTGGACAATGTTGGCTCTATGATAGAAGTTGATGAGAAGGAATTTTTATGGAATTATTTCTCACATATGTAAGAGTTTTAAGAGAATTTGGTCACATGGTTATATTATCCTATGGAAAGAGATCATTTGGTCCAAATTTTCAATCCTATGGCTAAGCATAGAAGAACTTATTAAGGTGTAAAAATGGCTACTTATGCATATTGATAGGGTCCCCATACTTGGTCATTTTTTAAAGGTGTTAAATCTTGAAAAAGATAAATGATGCATGATTTATCCAATGAGTTAAGATCCAATGAAATGAGGATAGGTTCATGACATTTAAAATCTAAGCAAAGGTCCAAGATCTTCATCAACTAGCTAGTGGATGATCATATAGTTTGATCAATGATGAACATTGATTAATAAGGTCCTTGTTGATCCATAGAGATTGATGTAGTATATTAAGTCAACATTTTGAGAGGACATGAGATGTGGTCAATGTGATATAAGTTTAACAATCAGCCTTGGTGGTTTATGTGTTAAATCTCGAATAATATTGATGGTGTGAGATTAATCCTAAGTTGATAGTCTATAAGATTCAAGAATAGTGTTCAAGGTTTAAATATGATGATTTGCTTTTAAATATTCAAATTTTTGAAGGAAATACCAATGTTTGGTTTTTAGACCATAAATTTTGATATAAGATTAATTTTCTCATATAGTAAAAAACAAAGTGGTAGAGGACTTTAAGGCACATCTAGAAATATGGACTTGAAGATATAATAGTGAATATAAATATAGGTATGGTTCTCCAAAGTTGATTATATGTTTGAATGTGTTTTATGAGTGATCCAAGAAGAATGTTTGAGTTTGTATTGATGTTATATCAATATCTCATGATGAATTATCTATTGTAGCATGGTGTAGACTCTATGAGGTAGCTCTTTGTGGATTTTGGAGGTGTAGTCAATTTGGTATGAACAATGCTTAATAAGTTGATTGTATATCTATCCATGGTGAAAATGTGTATAATATCTATGTTTGAGTTGTTTGAGCATGCATAGATGCAATATAATTTGACTATTATCATTTAAATACATCTAAGGGGACATAAGGAGTGGACCAATGTATTTTAAAGTGGTCCTAAGTCTTTTTTTTGTTTGAAGGAGAGAAAAAGCAGTGAATGGGTTCACATGAGACTTATAAGAGCTACAATTTCCTTGTTTAAAAGGTTTAGCTTGTTAAGGGTGACCCATAGATGTTATGACCAACCTATGTAGATTGTATTGACCCGTATATTTGTATGATATATATCTTAAGGGTTAAGACATGCCTAATGACCAACCAAGGTTATGATTAAAAAATATTTCTCTATAAATAGTGGAACCAAAGATGGTAGGTTTTAGATTAGTAAGTGAGAGACTAAGGAGCAAATTGAGAGAGACTTGTGTGTGTGTTTTGGGGAGTGAAGGAAAATTAGAGTACCCCGAGGATGAGATAAAGAGTAGATCAATTTTAGGACTATTGGTATGATTTTTTGGTCATAATTTTGTTAAGAGAATAGTGTGCTTGGTGTTTGAGTGTGAACTAAGGTGAAGAGTGATTATTTGAGGTCCATCATCAAGTGTTGTTGACATTAGTTTAGAGGTGGAATTATTTCTAGGTGATATGGTGGTAGCTCAATATCTAAGGTGGTTAAAGCCTCCTTGCAAGGTAAAACTTAATAAAAGTTATAGTTATTTTTTTAGCACAGCTAGATAGGTATGGTATCACCTTGTGAGATTGGTGTCTCAAAAAATAGGGATTGTATTTCCTTGATCAATTACAACTAGTCTAAATTGGTTCTTATCATTATAAGATAGTAGTCCAATTGTAGGTTTTAGTGGGTTTTACTCCCTAAGATGGTTTCCCATGTATGGAGTGTGGTGTTTGATTAATCTTGCATTGTCTCTCTTGATTATTACTTTGTATGATATCTATATTTCATGAATTCTTGTGGTAAAGTGGTTAAGTAATTGTAAAGATTAGAAATGAAGTTTAGATTATTTGGGCTCACTGATTCACCCCCCTCTTATTTATTGTACCTCTTCAAATTGGTATCATAGTGAGGTCCTTTGGTAAAGGCTTGATATCTTAAAGGTGATCCAAGGTACAATGGCTAGTCAGAATGTACAAGGTGGTTTCTCTATTAATCAAGAACCAATGCTCAATGAATCTAATTATGATTTTTGGAGTGTTAGGATGAAGACCTACATTATGTCCTTGAGGTTTTGATGTATGTAAATTAGTTTTGGATGGTTATGTTGTTCCTATTATTCCTCCATCTAGTGTTGCAGACAAGAAGCTATTTGAGAATAAATCTAAGGCAATGAATGCCATTACTTTTGGTCTTACAGAAACTAAGGTCACCAAAGTAATTCATTTCACAATGACCAAACAAATATGGGATAAATTGAAGACTATTTTTGAAGGAGATTCAAAGTTTAAGCTTACTAAGTTGTAGACTCATAGAAGGCAATTCAAAAGTCTTAAGATGAATGAAGAAGATACTATGGCATCCTTTTTATAAAGATTTAATGAGATTGTGAATATCATCAGAGGTCTTAAAGAGAATATTGAAGAGATTACTATTTGTCAAAAGTTTTTAAGCTCTTTATCCCCCATGTTTGATCCAAAGGTTTTTGATATAGAAGAGATTCATGACCTTACTTAGTTGAGGATGGACTAATTGGATGACACCCTTACTACATATGAGATGAGGAATATTGATGATATACAACCAAATAAGGAAGAATAATTCAAGATAGAGATGAATCCTAAGAAGAAGTTCCAAGGTAATAAATCCAAATATGATGACATATCTAACATTGATGATGATCAAATAATTACTTTTAATTGTGCAGATATAGGACATTTTTCTTAGAATTGACCTCATAGGCATGAGAAGAAAGATGATGAAGGAAAAGATGAATATAAGAATACATAGAAGAAAGGTTTTAGAAAGTTTAACAACAAGAAGAGGTCTTTCAAGAAAAAAAAGAGTCTTTACACTAAAGAATATTTCATCTCATCAGATGAGAGTGAAGACAATGACTCAAAATATGATAATGAAAATAATGGTTCTACTGAAGATAAATTTATGTTCATGGCTGAGAAAAAAATTTGATCATAGTAAAAGGGATCTACTTGGAGTGATTTATATGATGATGAATATGAGGTGGGCTATGAGACTACATTAACTAATGCTTATGAAGAACTAAAGATTGAGAAGAAGATCAATAAGAAGATGAAATCTAAACTCAAGGAATGTGAGGACCAATTCAGTGTGTTTAAAGAAAGAATGGATGAAGATTCTAAGGAGCATGAAGATGTGGTAAAATATCTCAATTGTCAATTGGACATCCTATATACAAGCCTAAAGGCTAAATAAGATGAATGTTCAAGGTATGTTTCTGAAAATAAATCTTTGAAATCTAAGCTAGAAAAGAAAACCACTAAGGTGAAGATATTTATGAGATTTGAAAAGAGCTCATGGGATATAGAAAATATTTTGAGTGGTCAAAATCATGTTAGTGATAGAACTGGTCTTGTATATGAAGAAGAACAAAAGATAGTAACTCAAGACAAGATGAAGGCTAATATAAACTAGGTCAATCATACTTTGAGGATAAATCATTAGACAAGGAATGAAGGTGTTGGTAGAGTAAAAACAAATTAGATCAAATAACTAAATTACATGAGGTATTCAAAATTCAATGGTTATTATTATACATGTAAACAATTTGGTCATAAGGATAGAGACTGTAAGAGATCTAATAGAAATCAATTTGCATAGGACTATGGGTGTCATCATTCAAAATGTGTGAATAGAATAAAGTGATTTAACTATCTTGATGTGGGACATGTATCAAATTTATGTCCAAATACTTTTCTTACAAAAGGTATGGTGTGCTACATTTGTGAACAGAGAGGTCACATTGCTAAGTTATGCAAGCAAAGGCCTACAAGATAGAATATATTTAATCAGGCTCCTAATTTTCAAGAAAGAAGGCAAGTTAACACATGGAAGCTAAAGGTGAAAAGTGTGAATCTTGATGGGACTATAAGTCCAAATAATCAATTTTCTATGGTGGAGAATATTTTTGAAGTTGAAGAGTCCCATGAGGTCTCATTATCTACTCATGTTGAGAATGAAGAAATCAAGCTCAAGGAGAATACTAAGTTATTGGTTGAGGCTAGTCCTAAGGTATATATGGATCCAAGTGAACATCCTACTATTATTGATCATGTATATTGAAAAAAAATTAGTTGTATATGCTTAGTAATGAAGTTCCGAACTACAAGGATGATCCTTTAGATGAAAGGGTATGTAATGATTTTGTGTTTTTTCCTTTTATTATCAATCCAATTATAGAATAAAAGGAGAATGTTTTAGTAGTTGAGTAAGGTATTTCTATTAATCCAAAGAAGAATAATAAGAAGAATAAGAAGTATCAGTTGAGAAAGAAGGAGATTAAATATGAGGATTTATTTTTATTTTAGAGCATTAAGGTAAAGAAAGTATGTTTATCTATGCTTCTTAAGAGACCTCTTTCAAGTGGAGGAGCAAATTTTGTTGTAGTGTTTTTAAATTGGAATAGTCTGTAAGGTTAGATTTAAGGTGCTCAAGCTTATAAATGCTAATTAGAGAAGGTCTTTTGTTAAGGGTGAGTAACAAGTTCATGAGCTTATTTCAAAGGTTTATAAAGCAACTATAGTATAGAGTCATATTTGGTGGTTATAGGTGGCTTAATGAGATTGATCCAAATATCAAGAAGTGTTTGATTCTCATAAATGTCTATGAATTTCTTTGTGGTGTGATCTAGGTATTTTTGAGATATGAAGGTATGTATGTGCCAATTGAGGAATTTTGTTAGCTCTCAAGTTTCCCAATTTGTGTTTAAGAGTTTGTAGGTTATAAAATGGGTAGCACTAAATTTTTTGGTCCATAAGTATGTGATGGGTATATATAGGTGTGCAAGTAGTTTTAGAGGTGTAAATTGACCAGAAGGAGATTTGTTGACCCTGCTTGGTTTGAGTTTCAAGGGTTTTGGGATATAATAGAAAAGTGGTCTACCTTATGATTTGATTTATAAGGTTTATAAATTTATTTAATGAGATAAATGGGTGGTCAAATCATCCTTCATAAATATTTGAAGGTGTTGATGATTTAAAATTGTGCTTGATCTTAATCAATCAACAATGGGAAGTTTCAAGCTGTGGGACATTGCGGCTTGAAACAACCTCTAGATTTTAGAGAAGCTGGTCTCTTCTTTTTCTATCCAGTGTTTTGGAAAAGGGATAAGAGATTAAAAAAAAATGCAAATGCAATAACTGAAACCTAACTATGGCAATGCGCCTAAGTGTAATCCTAATCCTAACCTGAGCACAATGAGACTATTATAGGATTCAATTACATTTAAGAGTAGACAAGTGCATGATCAATGTAAAAGATTAGAATAATAGAAACAGAGGCTCATAATAGGGAATTCTTTTGTTGAGATACAGAGAATGTCAATAAAGGCATAGTGTTCAATCTTCTTAATAGAATCTTCCAATCACATAAGAGGCACAAAAATCACGTACAGTTATGTAGAACTTTCGACTCAAGAAAATGAGACAAAAGCAAATGACATTCTTAATCACAACTACAAAGAGTCTATAGTATAAACTACCTTTTCAAATGACATAGATAACACCAACCAAGGCATGGAGTTCAATCTTCTTAATTCATTCAGCCACATAAAAGGCACAGAAACATGCACAGTTACATCAACTTTACAACTCAAGAAAATTGAGACAAGAGCAAATGATATTACTAGTCAAAACTCCAAAAAGTCTAAAACTATAGAATTTCCCCTCTTTCTAATTTACAATTTTTCCCTTTTATAGCCTCAGATTTCTCCTTCCATCACTCCCCTTCCCGCGCAATTCCACTTTGTCCTTTACTCACAAGGGAAAAATAGATGGCACTTTCAATGTCTTGGGGGCTCCAAAAATCTACCCAACAAACTGTTCCATCTACTCGAATTAACTCCAGTCAATTTTCCCTCCATCTTTGATGTAACAGATAGATGGACACTCTGTGCTGGTGACATAGAAAAGGACACTTAGTCAATTCATGAAAATTCTCTTTATTATCTAGAAGGCACTAAAAAATGACACTTGGTGCTCTCTGCCTAATTTATTTAAGACACACAGCTCTCCCACTTCTCTTTGGTTGTGTTGTAGTATCATTCGAGACACATATTAGACTCTTACATATGGTGACACTTGGTAGCTTCCGTAGACTTTTGAAGTAACACCTGAGGCCCAAGACAATCTTTATTCAGCAATGAAACTTGAAGATGATCATCCAGTTGTTGACATGTGGAGGCTTCCATGGCTTCGGGGAAGATACGTAGCATCTTCCACTACATTAGTTAAGAGTATGTGGTGGCTTCCACTTTTCCTAGGAATGGAGTAGAGAGGGGATCAGAGAGTGACACTTGGCACTTCCACTCATCTTCGACATTTAATCAAAATGAAACAAATGCCTTGTTGTCCTCTAAAAGAGTGCTCACCTGACTATCTCTCAAATGCTGACATGTGGTGACTTTTGCTTTCTTCTAAAAGTGGTCCAGGGCCTTCCTTAATTGCCACTTGGCACCTTCCACTGCATCCTGCTACTTAGCCTTTTGAAAACCTTTGCTGAAAAAAAGAAATGTGGGTATCAATATGAGACACAGATGCTGACACATGGAAGCTTTCACTTAGCCATTATTAGGTATGTGGCACGATCCATGGTTCTCTGGAAAGTTATAAAAAGAGTCTTGGATGATGCCAGTTGGCTAGCCCCATGTTTTGGAAAGTGACACTTGGTAATTTCCACTTGAATTCAAACATTTAGGCAAAATGAAAGAAACAAGAGAGGAGAAAGAAGACTCATGCTCGGACAGTGAGACTTGGTGGCCTTTACCACACTTTGACACTTAGACAGAAAATGAACTCATGCTCTACCCCAACTCTACCATTATGACCAAGGTATACGGGAACCAAAACTATAGTGCTCGACTGAAAATTTGAATGCAACGTAGAGTAAAAATTTACTCTACAGTTACTAGTGACCCTCAAGACTTTTGCGCCTACTCAAAAAGAAAACTCCACCTCCCACTAGATCAAAATTGCAAAAATTACAGCCTCAAAAGAGCCATTAACATATGTTTAAAAACACTTATTTAAAAGAAAAGCGGGGAAAAAACAAAAAAATAATGCAAGAAGGGAAATTATTTAACTATAATACATTAGAGATCCAAGTCAATTGAAATGTTTCAAATAGATTCCATTTACAAGAATCTCTTCAGGTTCCCCTTCCATTGACTCTAGCTTGAAAGAATTCCTCTACTTACATGTGCGAATTCTATACGAGCCAATCCATAGTGCTTCAAATTTGATATGCTAGCTCGGCTTGGCGGCCCGTGCATCCCATTTCAAAACAATCAAGCCCACCTTAAAATTAGGATTCGAAGTCCTTTTATCACAACAGTCCTTAAAAATTCCCTAATGCTTGATCAATGAATCATGGGCTATATCCCTCTTTTCCTAAACTTTCAAAAGTTCTGTGAGTCTGACCTGCATGGGGCCATTTTCTTCAATCTCAATTTGTTTGATCAGCTGAAGAGTAGGGATTTCCAAGCTTAGGGGAATCACATCAGACTTTCCATATACCAATTCATATGGAGACATTTTGATCACCTACTTGGGCATGATTCTATCAGCCCATAGTGCTAGATTAAGCACTTTATGCCACTCTTTGTGATGATCAGACCCTATTCTTTTGATGAGTCTTATCAGGTTCTTATTATTTGATTCTACCAGACCGTTACCTTGAGGGTAATAGTTAGATGAAGTTTTTAGATATATTCCATGTCTCAAGGTAAATTCAGATACTTTAGACCCCAAGAATGCTTTAGCATTATCCGAAATGATGGTGTGGGGAGCCCCAAAGTGAGTATTGATACCTCCTAGAAAATCTAGGATCATATTCTCTATTGCTTCCTTAAGTGGGACTGCCTCGGTCCATCTGGTGAACTAGTATGTGGCAGTTAATATCCATTTGTGACCCATACTAGACACTGGATTTATCATTCCAATGAAGTCAAGACACCATTGAGGAAATGGTTCATCCACAATTATAGGACTAAGGGGCATGGCTGCATTCCTCCTCATCCCCATATAATGCTGGCAGGATTGACATTTTCTAACCAGCTGATAACAATTTGAAAATAAAGTAGGCCAAAAATATCCTACCTCACTTATCATTATGGTTGTGGTCTTTGTAGAAAAATTCCCCCTTGATACTCCATGATGCATTTCATGTAGTATTCTCTTAGTTTCAGCCTGTTCTACACATCATAACAATTTTCCATTAGAATTTCTTCTAAAAGGGACTTGTTCAATTAAAACAAAATGAACTCCTTACATCCTATAATATCTCCTCTTGTTTTGAGGGAGTTCTCTCAAATAAATCCCATTTTTCATAAATTGAATCCTACTTGTGACCAAAGATTCCTGATCAACCTCTTTTAATTTTAACACCGTCTCTGGCTCTCCTTCTGAATCTGCTTCCTCAGGTAACATCTTTTTCATCTCTTGGGTTATATATTGGCACATACCCCTACCTCTGACTAGCTTGGTGGGTCTGACCTCCACATCATATTCAAGGATCTTAGTGATCCAATTAGCTCTTTTCTCAGTAATCTCCCCCTCCATGATGTATTCCCTGACACTTGGGTGAGCTACAAGTATCAAAATTTTGTTGCCTGATATCAGATGCCTGAATTTATTGAGGGCTTTGACCATGGCATAGGCTTGTCTTCCCACAAAATTATACCTAGTCTTGTAATCTCGTAGAGTTCTTGAGAAAAATGTTATTGGGTGCTCCCCCTCTAGCCTGTCATTCTTTTGAGTCAAGATAGCAACAATACTTGACTCCCCTCCATAGACATACATTACAAAGGGCATGGAAAAATCTAGGTTCTTGAGCACTATGGCTACTGAGATAGCCTTATTAACCCCCTCAAAAGCTTTCCTTCCTTTTGTAGTCCACTTGAAGACCAGGTCCTTTTTTAGCAAGAGTGTCATTGATCTAACCAAGCTTGCAAAATCATATATGAATTTACTAACAAAATTGATCCTCCCTAAAATGGACTGGATTGCCTTTTTATTTGCTAGAAGAGGTAGGTCTATTATAGCTACAATTCTCTCAAGATATATAAAAACCCCTTCCTTAGATACTATGTGCCCCAACAGTTTACCTTGAGGTACAACCAAAATACATTTCTTGGGATTTAATGATATCCCAAAATCCTGACATTTCTCAAAGACAGATTCTAAATGATCAAAATGGTCATTTGCATTTTTTGAGAAAATAGTGAGGTCATCCAAATAGACATGGATGACCTTATTTATAAGCTCACCAAAGGCTATATCCATAGCTCATTGAAAGGTGGCTCCTGCATTTGATAAGCTGAATGGCATCTTCGCATAGGCAAATGTCCCCCATTTGGTAGTGAAAGCAGTTTTGTACTCGTCTTCCTCAGCTAGCCAAATTTGATTATACCCAGAGAAACCATCAAGTAAAGAAAACCTCTCTGATCCAGCCATAGTTTGCAAAATTTGTTCCATAGAGGGTAAGGGATAGTGGTCTTTTAGATATGCTCTATTTAGATCTTTGAAATCTACACACAGTCTTACATCTCCATTCTTTTTCCTAACTAGGACTAGATTTGATACCCAGGTCGAGTGCTTGATTGGAAATATTATTTTGGAATCTAAAAGTTTCTAAAACTCATCTACCATTAGAGGCTTGATCCTTGGATTTACTGGCCTCTATTTTTGTCTGATGGTCTTGGATCCCTTAGTCAATTCTATTGTGTGCTGGATAATGTCTCTATTGTATCCATGAAGGTCTTCATAGCTCCAAGCTATGACTCTGTCATAATTTTGGCACAACTCGATTAATTTTCCCTTCTCTTCTTGAGTTGTGGAATTCCTGACTTTTAGTCTTTTCCCATCACTCACCTCTACTTCAGAATAGTCTGCCTTATCTACCTAGAACCTTTTCTTTCTTAGGCTTACATCCTCTGGGTCAAACAAGTTTTCTAAGGTGATCAATCCCTTGGGGAGCTTATTAGTCCTTAATTATATAATCTGATCACCATATGCCCCTTCAATTTTAGTTTGCAACTAATCAGCAAACTCATCTGATTCTTGAAAGAAATAGACTAACTGAGCATCATTTTCAAACACTTGCCAATTTTCATCGTTGTCTAGGATGGTTGGTCTCACTATAACTTTTACTGACTCATTATTAACCAGTAGGCCAGTTGCTAGGTTAAACTCTGAGCCATCCTATTAGCCTCAGAGTTTTGACTTCTAGGGATTATCTCAATATTAAAAGATTCAAAATCTTCCATCAAATCCAAAATCCTATGCCTATAGGATCTCATTCTCACATTTTTGGCTGCTGCCTTTTCCCTAATTTGCTTTACTACTAATTCTAAATCTCCTTTTACTTTTAGGTTCTTTATTCCATTTTTCTTGGCTAATAGGAGCCCATGTACTAAAGATTCATATTCTACATCATTATTAGTGCAAGCAAATTGGAATCGGATAGCCCTTAAAATTTTATCACCGTTTGGAGTAGTAAGACAAATTCCTACTCCAGCACCATGTTTACTTCTAGCCCCATCAAAATTCAAAGTCCAAACCTCTGAATCTTGACTAGTAGGTTCCTCTTTCCTTATAACATTTGGGATTGCTTGATCCTCATCAAAAATGACATACGTGCCCAAACTAGTAGAGTCATAGTTCTCATATGAGTCGTTATGCATCATAGCCAACAACTAGCTATTTTCTTCTTCTTGATCATGCTTAGTCTAGTCACCTAGTTCTTCAACAAAAATCCTTTCTTATTTATTCATCATGGCATGATCTACTTCTAATTTTGTTGTTGGTTCATTGGTGATATGGTCTTTCGACAGTGGTTCAGATAGAATTTTCATCTTTGAACCGTATTTGGTTCTCAGGATGAGGTGAAACTAGTCAAGAGACATATATCCTCCTATTTTTTCTGTAAAGTCTCTAGATAAACATAAACCAAAGATAGGATGTATATCTATGACAACTATATCTTGGTTAACAATTATTCTGGGACATGTGTATAACTACAAGGGGAGTTGTTTAATTCTCCCTATGGTTTGCATTGTTTTGCCATCTAGCTACATAACTCCCTTTACAAGGGGTTCATATTTTATTTTCAAAGCATCAACTATTTGTTTGGGCATCCTAGTTTTACTAGCTCCTGAATCTATCAATGCATTATGCAGGAGTTTCTTTCCAACTATCAGAGTTAAATAGAAAGGCTCTGGCTTGGATCTACTTACTTGTGCTGCATTGTTCACGAAGGCTATTTTCATTGGAGGAATCGTATCTTTGAGTTTTTCCTTTCCAGTAGGTCCTTCCTTGGTAACAACACATTCAAGCACTATTTTCCCTTACAGAGCTTCTTGTAGTAGTGACTTTTGTTCAGGAATAGCCAAAATATCCCATATTAACACTTGTGTTGGAGTCTTCTTTAATTGGTCTATTACATTGATTGGTCGCAAGGACTAAGTTTTTTGGTAATAGGGATACCTCATTTTTTCCTAAATTTGGGTAGGAATCTCTTGATCTCATACTGATCAAGGCACTTCTTGTCTAATAGGAACACTCCTTTGCCCCTGAGATGGAGGATTATTCTTGACTTGACCACTTACAATCTCAGGCTGTTCCAC
Organism: Torreya grandis; assembly: GCA_037957365.1. Lineage (NCBI taxonomy): Eukaryota > Viridiplantae > Streptophyta > Pinopsida > Cupressales > Taxaceae > Torreya > Torreya grandis. The sequence goes on along the minus strand of JARHVA010006155.1, from coordinate 513,098 downwards.
CGTCTTCTTCTTTGATATGGTGTAATAATCATATTACACTACTGGCCTCTGGGAGGTAGATGCTTCGTTTAAGAAAACTAATTCTTCATCCTCAACCCATGAGAACAAAGCATGTTCAATGGCTATTTCTTCCTCTTGTTTCAAGGACATTCCTTGCATTTGAGCCACTAGGACTAAATTTTGCATATTAGGAGACTGGTAGGCTTGATTGTTACTGGTAATGGCAAACTGACCATCCATTCTTCTCTGCTCAACCACCCTTTGTTATAGATTACCCCTAGGACAATCTATGGGTGTGTGAGCATCATTGCAAGGGAAACACCAAGCATTAGTATCATCCACATAATTATTTTGACTCGGAACCATCTCCCTATTTGAGTTAGGAGGAAGGGTTTGTGAGGGTGTGGGAACTGCAACTAATTGATTTGCTGGTTGATGGTTGGTTTGCCTTGGAGGGCCTTGATATTGGTTTGGTTGGGATGAAAACCTATTTCCTTGATAGCCTTGATATGGAGGCTTAGGGAAAGTATTCTACTACCTCTTTATATTAATTAGCTCATTGGAGAATTTCCTTAGCATATTATTGATATCATCCATCTCAGATGACTGAGCAGGGACCGGTTGCTTTGTAGATGATGGAGAGTAAGTATACATAGACACAAGTGGGCTTACAACTTTAGGGACTTCTTGAGGTAAGGGCAAGGTAATTTCTAGGAATACAGGCATGGGAGGCCTTGGAGGTAACTTTTCAGCATCAATTAAATGATTCTCAGCTCTGACTGCGTAGTCATAAGCCACTAGCAAAGTGTGTCCTCCCAGTGACTGAATCATAACAGAATATCTAAATTTAAATCCTTGAGATAGAATACTATGGCCATACCAGGTGGTGGTTTAGCTATAATAGGGATTCTATCCCAAGTTTTCTAGAATTTGGTGTTGAAGTCAGTCATCTCCTCTTGTGGTCCCCTTTGAATGGTGATTAATTACTGTAATAAAGAAGACTTATCACCCTTCTCTACAAATCTTTCAAAGAACTGATATCCGAGGTGGTCCCATGTAGATATGGTATTTGAGGTTAAATATTGATACCATTCTAAAGCCTTCCCTTTGAATGAGGCTGCTAATAACCTTAGGGCCACATTTTTCTCTGCGACACCATGTATGGCACAAACATCTAATACATCTTGAAGATGTTCCATGGGAGTTTTTGAGTCTTGCCCACTGAATTTGGGTAGAGCTTTTAGAGCATTTACTAGGATAGGATCCCAAATGGCTGGTGGTGTTGGGAGGATTAAGGGGCTACCAGTGTTCCAACTTGCATAATTTTTTGGGGGTATAGGGGCTCTCATGTTTGGTATTGGTACAAACTGGTTAGCTCTTCTTCTTGGACTAATTACTAGAGGTGGCAAAAGAATACCTAGATTTATAGTAGATTTTCATCTGGTGACTGGTCCACAGCTCTGACTCCTCATAGCTCTTTGGTTCATATGGTCTTGAAAGAAACTTCAAGATCATCCCACTGGGTGTGCCAAAAAATTTTGATGATTTAAAATTGTGCTTGATCTTAATCAATCAACAATGGGAATTTTCAAGTTGTGGGACATTGCGGCTTGAAACAACCTCCAGATTTTAGAGAAGCTGGTCTCTTCTTTTTCTATCCAATGTTGGGGAAAAGGGATAAAGGATTAAACAAAAATACAAATGTAGGAACTGAAACCTAACTATGGTGACGTGCTTGAGTGTAATCCTAATCCTAACCTGAGCATAGTGAGACTATTATAGGATTCAATTACATTTAAGAGCAGACAGGTGCATGATCAATGTAAAAGATTAGAATAATAGAAACAGAGGCTCACAATAGGGAATTCTTTTGCTAAGATACAGAGAATGTCAACAAAGGCATAGTGTTCAATCTTCTTAATAGAATCTTCCAATCACATAAGAGGCATAGAAATCACGTATAGTTATGTAGAACTTCTGACTCAAGAAAATGAGACAAAAGCAAATGACATTCTTAATCACAACTACAAAGAATCTATAGTACAAACTACCTTTGCAAATGACATAGATAACACCAACCAAGGCATGGAGTTCAATCTTCTTAATTCATTCAACCACATAAAAGGCACATTTACATTAACTTTACAACTCAATTGAGACAAGAGCAAATGATATTACTGGTCAAAACTCCAGAAAGTCTAAAACTATAGAATTTCCCCCATTTCTAATTTACAATTCTTCCCATTTTATAACCTCAGATGTCTCTTTCCATCACTCCCCTTCCCACGCAATTCCATTCTATCCTTTACTCACAGGGGACAAATAGACAGTGCTTTCAATGTCTTGGGGGCTCCAAAAATGTACCTGGCAAACTATTCCATCTACTCAAACTAACTCCAGCTGAGTTTCCCTCCATCTTTGCTATAACAGATAGATGGACACTCCATGCTAGTGACATGGAAGAGGAAACTTAGTCAATTCATGAAAATTCTCTTTATTGTCTAGAAGGCACTAGAGAATGACACTTGGCGCTCTCTACCTGATTCATCGAAGACACGCAGCTCTTATGCTTCTCTTTGGTTGTGTTATAGTATCATTCGAGACACATATTAGACTCTTACAGATGGTGACACTTGGCAACTTCTGTAGACTTTTGAAGTAACACATAAGGCCCACCATAATCTTTATTTAGCAATGAAACTTGAAGATGATCTCCTGGTTGTTGACATGTGGAGGCTTTCATGGCTTCAAGAAAGATACGTAGCATCTTCCACTGCATTAGTTAAGAGTATGTGGCAGCTTCCACTTTTCCTGGCAATTGAGTAAAGAGAGGCTCAGAGAGTGACACTTGGCACTTCCGCTCATCTTCAACATTTAATCAAATTGAAACAAATGCCCTACTATCTTCTAAAAGAGTGCTGACCCAACTATTTCTCAGATGTCGACACGTGGTGACTTCCACTTTCTTTTGAAAGTGGTCCAAGGCCTTCCTTAACTGCCACTTGGCACCTTCCACTGCATCCTACTACTTAGCCTTTTTAAAACCTTTGCCAAAAAGAATAAATGTGGGTATCGATATGAGACATGGATGATGACACATGGAGTCTTTTGCTTAGCTGCTATTAGGTACGTGGCATGATCTGTGGTTCTCTGAAAAGTTATAAAAAGAGTCTCGGATGATGCCAGTTGGCCGGCCCCATGTTTTGGAAAGTGACACTTGGTAGTTTCCACTTGAATTCAAACATTTAGGCAAAATGAAAGAAATAAAAGAGGAGAAAGAAGACTCGTGCTTGGACAGTGACACTTGGTAGCCTTCACTACACTTTGACACTTAGATGGAAAATGAACTCGCACTCTGCCCCAACTCTGCCGCTATGACCAAGGTATATAGGAACTAAAACTGCAGTGCTTGACTAAAAATTTGAATGCAACATAGAGTAAAAATTTACTCTACAGAAGGTTTTTGATTCTCAATTTATTCAACTCTTTGTCAATATGGGGGCTTAATTGGTTAGTTAATTAGTGAATGGAGTATGATGTAGATGATGAAATTGGTGATTAAAACTGGTCTGCTTGAGGGGGAATATGAGAGTGATCCAAATATGGAGTTTAAATTTTTAAAAATGTATCTATTGAAAATTGTGGTCTCTTCAAGTTTTAGGTAGGGTTATAAGGAGGCTAAATAGGACTAGTTTAAATAAGAGTCTTTTTTGCTTAGTTTATACAAAAGAGCAAGGTATGAGTATCTAAAGGTATGTTTTTATGTTTTTTTAGTGCATGTTTCCTATTTTTTATAGTGTAGATGTAGAGGTTATGGTCATGGAAGTGTCTTTAGAAAATGTGCATGGTGTTTCTTCATGGTGTATGGAAATATGAAGATGCTCAGAAGGTGCCATAACTCAAATTTATTAGAGGGAGTCCCTCTTAGATGTTTTCTAGTGAGTTAGATCATATTTAAATTCTTTTATGTGTTATTTTTCCATTTCTTTCAATGCTTGATTTAAGAGATTGTTGACATGGAGTAAGAAGATATTGTCAATACAAGAAGAGGTGGTTCAAGGTACGGAAGAATTTGTATCATCTTTCTAAGATGGTCCTTTCTAATTTTGATAAGTATTAATAGGTCCTCAAGATTAGATTATGCCCACTTTGTCATTGTGTCAAAGGGGGAGAAAGTTCTTGTTCTAGGAGTGTTTTGAAGAGAGAAAAGGTGAGCTATATATTACTATATTGATGGGTGTTTACATCAATGACAAAGGGGGAGATTGTTGGAGAGTTGTCATTTTTATGTCTTAAAAGTGTCATAGATGTGTCCTATTGAGTAGATGAAGTGCACTGATAGTCTATATGATAATGACAAAGTGTGAAATGTGCCTATTCTTGTATAACAAAGTGTGCAATGTGCTTGTTCTTGTATGTTTTATGTATGGCTGGCTAATATTTAGTATTGACATAGCTTGAGAGATTAAAGGATGAGTATGGAGGTTTAAACATGTATAGGGGGTCCTATAAGATATGATCCATACTTTGAGAGCTTGTGTACATAAGTAGAAATCATCTAGTTGATCATAGTTTTCATCTAGACACTTTGGGCCTAGTGGTAGAAAAGATGAGTTGGTAATTTGATGACAACACCATTTCCACATGGGAAGGATTCAAAGGGAGTTGATCATATGGTTTTTATCATATTAGTCCATCCTTTTTATATACTATATCTTAGTTCATGCATCAAAACTTGGTAAAATATATGAGGGTGCAAAGTTGGCTTCTCAGTCAGAATTCATTGTTTTCCCATACTTAGCCAAATTTTCAAAGTGGCCAGAAAGAGCTGAGTAAGCATGTTGATGAGGTTAGATTTGCACATGTGGATGTTTCAAGAGAAGGTGATTATATGGTTTTGTTCATTTTTAGACCTAGTTTATTGGTGCTTAGTTTTAGATCATACAAAATAGTGCATCAAAAGTTATGCTTGTGTAAATTTGGGCTTCCAAGTAGATTGACTATGTTTTCCCATATTAGCCAATTTTGCAGTGTGGTAGAAAGAGTCAAGTAAGAATTTTTAAGGTGTTATATTTTTTACATGTGAAGGTATTGATAAAATATGATCATATGGGTTTTTTGATTTTTAAATAGAGATGATTTTTGCTAATTTTGATTTCATGCACTAAAGTTTGGTAGAAGTTATGGATGATCAAAGTTGGTCTCTCAAGCAGATTTGGACAGTATTGACTTTGTCACAACAGTTGATGAGAAGGCATGGTTATGGAATTATTTCCCACACATGCAATAGCTTCAATAATAATGGGGCACATGGTTGGATTCTACTATGGAAGGAGATCATCTGGTCCAAATTTGAGATCTTGTGGGTAAGCACAAAAGAAGCTATTAAGGTGTAAAAATGGCTACTCATGCATATTGACAAGGTCCCCATAGTCATTTTTTGAAGATATTAAATCTCGATCAAGATCAATGGTATAGGTGAAAAAACTTTAACATCTAAGCAAAGGTATAAGATATTGATCCAATGGCTGACAGATGATCATATAGTTTAATCAATGGTGAGTATTGATTGATAAGGTCCTTATTGATCCATAGAGATTGATAGGGTGCATTAAGTCAATATTTTGAGAGGAAATGAGATATGGTCAATGTGATAAAATTTTAATTATTGGATTTAGTGGTATATGCATTAAATCTTAGACAATATTGATGGTGTGAGATTGATCCTCAGATGAGATTCCACAAGATTTGAGCATAGTGTTTGTGGTTTAATTGTGACCGTTTGCTTTTGAATATTTTAATTTTTGAAGGAAAGACTATTGTCTAGTTTTTTATCATAAATTTTGATAGAAGATGATTTTTCTCATATATTAAAAAACAAAGTGGTAGAGGAATTTAATATGAATCTATAAATATGGACTTGAAGATATAAAAGTGAATATAAACATAGGTATGGTGCTCCAAAGTTGACTATATGTTCGACTGTGTTCTGTGAGTGATCTAAGAAGAATGTTTGAACATGTATTGATGTTATATCAATGTCTCACAATGAATTATATATTAGATGATGTTGTATACTCTATGAGGTAGCTATATGTATATTTTAGAGGTGTGGTTAATCTATCTTGAGTATGAAAAATGCTTAATAAGTTGATTATATGTTCATCCATGGTGGCAGTGTGCATAAGGTATGTGTTTGAGTTATTTGAGCATATGTAGAGGAATTGACTATGATCATTTGAGGATGTCAAAGGGTACATAAGGAGTGTACCCATGTATTTTAAATTGGTCCTAAGTCTTTGTTTTCTTTAATAGATATATAAAGGAGTGAATGGGTTCACATGAGACCTAATAGAGCAACAAGTGTCTTGTTAAAAAGGTGTAGTTTCTTAAGGGTGACTCATAGATGCTATGGTATACCTATTTATATTATATTAAGACTTATATTTTTATGATAGATGTATTAAATTTTAATACATGCCTAATGTCTGATCAAGGTTGTGATTAACAAAGATTACTCTATAAATAGTTTAACCAAAGATGGTGGGTTCTAAATTAGTAAGCGAGAAACTAAGGAGTGAATTGAGAGAGACTTGTGTGTGTTTGGGATCAAAGGAAGGGTAGAGTGCCTTGAGGATGTGATAAAGATCAAAATATTTTGAGGACTATTGGTATGACTTATTGATCATAATTCTATTGAGATAATAGTGCACTTGATGATTTATTATGAGTGAAGGTGAAGAGTTATTAGCTAAGATCCATCATCAGGTGTTGTTGATATCAATTCAAAGGTGGAAGTGTTTCTAGGTGATATTATGATAGCTTAGTATCTAATGTGGTTATAGCCTCTTTTCAAGTTAAAACTTGATAAAATGTTTGGTTGTTGTTATAGTTTCGATAGACAAGTGTGGTAATACCTTGTGTGATTGGTGTTTTACTAAATAGGGATTATAGTTCCTTCATCAGTTTTAGTTAGTCTAAATTGGTTCTTGTCATTAGAAGATAGTAGCCCAATTATAGGTTTTAGTGGGTTTTATTCCCCAATAGGGGTTCCAACATATTCCATGTGTTATGTGATTTATCTTTTATTATCTATCTTGTTTATTGCTTTGTATGATATGTATGTTTCATCAATGATTTTGGTAAACTAGTTAAGTAATTGTAAAGATCAGAATTAAAGTTTGGATTATTAAGGCTCACTAATTAACTCCCCCCCTCTCAATAATTATACCTCTAGTAGTAGGAACTTGAATTTAGAAACAAAATCAAGATCTCATGGTTGGTTAAGAGCATCAATATCTTCATAATGATTACTATAAGATATGTTTATCCAACGTAGATCTAATAATTTGATCATTGAATTAGCTAGAATATCACTCATGGATCCACATGTTCATCTAAGAATGAAAGACATTTGGGAATCTGAAGGTGGCATGTGGTCATGTTATGACATTATAAAAACTACCCTACACTTGATTATATTTTGATTTAGTTCCCTTGATGTTCAATCAGGTTCAACTACCATCTCCATTTATGGGTCAATCCACATAGAATAGTTAGTTGACATGTGGTTGCATAAGTTCATCTTTGGGTTCTACCTCATCACCCTACATAAGTAGTGCAATTTTTGAGCACCTATATTTTTGGGACAGGGTGTGTATTGAACTATATTCACTTCTTTATTTGTATATTCCTATACACAAATGCATGTAGAATAGCTAAGTATGTTCTATACAAATGGTGTGTACTAAAGATTTCACAAAGAGTTGGTTATGCAGTGAGACTATGATCTTGTGAAAGTCAATGAGAGAGATCTTATGTGGAAATGCATAATAGCCCAAATTCCTTTTGTTCTTAGTCTTTTTTAATGGTCTTCTCAGCCTACACTTTCATCTAAAACTTGTGATGGTCTACAAAGAAAATTTTGTGTAGTTGATATCATTATTTGTGTTTTAAAATGGTGTAGACATGAAACTCTCTGATTTGGCATGGGAGTTCACCATTTTATTCTGAGGAAGTCTTTGATTAAGAACACATAAGAATATTGAATATATTTTAGATGTTATTCATGATTTAGAACTTCTCCCTACACTATTATTTCTTTTGTTTCTTGATTTTAGGGAGACCTGCATGCTCTGCCTTGTGCACTGTGATGATCTACCAAGAATAATATCAACATGGGATGCACATTAGGAACTCCTTATAGGCATATGCTAACACTCAGTTGATGTGTAGACCCAATATGATTATAAATTATGGGTACAAACAAGAAGCATTTGTGTACATACTTGGTTTTAGATAACTCAATATTATGCAAGCATGTGACTATTTATGCTATCCTTAAAATTTCATCGACTGCTAAAGGGGTGACTTAAAGAGTCAACAAAAAATATCCATCATGTCATGATCAAGTCCTAATTTGGTATTTTATGATTTTTTTTTTTTGCATTTTCTAATTATTTGATTTTTTGTAATTTTTGAATAGTTTAAACTTTAAAAAAATAATCAATAATACACTTAATGGGAGGAATAGGGGATGTGTCTATATCAATATATGGAGGGAAACTTTATTATGTACATGGTTTGTCAACTAGGGATGGGTCAAAATTTTATATAGAGTCATGTGGTGTATAATTTATATCGTGATCAATACTTGTGGGAGTTGAGGTATGATGAATGTCTCTAAAAGTTTGAAGACTCTATGGTATTTATTTTTTAATATGAGGGTGTATTTATACTTTTGTTTATTGGGGGACATTTTTAATTGTCTATGGTGTTAACTAAGTATGTGTTGTACAATATAGTAACCTCTAAGATCTCTAATTAAATCTCTAAGGTACTCAATACGGAATAACTATTTGTATATATGGATCTTGTATATGTGTAAAAATCATATCTACATTTCAATCTTGTACAGGTATGTAAACCATTTATGAAAAATTATCCTAAACATGCATCATATGTATCTCAATAATGATCATGAATATTTGTATCGATTGATCATGGTGGTGGTGGGGGTGGAGGTGGAGATATCATTGGCTAAAGGGGATACTCATACCTTACTCTTGGAATAAAAACTACTCTATTTTAATATGTGCATTTAAGGCATCATTGTATTGTGGATGGAACTACACAAAGTTTTTGCATCCATGGATATCCTAACAAAGTTTTTGTATTACTAGTAATGGTGTGGATAATATGATATATCATACCTAATGATGTAATATTATGTGCCACAGTATATTTTTACTCTATCCATTAATCCATTAATGATTTTCTTTATAGATTCAAAATCATGTCATGTGTATCCAATAGATTGGATAAGTGCCATTGTGCAAACATTCTCACTATATATATATATATATATATATATATATATATATATATATATATATAGTAGAATGTTTTCACAATGGCACTTATCCAATCTATTGGGTACACACGACATGATTTAGAAGCTACAAATAATATCATTAATGGATTAATCCCATTAATGATTATATTTGTAGCTTCTAAATCATGTCATGTGTACCCAATATAATGGATAAGTGCCATTGTGCAAACATTCTACTATATATATATATCCCATTAATGATTTTATTTGTAGATTCAAAATCCTTTTCTTTATAGATTCAAAATCATGTCATGTGTATCCAATAGATTGGATAAGTGTCATTGTGCAAACATTCTCACTATATATATATATATATATATATATATATATATATATATATATATATATATATATATATATATATATATAGTAGAATGCTTGCACAATGGAACTTATCCAATCTATTGGGTACACATGACATGATTTAGAAGCTACAAAGAAAATCATTAATGGATTAATCTCATTAATGATTATCTTTGTAGCTTCTAAATCATGTCATGTGTAACCAATAGATTGGATAAGTGCCATTGTGCAAACACATGACATGATTTAGAAGCTACAAAGAAAATCATTAGTGGATTAATCCCATTAATGATTTTCTTTGTAGCTTCTAAATCATGTCATGTGTACCCAATAGATTGGATAAGTGCCATTGTGCAAACATTCTACTATATATATATATATATATATATATATATATATATATATATATATATATATATATATATATATATCCAATTAATGATTTTCTTTGTAGCTTCTAATTCATGTCATGTGTACCCAATAGATTGGATAAGTGCCATTGTGCAAACATTCTACTATATATACACACACACACACACACACACATATATATATATACATACATATATATATATATATATATATATATATATATATATATATATATATACATACATACATATACATACATACATATATATATATGTATATGTATATGTATATGTATATATATATATATGTATATATGTATATGTATATATGTATATATGTATATATATACATATATACATATATATATATATACATATATACATATATATATACATACATATATATATACATATATATATATATATATATATGCATGTATGAATCATTCATGAAAATTTGAATTGTTGTCAAATGTCTCACTATCATCAAATGTAATCACCAGCCATTAAGGTGGATTATCATTCATTGTACCAATGATAGTATGTAGTGGATGATCATGTTTTTCCAATGGAGGATGCATGTTATATGCATGATGTACCTATTTATTTTTCTTAGATTCTATTGACTCAGTTTTATGGAGGGGATAAATAAAAAAATTAAATTTTAATTTCCATTGTGTTTTGTTTGGTATTCCTCTATAAGAGTGCCACAATCAATAGTGTTTTCATTAATGAGATCTTGTATATTATGTATTAGATAAAAACATTTGTTCTTTGAATGCCCCAAAATATAGTGATATTCACAATATACATTGTTGTCATAGTTTCTTTATCTAGGTATGCTTAGATTAAGATCTTATGGAGGAAGGATTGTGATAAGGTTACACTCGACTAACTTCTTTATAAGTATATGAGGATGTGATGGTATTTATGAAAATTATCTTTTTGGTGTATCTATTAATTGGTTTATAGGTTGAAATACCACATTCATTTTAGTCTTAAATTCATTATTTTTATCACTTGGTTTAACCTTTGTATTTGGTTTTATTTGTAACTACATTATAGTTTAAGTATTTGATATATATTTTTTTTAAATTAATTATATTGACTTCTTTTTGCCTTACTATATGGTATGAATTATCAAGTGATTTCAATCTCTTGAGTATGATTTATTCATGGTTTTTTACTAGGAAACATTTTTTTTAATATATATTATTGTTCATTATCATCAATAACATTTTTCATCTTGGCTAACTAACTATGTGTTGTATAATATGGTACCCTTTGTGATCTCTAACTAACTCTAAAAGGCACTCTATATGGAATAACTAGTTGTGTTTATGGAATACGTGTAAAAATAATATCTACAATTTTGATGTAGAGGTACATGCAAAAATCCTCAAACTCACCATTCCTAGCTCTAAACTTGGACATGATCTCATTCAAATGCTTTACTTTGTTCCTCAACTTCAATCTTCATTCTATAATCTTTGATCTTCTCTAGCTTGATATCCTTAATTAGAATAACTTTGCTCAATATGAACCTTTTGAATCATTCTCACCTATCACTAAAACATGCATAAGTCTCTCATTCATCATCTCCACTCATTCCATTCACTGATTCATTTCCTTATCAATAACTCACTCACTAGCTCCTCACTAGGTAATTTTCTCAAAGGCTTAAAACATCCAATCTTGTGATTAATATAATGAAAACCAATGGATATTATGAATGATCTACCCTAATCATGTTATACTTACCTTCACCCCTTTGAAACCCTCACTCACACTCCTACTCTCACTTTCACACCTCAAGCTCATAGTGATAGAACTCCCTTAAAGCCTTTTTTCCCATAAATATTATTAGTATGAATGTTATACAAGTCATCTAAAATAAATAATCCAATATTTGGTAACCCTCTATCTTCAAAAGGGTTATTTTAAATATTTATCTTCTTTATAAACATATTCAAACTTCACTAATACAATTCCCATTCACATTTATCAACACATCTATGTTCTTAACACATGACTATATAATAATAGGGGTCATGCTTGTGCAATAGGGGTTTACCTTAAATTTAACTATGCATTGGAGGTTTGTCACTTATTTTTCATTCAAAATATATGACCTATCATTCCATAAAAGTTAATTTACTTATATATCATTATATCAAGCCAATACCATAACCTATACTTCAATAAATATGAACTCACATTCTTTCTTTGACTGCCATAGGTGTATATTGAGTCTTAGGATAGAGATATTCTTTGCTTGAGTTTTATTCATTAAAATAAGAATTAATTAATAACTGTAAGGTATATATGATTCAAACATCCTCAGTATTGATGTACCTTGAAATTTCCTTCATTCATACTCTTGAGAAACTAACCAAAACATCTTCTTGTTGACTGTACCCAAACCACACAAATAGTGACTTGTTCATAGTCTCAAGGGATTTCCTATAACAATATATAACCAAGAAAAATAAATTTATCTCTGTAAATATATTTAACACAATAAATATGACTTCTCATTATTTATATGAGTCTTTAAATATTATAAATATAGTCTTTTCTTAGACTCTACCACCTTTCTTGAGGATTATATAGACTTCATTTACTTGTTTTCCTCTCCTCTCACCTTCAAAACAAACTCTCACTTCCTCTTACTCTCCTATCTCCTAAAAATACCTTAACTTCTCATATCATACAACATATACATTGGTTTTTGGTAGTTACATCAAGGCTCCTTTACAATAACCAACTCAATGTGTGAGTGGTAATTACACTTTTTAACATAACTCTTGATTTTTATCACCTTAAGGACTTAGACACAAAATTACTTCAAAAAAAATCTTTTAAAGACTCCTTATAACTTTGTATCATCATTATCTCACCTAGCCACTTCATACTATGCTTATGGGTCTTCAAGGCCTAGTTCTAAAATTTGAATTTTCAAATTTACACTTTTGGAGGAAAAAATCCATGCACCTATAAAACTCACTCTTGATGACTCAAATTGATTATAAAGGCCACAAATGTACCCTATAGGATCCTTCACACACACTTATACTCCAAAATATACCAACTATGACTCCTAACTAGCACATGATTCATTTACAACTAAAAAATGACATTTGTTTACTAGATGTTCTTGGATCATACTCCCCATGAGGGAGAAAAATAAAATTCCAAGAGAAAATTATTATTTATTTTCTTCCAATTCATTCTTTGAGGATCTTTCATGTTCACCTTACTGTTTCTCCTATTTTCTTGCTCCTTTATCCTCATTAGACTCTTATATTTATGCTTCTTTGCTTTTTCTATCTTCCTTGACAACTCTTCCTCTACCTTTATGAGGTGTAAAATCTATGAAAACTCTTTGTTTTTTTCATGTTCAACCTTTCCAACTCACTTTCTCCTTCCTAATAACTTGTTTCTAATCCAATGTTCTCACTCTTAATGCTCACTCTTCATCTCTGGGTTCCTTCTTCATTATTCTCACTTTGTTCTTGTTTATTAAGGTGTATTTTATATTTTGTAATGTTTTTAATTTCTTCTAACGTCATCATATACACCTCAATATTCATCATTTTCTCAAATAAACTCTCTTTCACTACCTCTTCATTACACTTCTTCACCTCTTGATGTGTATTCACACTACCTTGTTCATTTTGCAGGAACACCTTCTTGTTTAATTATCTTTAATCATGGTACAATATTTTTTGGCACATTTTTATCTTGCCATAATCATTGAAATAAACTAACAACTTATATTTAACTTCACCCATAGAATAGATTACCTTTTTGACTTATTCATGTTCCCTTTGTTTACTTGCTAGTGTGCTTGCTTGTGGCTTTGATTGCATAACTCCTTGTGCTTAACTATGTTTTTCCAATCCTAATTATTCTTTCAGCTCATCCATGAGTTTATATTCTTTTTATTCACCTGATTTTATCCATTTCAATTGACAAAAAATCTTTTCTATAACCTTAAATTCCTCCTCCAACATGAGATCATTTATCTCTATAGAATCTTCATCAAACTTTAGACCATATTGTTCTTCATCTTCTTATGTATCTTGATCCATAACATGTCCTTAGATTCTCTCTTTAAATAGATTCAAATATATCTCCTTTTATTGTATATCAAGTTTGTTAAGCACTCTATGAGGTGATTCATCTTCCTCTTGACTTTTCTCAAGCCTCTCCAATAATGTCATTGTTTCTCTATACAAAACATATTCACTTTTTGAATTATCTTCACATACATCATCAAAAATTAAATTAGAAATAAAATATTGAGAAAACTTAACCTCTTCACTCTTGTCATCTTGCTCACTCAACTACATCATCATCCTTTTGTCTATGATTGGTTTTATTGTCTCTTTTATTAGATTCTTAGAGTTGTAACTTTCTTCTTTTCCAGTGCTTTATTGGAGTGTACCTACAATATTATTATTTTGTACCTTTTATATGATTTTCACTACCCACTTTCTACCTTGCACTCTCTTAGACTAATGTTGGTTTCTTATCTCACCTTCTTCATGCTTCTTGGCTTGATATCCTATCATGCTCACTTGATGCAACCTATTATTCACTTCTTTTATTTTTGCTTGTTCTTTTCCTTTACTTGTATTCTTTCCTTGAATGTTTCTTTCTTGAGGTTATCCATCTTCTTTTCACCATTTGATTTTTGATGCACTTAAGAACCACATAATCATGCCCTTATACCATCTTTGAAGGATGTACTCTATTATTTCTTCATTCAATCTACATATTATCTTCTTTCTTTTTAAATGTGTAATAAAAATCAATGCTCAATCATTAATTTACCTCCATATAGGTCTACTATAATCTCATCTTCTCTCTCAGATCTTCATGTTTTGCCTTCATGTCTTAATGGTTATCCTCCTCTATTGATTCAATTACAATTCTAGTCAAAGCATCTAAAATTCTTATTTCATCTCATCCTTAGAATGTTGAGATGCTTCAATTATAACCATTTTCACTTCTACAAATAGTCCTCTTTCCTTAACATGTTCTTTCATCTTGATGGATAATTTAATAGACCCATTCTTCACAAGCTTTAAGGTCTCATTCTTTACATTCATCAAACTTTACTTCATACCTGCATACACACACTTAGAAGCAATATTAGAATATAAAATAAGAGATGACATAGGCTCTATGAATGCCTCTTTCATAGGCATTATCTTCTTATTATTGTCTTCTCTCTCAAGTTATTCTATTGGCACTTTCATCTCCTTATTCTCCTCAATGATAACTCTTTTCTCAACTTCTTTATCTTGTTTCTCTCTTTGCAACCCCTCATTCCTCATGCCTCTATGGGTTGTACCCTCCTTATTATTTTTTTCCTTAAGGCATTAATCTCATGCCTTCTCTCCCTCATAAGTATCTCTAATAGTCATTTGACTTTCTTCCTCATACTATAGCCAAGACATTAGCTTCCTTTGTCCTTCATGAGCTTCACCATGAGTTTTATCTTCTCTAAACTCTATCCTAACTCTCTTCTCATCTCTTTTACTTATTTTTCTACATCTATATTCTATATTTTCCTTCACTTTATAGGCTTACTTAGACCAATATCTTATAAATATTACCAACTTGCCTCTTAGACCACTTATTGTGTCTTATTTCTCTTTCTATAGTCCTTTGTCTAGGACTTATATTATCTTCCTTAACTCTCACTTGGAGTCTTCCTCTTCTCTTTCATGAGCTTAAATTCTCTTTCCACTCTATCTTCTCTAGTTATCTTGACTAGCTTCAAGTCCTTCTCATTAGACTTAGGGGATTTAGTTCCTCTCTTCACCAATATATAATTTCTCTATACTGACCTCAATAGGCTATACCTGCACCATTCTCTTTTCCCACAATACCTTTCAATGTCACTTAATACATTTCTGATAACATTCCTTACCTATCTCAATTAAAAATATTTTAAGAACTAAAAATAAAATCAAACTAAGATCTTACTTTGCTCAAATACCAAATGATGTAGAGGTACATGGTAAATGTTTTAAACTCAACATTCTTGGATTTAAACTTGTACATGATCTCATTCAAATGCTTTGCTTTATTCCTAAAATTCAATATTCATTCTATAGTCTTTGATATTCTCTAGATTGATAGCCTTAATTAACATAAATTTGTTCAATAGGAACCTTTTAAATCATTCTCGCCTATCACTAGACCGTGCATAAGTCTCTCATTCATCATTTCCACTCATTCCATTCACTAATTTATTTCCTTAAAAAACTCACTTACTAGTTCCTCACTAGGTAATCTTCTTAAAGGCTTAAAACATCCAATCTTGTGATTGATATAATGAACACAATTGGATATGATGGATGATCTCTCCTGATCATGTTACACTTACTTTCACCCCTTTTAAACCCTCACTCACACTCTAACTGTCACTTTCACTTTCACACCTTAAGATAATAGTGACACAACTCCCTTGTAGCCTTTTTCCCACAATTCATGTTAGTATGAATAATAATAAAGTCATAAAAAATAACTAATCCCATATTTTTTCACCCTCTATCTTGTCACAACTTCATATAAAGCTTCAATACTTAACTCTTTGTTTAGACACCCTTTCCTCTATTAGCACTAGCCAATAAGGCTTGTATCCCTCCATACACTTTCTAAGACATAAAATCCATAACAGACCATATGGTATCAAACCAAAACCACCTAAATCCTTTTCCACATATAAAAATACACCTAATTACAAAGTTTTGGCAAATTCCAATGGTTAAAATAGAAGTTATAAGTTTTTTAGTTTCAAAACCTTAGGTGGTTGACTATGTAGGCTGAGAAGGCTCGAAATTAATTTTCTTTAGTTTTAGGTTGTTTAAAATGGAAATAATACCTTCCATATGTCTCTATAGACATTTTAAAACTTCCAAAATAGATGAGAATCATTTATTAACCCTGTTAAGGCTCTTAATGGCCAAAACTCAGAATTTTGCTATCTTTAGTTGACTGTATAAGGGTTTTAATAAATTGTTTGTAATCAAATAAGTTCCTAACTTTAAAAGGTTTCTTATAAATTATTCTCATAATTATACACATATTAAAATTCACTAATCCAATTACCATTCACATTTCTCAACACATCTATGTTCTTTGTTAACACATGGCTGTGTAATAACAAGGGTCTTGCATGTGCAAAAGGGTTTTACCTTCAAGTTAACTATGCATTGGAGGCTTGTCACTTATTTTAAATTCAAACCATATGACATATGATTATATAAAATTTAATTTCCCTATATACCATTATCTCAATCCAATACCATAACCTATACTTCAAAAAACATGAACTTACCTTCTTTCCTTGATTGTCACAAGTGTATATAGAGTCTATGATAAAGATATCCTTTACCTGAGTTTTACTCATTCAAATACACTTTAATAAATAACAATAAGGTATATATGATACCAAAATCCTTAGGATTTATTTACCTTGAAATTTCCTTCATTCATACTCTTGAGAAACTAACCAAAACATCTTCTTGTTTATTGTACCATGTACTTTCATGACTCAGACCTAAAACCACACAAATAGTGACTTGTTCATAGCCTCAAGGGATTTCTTGTAATAATATATAACCAAGAAAAATCAATGTATATTTATACAAATATCAAGAACAACAAAAATGACTTATCATTATTCATATGAACCTTCAACTATTATAAATAAAGTCGTTTTTTGGACTTTGTCACCTTTCTTGAGGAGTATACAAACTTATTTTGTTTTTTTTCCTCTCCTCTCACCTTAAGATCAAATTCTAACTTAATCATAATCTCCTCTCTCCTAAAAATACCTTAAAATTCCTCTCTCATCTAAAATATATGTTGGTTTTTGGTAGTTACATAAAGACTCCCTTACAATAACTAACTCAACATGTGAGTGGTAATTACACTTTTTAAAATAACTCTTGACTTTCATCACCATAAGGACTTAGACACAAAATTCCTTTAAAAACACTCTTTTCATGACTCTGTATACCTTTGTATCATAATTCTCTCAGCTAACCACTTCATACTATGCTTATGGGTATTATATGCCTAGTTCTAATATTTGAATTTTCAAATTTACACTTTTGGAGGGAAAAATCCAAGCACCTATAAAAATCACTCTTGATGACTAAAAATGATTATAAAAACCATAAATGAACCCTATAGGATCCTTAAAAAAAAATTATAATCCAAAATATACCAACTGTGACTCCTAACTAGCACATGAGTCCTTTACAACTAAAAAATGACATTTTCTTACTAGATGCTCGTGCATCAATTTTGATCTTGCACAAGTGTGTAAACCATAGATGAATAATGATACTAAATTAATATAATTTATATCTCAATAATGACCATAAATATTTATATCAACTGATCATGGTGGTGGTTAGGGTGGAGGTGGAAATATCATTAGCTTAAGGGGATACTCATACCTTAGTCTTAGAACTATAACCACTCTATTTTAATATGTGCATTTAAGGCATTGGTGTACTATGGATGGAACAACACAAAGTATTTTCATCCATGGATGTCCTAAAAATATTTTTAATACCCCATCCTAATGTAGCACTAAGAATGGTGTGGCTAATATGGTAGATCATACCTAATGACATAATATTATGTGTCTGAATGTGTTTTGACTCTATATATAAAATATTTTTACTATTTTATTTGTATATTCCAAATCAAGTCATGTATATCAAAGAGATTGGATAATTTCCATTGTACAAACATTATCACTTGATCTATTGTCAATAACAACATTATATATATATATATATATATATATATATATGTATGTATGTATGTATGTATGTATGTATATGCATATGCATATGCATGTATGAATCATGCATGAAAATTTAAATCATTGTCAAACATCTCACTATAATCAAATGTAATCACAAGCCATTGAGATGGAGTATCATTGATTATACCAATGATGGTATGTAACTGATGATCATATTTTACTAGTAGATGATGCATGTTATATGCATGTGTTGATAAGTGTTGTCCTTGTTATCAAGGTTTAGATCAAAGAGATAATTTAAAGTCATCCTAATGATTCCAAGGTTGATGTCATTGATGTCAAGGTGTAGGTCAAAAAGAGAATTTGAAGGCAACCTAATGTCTCTTCTGTTGGTTGATGTCAAGGTTCAGGTCAACGAGAGAATTTGAAGGTAACCTAATGATTATTCTATTTTTTATTGTCAAAATTATTACAATGGTGTGAGAGTGTTTTATGATGAGTGTTATCATTTGGTAGCATTGAGGTAAGCATGCTTGAGCACTAGTTCTTGAGTATAAGGTGGCTTGAGAAGCCTAGTATAGACTTTGTGAGAAGGTGTGCTTAGTGAAGTTTTATGAAGTAAGTAAGCCCAGGCTTGTGAGAAGTTTTTAGGAATTATTTTATAATTTAATTAAAGTTTAGATACCATGACTAGGCTTATCAAGGTTAGTTTTCAAGGTTCAAGTACTTGATAAGCCTAGTCATGGTACTAGTCATAACATGAAGAGACCATGTGAGAAGGTGTGAGTATGATGGCTTGGTGAGATGGATGAACAAAAATAATAGTGATTGTATTAGGTTGATTGAGAATGTATTTAAATCATTGTATCACTCATTAAGAGGCTCAGGGTGATATTATAGGGGTAAGACCTTTAGACCAAGTCTACACCTAGACCACTCCTACACCTACCTATCCTAATGAGGCATCATGATCTATTGTCAAGGTATATGAAGGATGTGTTATAATTTTTAATCATGTATGATGTTTCTTTAGTGTTTGAGAGAGGTTGAGAGCACATGGAAAGAGGCACGAAGGTCAGTTTTAAGGCCTAATGTGATTTATAGGTCAAGGTCTAGAGAGCAAAAAGAAAGAGTGTGGCCTAATGTGGGGTCATGAAAAGATTTCAAGGTGTCTATGATCATATAATCATGAAAAAATGTAATTCAAGACTTTTTAAGAATGTACATGAAGTTTGAGGCCAAATTTTGAAGGATAAGGCATGAAAAAGTGTTTTAAGGTCTCTCACATACATAAAATGAAGGCATGTAAACCTGAGAAGAACATTTAGGTGTTCACTGGAACATGTAACCTCTACATGGGAACCAAATCTTTTCATGGTATATTGGTAAGGGTCCTATCTCAAAATCCTATACATTAGTTTTTGAATTGATGGGATATGCTTTACGAATAATCGTTAATAGTGGATGTGTGTTTAAACCCTCTTGAAACCCTAATAGTGACCCAATGTTGAATATATTGTTAAAAATAGCCTAGAATGATCTCAAATGGATAGAAAAACTATTGTGTCATGTATTAAAATCTCCCATTTTCAAGTGTATGAGTAGAACCTATAGGAAGGTGCACATTTCTTAGATATTTGTTTTAACAGTTAAACCTGACCAAATAAAGAAAATAAAATGGATGGATGATAATTCTTGAGACTCATGTTTCATGTCCATGAAGGTTTATAGACAATTTAAAACCCTCAAGTTTGTTAATCCAGTCATCCAAGTTAGTCACTAATAGGCCTAAACGTGAAAATAGTGAGAAACCCAGGCAGTAGTGAGAAGATGATTATGGATGTGTTATCATGGAATGGTGATGTAAATATTATTAATCCATACTATCAAGGCCAAACTACTACCTTGATTAATTGAAACTTTCCCAAAAATGGTTATAAACCCTTTGTAGCTAGTCAAACTAGTCAATTATGGTCTAAAAGTGCAAATTTGGGTCAAAAATGCTATAAATGGGGTTAAAAAGAATCAAAATGATTTTAAAAGTTATAAAAATGTATATGAAAAATCTTTATTCATGTTTAAAAGGGTGAACATAGCCTAATTCCAAAGTTTCAAATCATAAAAACGTCATTTGATATGTTAAGTAGCCAAAAAAGCCCCCAATTGGACTCCCACGTGCCCACTTTGCCAAATAAAAACATAAAATATGAAAATATGCATGGTATCCACTAAATTATTCTAAATAATTCCATTCCAATTGGTGTAAATCCTTAGTTCTCTTTTAAAAGGGCAAAAGAGCTTGTTTTCACCTATTTCACAAGCAATAGTACAGAATCCATATGGAATTCATACATTCAAGATAGGTTAAGTAATTTTCAAGGAATTAACAAGATTCAAAAGGATTTTCATGGATTTTCATGGCCATATAGGCCCAAAACTATTTTCTTTTTTCTTTCTTGTTTCTTGGCACAAAGAGACATGCATGTATATTTTTTTTCTAGTATAGTCTGTTGGATGAAAGTGAAGGTCTAAAATTTAGGGTGAAGAAAATAGATTTAGATATATTAATAATGATTTAAATGTTTTATAAATTATATTACCCATGCTCATGAACCATCTAGTTGAATTTGGGGCAAATTCTACTGCCTAACATCCAGAAAGGCAATTTTTTTTATTCAATTTCTCTTCACCTGGGTAGAGTTTTGGAATATTTCAAATTGTTTCAAAATATTTAATAATTTATCTACCCTTAAATTATATCCTTAAATTTTTATTCATATATTTCATGGTTAAACAAAGGTCCCAAATTCATCTAGTCAATCTACACCATTGACAAGCTTGCAAGGGAGAATTGTACAATCCAAAGAGAGGGGATTAGCTTAAAGTTTTCAATAAATTATGTCCTTAAAGGTTTACAAAAATTTTTAATGACTTCCATGCATGTTTTTTAGGTAATTATTCAATATTCATGGCTAAGG
Organism: Torreya grandis; assembly: GCA_037957365.1. Lineage (NCBI taxonomy): Eukaryota > Viridiplantae > Streptophyta > Pinopsida > Cupressales > Taxaceae > Torreya > Torreya grandis. The sequence continues at coordinate 491,249 of JARHVA010006155.1, read as the reverse complement.
AAGCCCATTTACATGTTTTATTGTGTCTCAAATGAGCTAGTCCAACATTTTTAAGGATTTTTTGACAATTTTAAGGTTTTTGGAGAAAACCACGTTGAAATTTCATCTCCTTTCACTCATTCTATGGTTTCCAAATTATTTTTATAATAATTTTATGTATATACCTTTACATACTCTCCCTCTCTTTGTATTTTCATATTCTTTCCCCTTCTTTTCCACCTCCATCTCATCCACCCACATACCATTGTCTACCACATCCATTATCACTATGTTTTTAGCCTTTATCCACCCTTCATCATGTTTTCTCCATCATTATTTATTTATTTTCACTTCACTCACCCCTCATACCTATCCAAATTCCAAGGAACTTTTTTAAATTAGCTAAGGGCTAGTTGATTCATCAAACATGATCAAAAGGAAGACACAGGCCAATTAAAGCATCAAATCACATAGATATGAACATCTACAACAAGGTTATATAATCAAGTGTGATCATAAGGTAATATGAGGATTTATTAATTAAGTATAAAACCTATTCAAATTAAATAGGATCAATGAATGAAGGTGGTCCTAAGGCAACTTTGAACCTTGAGTCTTAGTATTCTTCTCGCATGAAAGCCTATATCAAATAAATACCAGTCAAGTACATGGGTACGTAAAGAATACATAAATAAACAAGTAAGAATGGCTTAGGGAGAATAAATAAGACCCTATCTTACATATTAATATATTTTATCAAAGTTTAAGCATGTTTTATAGACTTGTTAGGGCTAATTTTAGATAATTTCATACATAGGCCATATGCATAGTCATGATTTGAGGAGAGAAATTATTATTTTCAAAGGATGTTTGATAAGGGTTTTGGCATGATCATGTATATTCATAGAAAGTAAAACCTAAATGATTTTTACACTTATGAAAGTTAGGTGTCTTAAGATGATCAGATTCATAACTCTCATGATACTCACCTACAACCCTTTAAAATACACTGATAAGTTAGAGCCTACAGCCAAGAGAGGGAATTTTCACATGGAAGTACAGTCAAGGGGTTTTGAGGAGATTTATTTAAGATGAATTCTTATAAAGAGTTATTTGAATATAGGATGGATATATAAGACATGTGAGGTCTTGAATTAAACTCAATGACATCAATAAAACCTACAAGGCTAATTTGAAACCCTACAGGCTTATATTTTACAAAGTATAAAGGTTTTGATTTATTATGAAGGTTTTATGACAATATGGGATTTATGACTTAAAAGTAGGATTTTGTGACTATAGGGTCGATGACGGAGGTTACAAGGTTTAATTTCATGATTGATTCAATCACATATCGTTAGGCTATAGTCTTAAGACCTAAGGTAAGATACCTATAACTACCATACTCAACCATATTCTAAGTTTGAAGTGAAGTAGGAGGTTTTAAGTGAGTTACTAAAGGATTTTCATACTCAGGAGCCTATTTCATAAGAACATAAAAAAATATATTATGGATGATGATCAACTCAAGACCAATTTGAGTTTCAATAATCTAGATATACATTTAGAGGGTAACCTACTCTCCTTTAGGTGTATCCACCTACTGTTGATGAGAGTTTTGAACTTAAAAATGATATAAAGGATTTTTTTTCAACCTATAAATCTTTTAGTAATGATCCTTAATTATCAAAACTTACTTTTTTAGTTTGACTAGCAAGGGAAGGGATTCCATTTTAAGGACAACCTATAGGCCTATGCCAGACCAAAAGGGCTTACTTGGTACCATGATGAACTTTAATTTGGACTCAAAGATGTTTTTTGGTCACCAAAGGGACATGGATAGAATCAAGGACCATAGCCTCATGAAGGTTTAAATAGGTAGGAGATATGGATTTGAATAAGGCCTAAAATCAAATAAAAGACATCCTATAGTAGGGGTAGTGCAGTTACAAACACAGTCATCTCAAGGGAAAGTATATATAGGTTTGAATATAAGACTAGATTAAAATGAAGAATCAAGAAAGATCAAACATAAAAAATGAATTTTAAAGGGGAGGATTTAGTCTTTTTACTAATAATCATCACCTACAACCTGCAAATAATGAAGCCCTACAGTCATGTTTGGTAGAAGGCAAGGGTTTAAGAGGGTTTAATATAAAAATTGTTAGGTTTCTTGGATATCATAGGCCAAGTATAGTTTAAGTTGATCAAGAGATTCAAAACACACAGTCAACATATTCAATAGGGATTGAAGATGGAAAATAATTGCCTTGCCTCATGCACCCATAAGCCATTATATTGACTGTGCATAATATGGAGGCCTAAAACATTGCATTAAGAATTCAAATAGCTATAAGGAGATGTGTAGGACTCCTTATTTACTCTAAATAGTTATAGGTGTATATTGAAGATTAAATCACCTTTAATATTGTTCAAACCTAACCAATACACATCTAAAGAGGTGTATACTCAGTCATGGGAAGGCCTAAATGCCATATTTCAAGATCAAAGCATACTAAAAGAAAAGGTGAATAGTGATTATTAGTAAGGTAAAGTCAAGCACTTTTAGAAGATCATGAACAAAAGAAAGGGATAATGGCTTGAAATAGTTTTGATGATTCAAAAGATGTGTCATGAGAATAGGAGTTATGAGTCATCTAAAATCTTAGTGAAGCTTGGAAGGAACTATTTTCATAATGTTACAGGTCCCATAATGATGCTTTTTAGGCTTTGTGAAGCTTGGAAGGAACTATTTTCATTTTAGTGAAGTTTTTTACTTTTTGCAGTTTAAGGCATCCTTCTAAGCCACCTATTCAGATGCTCATTTTGTTCACCACGTGTAGATTTGGGATGAAGTATCTTAGTATTTTTTTAGGACCCCTATGTAATTAAAATTCATAAACAATTAAGATTAGTTGAGGGGCTATGATTTATGAACAATCGCTAAGAGCGTAGGTAGCCTAGAATGCAATCATTTACCCATAGGTAAATTTCATTTACATGGAAAATTTTCATATATTTTTTATGGGAGCCCAATATTTTCAAGGATTTTAGAGGGGTAAATTTTCTACATATAAATAGAAGTGGTTAAATATTTTGCAGTCTGTACTTCATGAATCATCAGTTTGAAGATTTAGCTTTAAAACCCTCCTAAATGCCTAAAAAATCCATTTTGAGAGAAATTAATTTTATTTTCATCAAATCACCATTTATCAACCTAAAATAATTTCAAACTTCACTTACACTCATAGAGGATCCCATAAATGTAGATTTTATGCATGGATCCATACAGATGAGGGTATAAATCATGTTTTTAATGGAAAAAACATGAAAAATAAAGTACAAGGCAATTTAATAGAATCTAATAAATGGATATTAAAACTTAGGACTTTTTATTCATATTAAAATCTTTATTTTATTATAAATAATCTTGTAAATTTCTCTACTATCTTGATAAAAATGGCCAATGTGTTGGAAATTTGAGCAAAATTGGCCTAGTCAACTTGTTGACTAAATGATGAAGGTTTTCACATCAAAATCACATATTTGATGATGAATAAATTTGTTCCAGGTATAATTCATGTTTTTTTAGGTTTCATGGATTTTTTTTTTATGTTTCATGGTTTCCAAGTGCTCAAATTAACCTTTAGGCCTAACTAGTGTAGTTGGCATAATTGTTCTAAAGGTTAAGTTGAAGTTTGGCATTGGAACAAGCTAACAAAGAATTCCAAGGGATTTTATACCCTATATATATATATATATATATATATATATATATATATATATATATAATCATGAATATTAATGCATATTTCAGCCTTAAAGGTCCTTCTTCATGCAAGATGGAGTTATTTGGAGTTGACTAGTCAAAGCTTATCATGCATTTTCCATGATTTCCATGCAAAGGGGAATGTTCTCTTGTCCCAACCCAGATTTCAAACAAATCAAGTGGAGTTCCTTCTTTGGATTTTTTATTATATTTTAATTCTAAGAGAGTTTTGACTTGCCACATGGGCCCACCATCCTTATTCCTACACCAACATGGAGTTTTTTTGCATGTTTAAGGATTTTTTAAATTGTTTAATCATTGTAAAAGGAGTTGGTCTTGAGTTAGTCATCCAATACTAACCCTTCCCATTTTTCAATGCCACATTGGTTGTATTTATGGTTTAAGACATATATATATATATATATATATATATATATATATATATATATATATATATATATATATATATATATATATATATATATATATATATTGGCTTAATAAATCCATTATTTGATTAGTATTGGAGTTGAAGAAGAAATCATAATCTGGACTATGCATCAATAAAGAATATTTGTTTTGCATATGAGTTTTGACAGAGAATAGAGTGTATTTGATTGTGAATCGACATATAAGTGAGATTATATCTCCTTTTGGTAGGTGCCTTCCTCACCTATTGATTTATATCTCACCTTTTATAGGTAATTTTAAGAGGTAAAATAAATTTTGTAATCCAAAATCCTTTCAACCCTTCATCTGAAATATTTATGCTTAAGGGCAAAATAGGAATTTTATTTGTTTATATGTGTGCATTAATTCAATATATTTCAAAGGATATAAATAATTTAGGTGCATCACTAATTTAAAAAAGTTTTCATTTTATTTTTACCTTCCAATTTTCACCCCAAATCATAGTATAATCATATTCAATAGATAAATTTTAAGGGAACCAGCCCTCTTTGGAGGTTCTTCTCAGTACATAGTCACCTAGACTCTGAGAAGATCCAATTATATTAGCTAAAGAGAGGGTATGTTTTACACATATTCAATTAGGGTGAAATCCAAAGTGATAAAATTTACCAAGAGCATGGATTTATTTTTATTAATTATAATACATTATCATTTTGGATATAAGTTTTGGATATTAGTGGTTATAGTGAAAAATTTGCTCACAAGTTGACTTATCTGGCTCAATAAGGTTTGTGTATAGTGAAGTTATGAGATTGGTATGTAAGACCAATAGTTTCATTTGACCATATTATATTTATATATAATAAGGGTCTAATTATTTCATATGATAATATACATGCATTATAAGTAATTTAATATGTGTACATAGGTGTTTAAGGTTTGAGTCATCATGACTATGCTTTAAGGTAAACTGCCAGTTCTAGGTAAGTAGGTTGTAGTGATGAGTTTGAGACTCTATGACCTGAGTTTAAGTATGTAATGAAAACTATGTTGTTTTTTTGGACATTTATATCCTATACATGTGTTTTAAAATGTTTTATAGTTACTTAAATTTATTGAAATGTTCAACCCAAAATGGCTTGACTAGTTTTGGTTTGAGTATGTGTATTGAAGACAAAAGATTGATCTGCAAGACCAATATTTGACATTATACCTTGTGGTTTATGTATTTTATAGTGGTATAAATATGTAAAATTATATTTTTAAATTATAATTAATAATTTTATGTGTTCTTTCACATGTTTAATATCAAGTTGTTCATGACTAGGTTTTGGAGTGTTATGGCAGTTCTGAGTGGGCTATTTATAGAGAAGGGGTTGAGTCCTTTTACCAAGAATTATGAAGTATAATACATATGTTTATGAACCTAAGTTCATATATATATATTAAATATATTTAAATTAGTTTCATGTCTATGTGTCTAAATTGTGTACATACTTTAGTTTTGTTTGGCAGACTTTCTTTAGGTTCATATGACTAATTATGAATAGTTCTTATGGTCTGATTTAAGTGGTGATTAGAGATAAAATCCTAATGTAAATAATATGAGATTATTATGGGTATATTTTAGTGATATATGAATTTTTATCTCATTTTTTTTAGTTTTAAAGTGCTCCAATTAAATCATAAGGTAACCTGTGCTAACGAAGGCCTAATTGAATTAGGTCTCCTTAAGGCCTAAAAGAGGTTTTGGTATTTCAAATAATGGAAAACCTATTTTAATTATTTATAAATGTATTATACAAGTTATAAAAACTATTTTAATAATAATTCAAGTGTGCAAGTTTATATTTCTAACCAAGAGGTATATGATCAAGAGGCTTGTATATATATAAGGTAGTTTTAGACTTATGTGTGTAGAGTAGAAATGAATGGAATAGTAAATTGGAAAGTATAATAAGGTATTTTAGACCATATTAATAGTGTATATAAACTAAAATTAATAATTTATATAGGTTTTTCATTATAGGATCAAGGTCATATGACCTAATTAGTCTTGAATAGACCTAATTGAGTGAATAGACCTAGAAGGTAGTTTGAGAGGAATAAAGGTGTGAAGAGCTAAAGAGGTGGTCATAATAAATTGATTGAGAAACAAGGTGTTATTAAGGTGGTAAAAAAATTAGGTGACTGAGTTACTTCTAATTCATCTAGGGGTTGGTGCCTCCTTACAAGTTGGTGTTTGTTAAATCCTAGCTGAGTTGGTGCTTATGTAGTTGGGGTAAGTGCTCCATGTAGAGTTGGTGATTCACTAAACTATGATATCTTGAACTATAAGAATTTAATACATTTATATTTATCATTGGTTTTTCTTCCCCTTAAGGTTTTCTTACATATATGATGTGTTTTCTTTCATATTATTTTTACATGCTTGTATGGGTGATTGTTTAAGCATTGTTTGATCTATATGTTGATGTGACAGTTCATGAATGTTAAGAAGGAATTAAAATAAATTTTTAATACATTGATTCACCCCCCTCACACTCTTATTTATTTTTATTCCAACATTTTTTATCAAATTAGGTCCTTTAAATCATGCCTAATATCCTAAAGTAGATCATAGAAGAAAAGATGGCTAGTCAGTAAGCTCAAGATGGTTTTTTTGCCAGTAAGACTTTGTTATTAATTTATGGATGGATACACTCCACCTCATACACCAATAATTGATGAAAAAAGAAATAAATAAAGTGAGACCAATTCCAAGGTAATGAATGCCATTTTATGTGGCCTATCAAAGGTAGATTTTGTGAAGGTGATGTACTATGAGTCAGCCAAGGTGATATGGGACAAATTTATGACTATATATTAAGGAGACACAAAGGTAAATATGGAAAAGTTATAGACCCACTAGAGATGGTTTGAAAGTCTGAAGATGGATGAAGATGAAACCATTGCATATTACCTATTAAAGGTTGATGAAGTTATCAATGTCATTATAGTATTGGGAGAAAAAGTGAAAAAGTCTACTGCATACACCTAAAATATCTCATGTGTATTATTATCACTAATAATCTTATTATTCAACACTAATTTTTCTTATTTAGTTTATCCTACTAATTTATCCCTTATTCCTAGTTCATTTATCTATTCCTCTCTTCAATTATCGTTCATCCACTATCCTTAGTCCAATCCCACTACTTCATTAACTTATCTTAAGTCCCCATTATCCCATTCTTATCCTATTTACCTATTATTTTAGGAATTTTAAATTCCCAAGACCCCACCTAACCACCTACACTAGCCTATCCCTAGACTATCCTACATCCCTAGTCCCTAATCATTACATAATCCCCATCTAGCCCCATTCTTATCCTAATTAACTCTTAAGAAGGTTTATAGACTCCTCCAACTATAGAACCTTCTCCAAACATCCCTCCCCTCCCTATAATCATCTAAATCTAGAGTCTTCCAAAGAATTTTAAATTCCTTGGATAATATACAACCCTTGGATCTCCTCATCCAACTTCAAATATCAACCATTGATTCTTCCCTCCTTATTCTATATAAGCAACCCCTCTCCTCCATGGAAGGAAATCTAAAAATCTTATAACAAATCCATGCCCATTTAGCTAACTAAGGCATCTTAGGAATCCATATCAAATCCATGTCTAACCATATTTGATCTAAGAATCCAACATCCAAATTTATGCCATTACTATGCTAAAAAGCTAAGTCTACATGTAATTAATTATCCTTTTGAACATATTGGAAGGAGGTATGAAGAAACAAGGAATTTGGTAAGTTTCATATCATTTTGATTTGTTTTTATAATCCTTCCTAATAGGTAGTTTGAGTTTTGAGTTTTGAATTAGGTAGCTTAATTCATATAGATCTCAAAATCCTACTACATTTTTGGCAAGCACAGTGGGATGTTCTCCCTCCCCAAATTAATAATTTTGTATCATAGTGTTGTTTTTATTAACCTAAAGGATCAATTAGATCAAATAAAATCTCAAAAACCTTTATATTTTATGAGTACAAGTTGTAGTTATGATATTTCACTGGTAATCATGACATTGCCCCTGTAAGTCATGATATTTCTTTAACCATCCAATTAACTACTAACTATTTGCTTTATTACATAGGTTTTTATCCCGTTGACAATACCATGACTCATGATTAATGATTTTATTAGGCTAGTCATGATTTTGTTAACATGAATTATGATTTTTTTAACCACTAATGTTTTATCCTTGGTAGGTTTCCATATTTTGATAAAACGAAGACTCTTTGAGTCATGGTTTTGTCCTACCATAAGTAATTTTATCAATGATAGTAATGATATTTTAGGTCCTATATGTAGACATAGGGTTTTTTTCTTTGTTGGATGATTATCATTATATCTAACCCTCCTGTGAATTGATTTTATTCATTCTTATGTTTTTAGTCTCTTTGTGTGCAGGATAGGTAAATTTGACTAGGACTCAAGTAGTTGCGTACCATTACACAATACCATATATTTTATAATCATGATATTATCTTGGTAATCATGATATTGGGCTCATGAGTTGTGGTATTTCAATTCTCTATAAAAACATTAATTGTTGACATCTACTAATTTGTAGGGTCCATTCTAACATTTTATGTCTCTACATGGATTTCTATTATCAATATGTATATTCAATCTAATCCTTTTAGGGTTTTTATGCTTTAAAATTCATAACCATTAACTAACCCTAGTTTTTTCACGTATGATTTTGTCTTTATATGGTTTCTATGTGGTTTGAATGCTTTTGTCGAGTTAACAAGAAGACCAAGGCAAAAAGAAATCAATTATAGACATAGGAGAAAACAGTCCTTTAACCCCTTTTTATTATCTTCAACAAAACTATAAGTCTCAACCTTTTTAAATTTATGATATTATTCTAGTAAATAGTAGTATTGTGTTGATAGTTGTGACTTTATGTTTTAGCCTAGTTTTGTTAATTTTTAATTATGTTTGTTGAATTGTCATCTGTAATCATATAAATCAGATTTAGACTAAAATATCTCCTTTTAATGGTTTAGATTCTGCTCAATTTTGGTTAATATATCATCTAAATATCTTTTTGGTCAAAATTTTAAAAATATCATAGTCATCAATTTGCAGTTCATCATGGTCATCTATAAATAGGCATTTTAGACATGTGAATAAATTTTTAGAAACTTGTAAGTTTTTTTCTACATCTAATCTGAAATTTTTGTCATTTCTAACAATATTTCAATTTTTGAGTTATTCATAGTATCAATTTTTTCATCTCCAATCATGGTTTTGTATTTTAACACAAAACCACAATTTTTGATATATAATAAATAGTGATATTGTCAATTCAAGTCATGATATTGTATAGCTAACCATTATGTTATAGTTAACCATCACATTCATCTCTAAATTATAATATCATAGCTGGTAAGTAGTAATTTTGTACCCCCTAGTCATGACTTTGTAATCTATGGTAGCAAGATTACTCTATGCACTCATGGTTTTACAAAAGATGATTAAAAACTACTAATTCTTTTTATTACAGTACCTTCCTTGAGTGCCATAATTACACTACTAACCCATGAGCTTGTAGGCCACCTATCAAAGACCCATTTTGGCTCTTTTTGAATCATTTTTATCGTATATCATCATCTTGTTGTGTGTGTATATCTTTATTGTAAAAAAATTTTCTTATATATACTTGAATGTGTCTATGTTAACTTGTAAATAATTATCATATCATGCTCTTCACATGTAGATAATTAGGTCATTAATTCATCATATTATTTGTTTGCCTATTTTTATCCCCCCTCTAGGATAACACATGATGTGGAATTGATCCCCATGCATAGGCTTAGTATATAGGGGTTAGTGTTATGGATTTCATCACCATGCACTGACCAAACATTGTTTTATGGTGGAATATAAAAATTAGGGATAGTTTTCATTAGGCTAAATGGTTGACCCCATATAGGTCATCTATGAAGGGCAAGAGTTAATTCTCTAAACCAAGAATTAGATAACACCCTACATGGACTTAGGTCCCATTGTACCTTCACATATATAGGGGATGAACCTAAAGACCCCATTTAACATATTATAGGACCTTTCAGTCATAACAAGTATACTACTACAGGAGTTACTATCAACTCTAAAGTAACCATCGAGTACAATTGGTGTTAAGAGGGTTTAGTTGATACCATAACAAGTCACTAGCCTATAGCCTCAACCATGAAGCCATTAGATGGTATGGGCATTGGGTTACACACCCTTAATTTTACTAATCATATGGTTTATGGATTTTTTTCGTGGGTGTGTGTTGTGTTAGACCTAAGTTGTTGGTGAGCTAAGTCAACATTTACCCCAAACCAACATGCTTGTCTAGGTCTTTACATATCATTTTTGTAAATCCTCACCCCATCATCCCATCCTCCTTTATACACATCATCTTTCTTCATTAATTCCTTGTACATCCTTATCCCATCATCCTTTGTGTAGATCATCTTAGTCTTGCTTCATCCTCTTATACATCCTTACCATCATCCCCATATTATCTCTTGTACATCCTTATTTCAAAACTATCTCCCATTATCACCTTATATTCATCTTGTCCTAATATAGTTATATCCACCCACCATTAGTCATAACCTTATCACGTACATACCCCAATCATATCTTATATCCTTAAATTAGTCCATATCATCAACTACTCTACTTCACATAGTCACCTCATCCCCCTCTTAGTCTATCCACCCATCACTCACATACATTGATAATCACCTTGTGTATCCTTGTCTTACCCTCTTGTATATATATTTATTCTCTTGTACATCTTTCTATTCATATCCTATCTCGGACTCATTAGTCATTACTCATACCCCATCACATATCCTAATCACATATCATCCATAACAAGTCCCTTCTATCCATGACCAATCATTTATCTTGATCTTGCCTTCTTTACTCATTTAGTCTACCCTCATCCTCTCTTATCCTAGTTCACTTTAGGGGTCACATATGAGCCTTAACCATCCCCATCTCATCCCTTATCATTTCATCAACATATATAATCATAATCATGTTGTCCCAATCATCTTCAAGAAGTCTTGAGCTAGTTCTATCATCTACATCATCCCAATCAACTATCATTCATCATTTGATCAAGTCTCATACCCTAGTTAGTGTCTTACTAGCATCTTATCACTTTTTTAGTTTAAATATAGCAATCCATCATCATCAATATAGTATTTATCATCCTTGCCTATTCATAACTAGCATCCATCATATTGCCATCTTGTTAGTTTGAATCAAGGCACCCATCACAATCCTCAATATTTTTGCTAGCTTGAAGACAAAAGTGATCATATTTCACTTATGGGGCAGCTTAAAATAATTAATAGATTCAATCATGGGTTCATGGTGGATTTAAACTATAGATTCTAGAATACTTATGATAAAATTCTTGCAGTGATCAAGCCTACACCCAACTATGCTTTTCTCTATTATCTGAAGGTTCTTAATTCAGATGTGGTTGTAATGATCCAATCCATGGGAGGTACTACCTTACCTAAAAATTTTAAAGTATCAATAAAGGCTTAAAATTTCCTTATACAAGTACAAAAGCATCTCCAAGGCCACCAATGCCTCTTTTCTAGAGATAGATCCTCTTGCTCCAAATATCACTCCAATTTTAGAGTCATCAAAGTTTCATCAAATAGAAGGTGATCAACTGACATATTCAGGAAGATAGAGAATATTATTAAGGCTTATATCAAAAATTTATTTTTAATGGAGAGGCAAAAAGATCCACTATAGAGGCCATATCAAAATGCTAATCAAAATTATCAACCCAATAGGCCATCTTATCAATGAAATCAATAAGGTTAAGGGAAAAATTCTTAATCAAGGCAATATAATCCTAATTCTATAAGAAATTCAAGAGTTATAGTTCTAACTTAGAGTAATTATTCTCAAGAAGGGCAATGTAACAATCAATGGGATCAAGAAAATAACATGGAAATGGCTCTAGCTGGGGAGAGTTCTCATCAATCTTTCATGCAACAATGTTTAGTTCTTCCTTCATTTGAAAACTAGTCACCTTCTTAGAATAATTAAGCTTCTCTTTCTCATGGATACATTCCTTCATTCACTAAATAAGAAGTGTCAAATCAATAAGGAGAAGGTGTGAACTAGGAATTTGACTAAGAAGAGGAGATTAGTATCATGTTAGTGATAAACTTCACAAAACAAATTGATAAAGAAAAACTAAGCTAACACCTTCATGCCTAGTTACTAGGGTGAGATTAGTAACAAAATAAAACTACAAACACAACTAAAAATTAAGGAAAAATAAAAGAATTCCTTCACCTTCCTTAGATGCTCAAAATTCCATTGTAGTAGTGGCTTTCTCAGTTTTGTGCTCATGAAGTCCTTGGCAATGGAAGCTTGTCTACCTCTATCTATCTTTGGCACCTTTGGCTTGTGGCTTGGGTTGGGTTAGAATCAATTTGGGATGGTAGCACTAGTTTCATGAAGCTTTGTAATAAATTATGCATTATAATATTGCCTAATCATGAATTTTGAAGATATTTGAGCATAATAACTTTGCACCAAAATAGCTTAGAAATGATGTTCATGGCCTCTCTATTTATAGATTTTTGCAAATGACTAGAATCAACTTAAATCATCCATCTTAGGATTGAGATGTGTGGCTAAGGATTAATCCAATTATGCAATTAAAATTAATAAATAGGCTCATCAACATTTCGGATAGAGGAGCAATTAAGAGGCATGGAGAGCTTTGATGAGGCATGGGAGGCATGAATCTTGATATTTATGGCATTCATCATCTAGGGATGTCTTCCAATAAATGAGGTCACCTGATGATGTAAATATTCAATATTCATTTATAAAAACAAGTCTCCAACAATTTTCCATGGAATTATTAATTAGGCCCTGATTTGGATTAATTAGCTCTTAAGCATGTTTAAGCACTTTATGCACAAATTACTCAAATTGATCAGAATGTCTTATTAGTGGTCCAAAATTTGACTAGGTTAGAATTAGAATACAATGTCAGATGTCTTAGATCCATTTTCCCATTTAAGATGTTACCAACATAAAATAATAAAGACATGCATCTCGTATAAAAAATTTGATAGAAAAAAGTAATCAAGAGCACCCAGGTGTAAAATTGGCATTTTGACTCCAAATAAACTGATCAAAGTTAGTTGGCCCACAAATTTCATTGCCCCACTTAGGGATACCCTAGCCAAAATTATCACTTGACTATATTAGGTTCAAATATTTTAATGTGTTTTAGTTTTTTTAGGCCAAATTATGCATTTTGGTGGAAATTGGTCAAAAGTCTGGGTAGAGGTTATCGGTAGCTAGATTTAGGTGTCTATAGAAGGTAGTGGTAAGACACCTATTGAAACTACTTTTTTGAACTTATAATAAGGTGAGAATTATTTTGAGCATTTAGTTGAAAATAAAATTCAACATTTACCTAATGTTGATAATTTAGTTACAACCCATACTAGATCCAAGAAAATAGTAATTGGTGAAGGTTCAAATCCTAAAAGGGTAGTCCCTTCTTCCTCTCAGCCACCATAAAAGACAAAAACACATGAGATACCTTAGAAAAGGTCAAATCAACAATCTCAATATTTAAAAGATAAGAATGTGAAAGGGCCTTACATACCTCAATTCACATAACATTCAGGAGTTCCTTCTATTCCTAAACTATAGTCAAGGTCAGCCACTTCTTCACTTAATATTATGGATCATATGAAGAAGAATTCAGTATCAATTTCAATGTGAGATACTCTACTAATCCTAGGACAAAATGAGTACTTGTAAGAGGAACTTTTAAAGCTCAATATCTATGAGAAACCACCTAAAAAAGAAAGAGCAAGTTCTAATCCAATTTTTGAGTCTCAACCTCTTAAGGTGACTAAACCTCCTCTATTTTACCTTTCTATTATTAATGGAGATTATTTGGTTCATAATTATATGATTGATAGTGGGGCTAGTACTTCTATCATGCCCAAATCAATAGCTGATAAGATAGGATTGTAGTATGAACCCCATGAGAAATGTGTTTTTTAATTATATGGGTTTCCTACCAAGACTGTAGGTGTGTTGAAAGATCTAAAAATCATACTTGTTACTTGTCCAAATTTCACCATTTTAAAAGATGTTGTTGTTGATCTACCTCCATATTTTGGGTTATGCTTATCCAGAGATTTCACTACCAAAATAAGAGGTTACCTTTCCTTAGATTGGTCATGCATGATTTTTATAACCAGGTATGGAATTAAAGTTATTATTAGATCTGAGCCTATTTTTAGATTTTACATTGAGCCATATATGCCAAATATGTCAAATGTGAATTGCAGTATTTCAAAATAAGATGATAACACCATTAAGAAAGAGCCTTCTAAGCCTCCTGAAGTCATTTTGGATCTTTTCCTAGATGAATGGGCTGATGATAATCATAGACATGATCCATATAAAATTATTGAAGATGTTGGTTTTGGATTTTACTGTATGCATGAAGAGGGTGAGTTATTGCCTAGTCTCACTATCTCAGTACAGGATCAAGGAGTTTGGAATCTATTCTTTGATGGATCTAAAACAAAGAATGTAAGTGGGGCTAGTGCAATGTTGTTTTCACCACAAAAACAAAGGTATTATTCTTTTATTATATTTTATTTCAATTATACTTCTGATACTATAGAGTATGAAGCTCTTATTTATGGTTTTCAGTGGGCTAAAAAAGAGGGATATTAAGCTCTTGCAAGTGAAAGGTGATAGTGAGATGGTAGTCTATCAAGTTAGAGGTTTTAAGTGTAGAAAATAATTATCTTTTGAAGACTTAAAAACATATATTTTTGTATCTAACTAAATATTTCCTTACATTTGACATTCACTCCATTCTTAGAGGAGAAAATCAACATGCTGATAGACTTGCTGCCATACAAACATAGTATGATATTATAGATCAGATTAAGGACAATAAAAATTAGACCCAAATCAAGGTTATATGTAGGCCTTCAGTCCCAAATAATGATGTAAGTTGGTAAGTTTTTGAATCTAATAAACAAGTGGCATATTTTCTACAGAATGAGGTAAATTTTTGCCAAAGAAATCATGATAAATTATAGGATCAATATGAAAATTAGATTGTGTAAATGAATTCAAATAAGATGCCTAAAGGTGTGGTGACTTAAGAAAACATATTCAATGAAGATTATCAGCTAAGGAGATACAAGGTGAACATTTCTTCCAAGAAAGAGCATTATGAGCCAATTAGCATAGCTAAAAGTAAGCAACTCAAGCTGGGTAAAGTGAATACTGATTCTAAGAGAGTAGATTTCATTTCATTATGTCAAGAGTTCATGAATGTTTTTTCTTGGGAATACCATTATTTGAAAGGTTTTGACCCCAAATTGGCACAACATACTATTGAACTAGAATAGGATGCAAATCTGGTAAAACAAAACCAAAGGCCTATCAACCCCAAGGTTAAAATTCTCATGAGAAAAGAACTTACAAAGTTGATTGAATCAAGAATCAATTTTCCTATTAAGAATTAAACATGGTTATAAATTCTTGTTCTAGTAATAAATAAGAATGGAGAGATAAGGTTATGTGTAGATTTTAGAGATTTGAATAGAGTATCATTGGAATATCACTATCCACTTCCTTCCATGGATCAAATTTTGCAAACAATATCAGGTTCATAGAGGTTTTCTTTATTAGATGGGTATTCAGGATATAATTAGATATTGGTGAAAGATCAAGATCAGTATAAAATAGCTTTCACCACCAAATTGGGTACTTTTGCTTAAAAGAAGTCTTTTGGACTTTCCAATGTTGGAGCCACTTTCCAAAGGGAAATGGATGTTGCTTTTCATGGTCTATTGAGTGAAATGGTTTTAGTCTATCTTGATGATATTAAAATATTTTCATAAAAAATTTTAATGATCATTTAACATATTTGAAGATTATTTTTGATAGATGTAGGCAATTTGGAGTCTCATTGAATCCAAAGAAATGCATTTTTTTAGTGCATGAGGGGAGACTTCTTGGGCATGTGGTGTCTAAAGTTGGTCTTTTCATCGATCCTAAAATAATATAGGAAATCCTTGATCTATCATAGCCTTAACATAAGAAAGGATTGTAGAGATTCTTGGGTAAGATAAACTTTAATAGAATATTCATTCCTAGTTTTGTAGAACTAGTAAAGCCACTTACTCAAATGATTAAGAAACATCAATAGTTCACTTGCAGTAAAGAAGGTAAAAAGAGTTTTGAAGCTATAAAATAAGTAATTATCCAATATCCTACTTTTATTGATCCAAATTTTTGTAAGGATTTCTTCTTGTATGCTTTCTCTACTTCTAGTACTATTTTAGCCATGCTTATGCAGTAGAATGATGAAGGTTTGGAATAGCCCATTACTTTCTTTAGTCAAGATTTATAAGGTTATGAATATAGGAATTAATTTGTATAAAATCATGTAATTTTTTTAAAAAGAGGTCTAAAAAAATTTAGACATTTTGTTTCAAATAACAAGATTATACTAATGGTTGCTCATCTAAGTGTGAAGGACTTCATTCTCAATAGAGACATGAGTGAAAAAAGAGATGGATGGGTCACTAAATGTATGGATCATTACATTGAATTCAAAGTTATAAATATATTCCAAGGAAAATGATTATGTGAACATCTTATATAAGATGTAAAATAAGAAGAAAAAAAAACAAATTTGGCAATTCAAGACACTCACTATGAAGCTAAAAATACACCTCCTACAAGCTAGACATAAAACATTGCTAGATTTATTCAAACTAGAGAGTGTCCAAAGGGTTTGAATGCATCAAAAAGAAGACACTTAAATATAAAATCAGTACCATACATTCTAATTGATTGAATGATTTTCAAAAAAGACATTGGAGGTATGCTTTTAAGGTGTGTTAAAACTAGTCAATTTGACAAGATTTTTGAGCAATTTCATGATAGTCCTTCTAGAGGTCATTTTGTAGCCAAGACCAAAGCTGAAAAAATCATTATATATGGTTATTTTTGGCCTAATTTATTTATAGATGCACATTCAAGGGTTAGGAAATGTACAAAGTGTGCAATGTTTGTAGGGAAATAGAGACTAGCTGTCATGCCACTAAAGCCAATTCAAGTTGAGTAGCCTTTTATGTAATAGGGTTTAGACTTAATTAACATGATTCATTGTCTATCTAGTGCTTCTCATAAGTGGGTTTTGATAGCTATATAATATTTCATCAGGTGGGTGGAATCAGTGCCTTTGAAAGAGGCAAATGAGAACTTCATGTTTGAATTCTATGAGAGCCTAGTCACTTGTTTTGGAATACCTGATATTATCATATCATATAATACTTTGGAATTCAAAAATGAAAATTTATGTGAATTGACTCTTAAACATGGTATTTATTTTACATCTTCATCAAATTACTATCCATAGGGTAATGGACTACCTGAGTCTACTAATAAAAACCTGATTCAGATCATCAAAAGAACAATGGAAGATAATCAAATATCTTGGCATACAAAGTTGAAGACTACTGTATGGGTTGATAGGATCACCCCAAATAAGGCCATTGGCCATTAACCTTGTCTCCTATTTATGGAATGGAAGCAAGGTTACTTATCTCACTAGAGTTTTCAGCTTTGGAGCTTGCACACTAACTAGAGCTTCTAGATAGTGATGCAATGGAGGTAAGAATGAATAAAATGAGATAATTGGAGGAGATAAGAGTTGGTGTTATGCATACCATGTGGTCAAATTAGTATAAATTCAAGAAGACATTTGAAAAGAGAGTTTCTTCTAAAAAAAATTAGTAAGGAGACATAGTTCTCAAATAAGATGAAGAGCATGCAAATTTGGGTAAGCACTCCAAATTTGATAGCCTTTAGAGTGGACCTTATATTATCATTGATTGTAATAAGCAAAATTCTTTTCAGTTATCTATATTTGGGTGGATAAGAGCTTCCCATTACTGTGAATGGGATGTTTCTTAAATATTGTTATTAGGAGAGTCACCCCTTTGTACATAGTCATAGTTTTATTCCTCTAAGTGCTTTTTTTCACATGCCTTCAATAGATTTTTCCTTTTAAGTTTTTTTGTTGTCCATTCCTTTAATTACATACATGCAAATGTTGTTGTTGTTGATTCAATTTATCTTATTGTGTATTAGTCTGCAAGCTTTTCCAGTTTTAGTGTTTGTCTTGGCCTATCCTTGCCACAGTTCCAAGTTTTTTTCACTAGCAGCTTGGTCAAACCCCAAAAGTCACTAAAACTATTAGTAATTTGGCTTGTTAAGACAAAATTACTACCCCTATTGTCTGAAACTTTCCCAAAATGGTCAATTTCCCTTTGTAGCTAATCAAACTAGTCAATTCTAGTCTAAAAGTGCAAATTTGGGTCAAAAAATGCCAAAAATAGGGTTAAAAATAATCAAAAATGATTTCAAAATTTATCAAATTATCTCAAAAGAGCTTTATTCATGTTGAAAAGGGTTAAAATTGCCTAAGTCCAAAGTTTTAAATCATAAAAAGGTCATTAGATATGTTAAATAGCCAAAAAATCCCCCAATTAGACTCCCATGTGCCAAATTTGGCAAATAAAAAGTTAAAATATGAAAATATCCATTTTAGCCACGAAATTATTCTCAATACTTCCATTCCAAGTGGTGGGAAGCCTTAGTTCTCTTTTAAAAGGGAAAAAGAGCTTGTTTTCACCTATTTCACACGAAATAGTATGGAATCCATACATATAGGGTAGGGAAAGTCATTAAAAATTCATTATCAAGCTTCCACAATATTTTCATGGAGTTTTATGGCCATACATGCCCAAAACTAGCTTCTTTTTGGTTACTTATTTCTTGGCATAGAGAGACATGCCTGTAGATTTTATGTTGGGATAGTATATTGGAGGAGAGTGAAGGTTTAAAATTTGGGGAGAATAAATTATATTTATATATTTTCTTGATGGTCTAAATATTTTCTTAGTTAGATTCTCCATTCTCATGAACCATAAATTTGAAGTCAGGGCAAATTTTGTTACCTAGTATCTAGAAAGGTAGTTCTTTTTCTTCAATTTTTCTATACTTGGGTGGAGTTTTAGGAGATTTAAAATTATTTCATAATATTTAAGACTTTATATACCCTTCCATGGTCTCTTTTAGGTGTTATTAATCCATTTCATGGTCAAGCAGAGGTCCCAAAGTCATCTAGTCAATCTTCACTATTGACAAGCTTGGAAGGGATAATTGTATGGTACAAAGAGAGGGGATTAGCTTCAAGTTTTCAATAAATTGTGTCCTTTAAGGTTTACACAAAGTTTTAATTACTTATATGCATGTTTCCTAGGTAATTATTCAATATTCATGGCTAAGGAAGCCTATTTCCATGCTTTCTAGTGTTTCAAATGAGCTAGTTTAGCATTTTTAAAGGAATTTTTACAAATTTTAAAGTTTTTGGAGAAAACCATGTTGTAATTTCATCTCCTT
Organism: Torreya grandis; assembly: GCA_037957365.1. Taxonomy (NCBI): domain Eukaryota; kingdom Viridiplantae; phylum Streptophyta; class Pinopsida; order Cupressales; family Taxaceae; genus Torreya; species Torreya grandis. The sequence continues at coordinate 471,516 of JARHVA010006155.1, read as the reverse complement.
TAACTCATTCTATGGCTTTAAATTATTGTGATAAGATGTTTAGGTCTATACCTTTGCATACTCTCCCTCTCCTTGTCTTGTCATATTCTTTCCCCTTCTTTTCCACCTCCATCTCATCCACCCACATACCACTATCTACCATAGCCATTATCACTATGTTTTTAGCCTTTTTCCACCCTTCATCATGTTTTCTCCATCATTATTTACTTATTTTCACTTCACTCACCCCTCATAGCTATCCCAATTCAAAGGAACTTTTTTAAGGCAGCCAAGGGCTAGTTGAATCATCAAACATGATCAAAAGGAAGATATAGGGCAATTAAAGCATCAAATCACATGGATATGAACATCTATAGCAAGGTTACATAATCAAGTGTGATAATAAGGTAATATGAGGATTTATTAGTTAAGGATAGACCATATTTAAGTTAAATAGGATCAAGGAATAAATAAATGGGGAGTGAGCCTTCATGAAGGTGGTCCTAAGGCAAATTTAAACCTTGAGTCTTAGTATTCTTCTCACATGAAAGCCTATATCAAACAAATATCAGTCAAGTACATGGGTATGTAAAAAATACATCAATAAAGAAGTAAGAATGGATAAAGGTAGAATAGATAAGACCCTATCTTACATATGAATAGATGTTATCAAAGGTTAAGCATGTTTTAAAGCCTTGTTAGGGATAATTTCAAATGATTCCATACATAGGCCATATGCACAGTCATGCTTTGAGGAGAGAAATGCTTGTTTTCAAATGGTGTTTGATAATGGTTTTGGAATGATCATGTATATTCATAAAAATTTAGACCTAAAAGAGTTTTCAAGTTATGAAATATAGGTGTTTTAAGATGCTTATAGTCATAACTCTCATGATGCTCACCTACAGCCCTTAAAAATACACCTACAAGTCAGAACCTATAGCAAAGAGAGGGAGTTTTCACTTGGAGGTACAATCAAGGGGTTTTGAGGAGATTTATTGAAGGCGAATGCTTTCAAGTAAGTTTTTGAATATAGGATGGATATACAAGAGATGTGAGGTCTTGAATTGAACTCAATGACATCAATAAAACCTACAAAGCCAATTTGAAACCCTACATACTTGTATTTTGCAAAGAATAAAGGTTTTGATTTATTATGAAGGTTTCATGACATTGTGGGATTTATGACTTAAAAGTAGGATTTTGTGACTATAGGGTTGATGATGGAGGTTACAAGGTTTAATTTCATGATTGATTCAATCACATATAGTTAGGCTATAGTCTTAAGACCTAAGGGAAGATACCTAAAGCCACCATACTCAACCATATTCTATGTTTGAAGTGAAGTAGTAGGATTTAAGTGATTTATTAAAGGAGTTTTATACTCAGGAGTATATTTCATAAGAACATAAAAAAATATATTATGGATGATGATCAACTCAAGACCAATTTGAGAGTCAATAATCTAGATATACAGTTAGAGGTTAACCTACATTCCTTTAGGTGTATCCACCTACAGTTGATGAGAGTTTTTAACTTCAAAAGGATATAAAGGGTTTTTTTTTAACCTATAACTTTGATAGTAATGTTTCTTAATAAGAAACACTTACTATCTGATTTTGACTAGCAAGGGAAGGGATTCCATTTTAAGGACAACCTACAGGCAACCCTCTAGGACAACATACAGGCCTGTGCCACTCTGAGAGGGCTTACTTAGTACCAAGATGAACTTTATTTTACACTCAAATAGGTTTTCTTGGTCACCAAAGAGGAATTAATATCATCAAAGACCCTAGTCTCATGAATGTTTTAATAGGTAAAATATATGGAGTTGAATAAGGCTTAAAATCAAAGAAAAGACATTCTATAGTAGGGGTAGTGCAATTACAAACATGGTCATCTGAAGGGCAAGTATATATAGGTTGTCATAGAAGATTGGATTAAAATGAAGAATCAAGTAAGACAAATCATAAAAAAGGAATTTTTAAGGGGTGGTTTTAGTCTTTGTACTAGGAATCATCACTTACAACTTGAAAAGAATGAAGCCCTATAATCAAGTTTGGTAGAAGGTAGGGGTTTAAGAGGGTTTCATAAAAAAATTGTAAGGTTTCTTGGATATCATAGACTAAGTGTAGTTAAAGTTAATAAAGAGATTTAAAACACATAGTCAACATATTTAACATGGCTTGAAGATGGAAAAAAATGATCTTACCTCATGCACCCACAGGTCATTGTACAGATTGTGCACAATATAGAGGCCTAAACCATTGCATTAATAATTCAAATAGCTATAAGGAGATGTGTAAGACTGCTCATTTTCTCTAAATAGTTATAGGTGTATATTGAAGATGAAATCACCTTTAATATTATTCGAACCTAACTAATATACATCTATAGAAGTGTATACTCAATCATGGGAAGACCTAATTTCCATGTTTCAAGGTCAAAGCATGCTAAAGAAAAAGGTGAATGGTGATTATCATTAAGGTTCAGTAAGGCACTTTTATAATATCATGATTAAAATAAATGGATAATGAATTAAAAGAGTTTTGATGATTTGAATGATATTTCATGAGAATAGGAGTTATGAGTCATCTAAAAACATTTTTTAAGGGGCTCTAAAACATTCATGTAGGAGCCTATAGTCATTCAATCTTGAAGGTGCACTTACAACCATATCTCCATCATGGTGAAAGCTTCTAGGGGAATTTTGGGTTTAGGTATCTCATGATGAGAGGGCATAGGATTAATCATTAGTGAGAGGTGAGAAAGATAGGGCCAAAACACACTAAAATTCTCTCTCAAAGATGACTACATTTAGGTTTACCCCATACACATACCCCATAGGCTTGTATTTTAACTGTGTGAAGGCCTATTTTGTAAAAGAATGACTTTTTCATATTTTGAGACCAATTAAAAAATTAAAACACAAATGAACAGAGAGACAAGCATCCTCATGCATGAATTAATCAAGTTTTTTTTTAAGGTTTATGAAAGTTTAGGGGGTCATAATGATGATCTTCTACTATTAATCAAGGAAGAAAAGTGACTAGTGAGGGGTTTTATGCCTCATGACCTAGTTGGTCAAATGGATGATGATGATGATGATAATAAAACACTAAGGAAGGATGAAGATTTTCTTAAGTGGATGGATACAGTTACGTTCACCTAACATTAAACACTTGCATTCATAACACCTCAATCATTCCTTTAAGTTTGCAAGTAATGGATGAGAGACATAGTGGTATGGTATTCAAGATCATATGAACAATGTAATATAACTTAAACAAAGAATAGATATCTCAAACTAATAATTTTTCCACTACCTACAGTCATGCATCTCATGGACTTACACCTGCAAGTCATTATATGAAATTGTACTTTGTTCAACACCTAATAAGCTTAAAACTAGTCATTTGCTATGAGGAGATATGTAGAGGATTTTCAATTGGTATAGATAGTATAAAATCACCTATGGAAGGTGTAATGACCAGTAAACATGATTAAACATGATCAATATCCATCTCTGAAAGTGAAAAAAATAGTCTTCTTAGGGCCTAATTACTTTGTTTGAAGGTCTTGATATGATAAAAAATTGTGGGAGAGGGGTTTTCCAGAATCATAAAGGGACTATTGAGATAAATGAATATAATTTTGACATTATAACTTATAAAATAAATGAAATTCATCTCTAAAAAATGAAAACTTAGTCAAAAATGTAGACAATCCATGCACAAAGATCAAATTTGAGGGAAAATTAAGCTTTTAAGAGTTAATAGTGGAGTTAAGAATTTAAAATTTTGTTCACAAGGTCATAATGGTTTTATGAAACATATCAAAAAAAATTCATGTCCATTGTACAAGTGAAAATATTCATTATTTTGTCTCAGACCTCAGCCTACTTATTTGAAGTCACCATTGGAGCCTGTTTCATCTTAGAGTGCCTCAAAATATTTTAAAACCAATTAAAGGGTTAAAAATCATGGTATGGTGTTTTAGAATCATAATAAAACCTATATAGAGTGTAAAAACACCAAATTATATGTAAACCATGCTCACATAGTGTTTTACAGGCAAATAGGCACTTATGCTGAAAAGGCATTTTTTGACTTTTCATGGAAAATGGATTTTAGAGTGTTTTGATAGCATGATACAGGTCCCATAATTATTTTTAAAGGCTCTTTGAATCTTTTAATTATTATTTTTCATTTTAATGAAGTTTTTTCACTTTTTGCAATTTTATGCACCCTTCCAAGCCCCCTGTTTAGATGTTCATTTTATTCACCATGTGTGGATTTTGGTCAAACACTCTCAGTATGTTTTTAGGACCCATATTTAATTATAATTCATGAACAATTGAGATAATTTGAGGAGTTTTGATTTATGAAAAATCGTTAAGAGTGTAGGCAGCCTAAAATGTAGTCATTTCTGCACAGGCAAATTTTACTTACAAGGTAACTTTTCATATATTTTTCATGGGAGCCCAATATTTTTTGGGATGACATAGGGTTAAATTTTATACACATAAATGGAAGTGTTTTTGTATTTGGAGGTCTATGCTTCATGAATCATCAGTTTGAAGATTCAGCTTTAAAACCCTCTTAAATGCCTAAAAACCCCATTTTGAGAGAAATAGATTTTATTACCATAAAATCAATATGGATAAACTTGAAAAAAATTTAAAAATCAATTACACTTAGATATGATCCAATAAATATAAATTTTATGTATAGATCTATACATATGAGGGCATAAATCATGTTTTTCATGGAAAAAACATGTAAAACAAAGTACAGGGCAATTTAATAGAATATAATCAATGGAGATTGAATATTAGGAATTCTTATTCATAATAAAATCTTAATTTGATCAGAAATAATCCTATAATTTTCTTTTATATATTGATAAAAATGGCCAATCTAGTAGAAATTTGAGTAAAATTGACCTAGTCAGCTTATTTACTGAACGATGAAGGTTTTCACATCAAAATCACATATTTAATGATTATGAAAGTTGTTATAGGTATAGTTCATGGTTTTTTCAGGTTTTATGTCTTATTTTTTTAGGTTTCATTTTTTCCAAGTGCTCAAATTAACCTTTAGGCCTAACTATTCTAGTTGGCCTAATTGTTCTAAAGGTCAAGTTGAAGTTTGGCATTGGAACAAGCTAACAAAGAGTTATAAAGGAGTTTATATGTCATATATCTCCTATTCTCATGAATATTCATGAACATGTAATCTTTCAAGGTCCCTCATCATGAAATATTGAGTTATTTAGAGTTAACTAGTCTAATATTATCATGCATCTTCCTTGATTTCCATACGAAGGGGAATGTGCTCTTGTATCAATTCAACTTTCAAACAAATCAAGTGGAGTTCCTTCTTTGTATTTTTTCATATATTTTCATGATAAGAGAGTTTTGACTTTCCACATGGGCCCACCATCCTTATTCTTATGCCAACATGGAGGTTTTTTGCATGTTTAAGGATTTTTTGAATTGTTTAATCATTGTAAAAGGAGTTGGTCTTGAGTTAGTCAACTAAGACTAACTCTTCCTCTTTTTCAATGCCACATTGGTTTTAGTTAGGGTTTAAGACATATATATCAGCTTAATAAATCCATTATTTGATTATTATTGGAGCTAAAGAAGAAATTTTAATCTAGACCATACATCAATATAGAAGATTTTGTTTTACATATGAGTTTTGATAGAGAATAGAGTGTATTTGATTGTGAATCAGCATATAATTGAGATTATATCTCCTTTTGTCAAGTCCATTCCTCACCTATTGCTTTCTTTCTAACCCTATGTAGGTAATTTTAAGAGGTAAAATAAATTTTGTAATCCAAAATCCTTTCAACCCTTCATCTAAAATGTTTATGCTTAAGGGAAAAATAAGAATTTTATTGGTTTATATGCATTCATTAATTTCAACAGCTTCTAGAGGATATAAATAATTCAGGTGCATAACCCATTTAGATAGGGTTTCATTTCAATTTTCCCTTCCCATTTTCACCCTAAATCACAATATAATCAGATTTAATAGATAAATTTTAAGGGAATCAGCCCTCTCTAGAGTTTCTTCTTAGTACAGAGTTACCCACACTTTGAGAAGATGAAATTATATCAGTTAAAGAAAGGGTGTGTTTTACAAATCTTCAATCAGGGTGTAATCTAGATTGATAATAGTAACCAAGTGCATGAAGTGTTTTTTATGAATTATAATACATTATCATTTTTGGTATAAGTTTTGGAGGTCAGTGGTTATAGTGAAAAAAATTCTCACAAGTTGACTTATCTAGCTAGTGAGGTATGTGTATAGTGAGGTTATGAGATTCGTCTACAAGACCAATATTTCCATTTGACCATATTATATTTATATCTAATAATGGTATAATTTTTTCATAGGATCATCTACATGCATTATAAGTCATTTAATGTGTGTACACAGGTGTTGAAGGTCTAAGTCATCATGACTGTGCTTTAAGGTAAACTGGCAGTTCTAGGTAAGCAAGTTGTAGTGATGAGTTTGAGACTCTATGCCTTGAGTTGAAGTATATAATAAAAATTATGTTTGTTTTTTGTGACATTTATGTCCTATCCATGATTTTTATAATGTTTTATAGTGATTTAAATTTATTGAAATGTTGAACCCAAAATGGCTTGACTAGTTTTGGTTTGATTATGTGTACTAAAGACAAAAGATTCACCTGCAAGACAAATATTTGACATTAGACCTTGTGATATATGTATTTTATAGTGATATATATATATATATATATATATATATATATATATATATATATATATATATATATATATATACATATATATATATGTGTGTGTGTGTGTGTGTGTGTGTGTGTAAAAGGATTTTTTTAAATTATAATTAATCATTGGAAGTGTTTTTTTTTTTTTTTTTAATGTTGAATATGAAGTTGTTCATGACTGGGTTTTGGAGTGTTATGGCAGTTCTGAGTAGGTTATTTATAGAGAAGGGTTTGAGTATTTTTTCCATGAATTATGAATTATAAATAATATGGTGATGACCATAATTTAATATATACTATTTATATTTAATTTATTGTCATGGTTATGTGACTAAATTGCGTACATACTTTAGTTTTATTTGGTAGATTTTTTGTAGGTTCATAAGACTAATTATGAATAGTAATTATGGTGTAATTTAAGTGGTGGTTAGAGATAAAAAAGAATCATGAACATAATATGAGATTATTATGGGTATATTTTAGTTTTATATGAATTTTCACCTCCATTTGTTTATTTTTAAATTTGTCCAAGGAAATCAAAGGGTAACATGTGTTAATGAAGGCCTAATTGAATTAGGTCTCCTTAAGGCCTAGAAGAGGTTTTGGTCTTTCAAGTAGTGGAAAACCTATTTTAATTATTTATTCATGTATTAGAAATTTTATAACACATATTTTAAGGATAATCCAAGTGTTCAAGTGTATATGGCTGACCAAGAGGTATATGATTAAGAGTCTTGTATATATACAAGGCAGTTTTAGGCTTATGTGTGTGTAGAGTAGAAACGAATGGAATAGTAAATTGGTAAGTAGAAGATGGTATTTTAGAACATATAAAGAGTTTATATAAACTAAAATTAATAATTGATATGGGTTTTTCATATTAGGATCAAGGTCATATGACCTGATTAGTCTTGAAGAGACCTAATTGAGTGAAGATACCTAGAAGGTAGTTTGAGAGGAATAAGGGTGTGAAGAGATAAAGAGGTGGTCATCATCAATTGATTGAGAAATAAGGTATTATTAAGGTTATAAATAAAATTAGGTGACTGATCTATTTATAATTCATTTAGGGGTTTGGTTCATCCTTATAAGTTGGTGTTTGCTAAATCCTAGCTGAGTTCGTGTTTATCTAGTTATGGTTGGTGTTCCATGTAGAGTTGGTGATTCACTAATTATGATATCTTAAACTAGAAGAATTTAATCCATTTTTATGTATTATTGGTTTTTATTCCCATTAAGTTTTTCCTACATATATGATGTGTTTTCTTGTGTAATATTATTTCCTATTTGTATGGGTGATTGTTTATGCATTGCTTGATTTATATGTTGATGTGATAGTTCATGAATGTTAAGGAGAAATTAAAATAAATTTTTAAGAAACTTATTCACCCTCCCCCCCTTATTGATTTTTATTCTAAGATTTGCTATCAAATTAGGTCCTTTAAATCATGCCTAATAGCCTAAAGTAGATCCTAAAAGCAAAGATGGCTAGTCAGCAAGCTCAAGGTGGTTTCTCTGCTAGTAAGGATTTGTTCTTTAGTGGGACAATGTATGCATTTTTAAGAAATATAATAAGGACATATATAATTTCAATGGACCATGACATATGACATTTAGTTATGGATGGATACATTCAACCTCTTACACCACTAACTAATGCAATAAGTAATAAAGAAAGTAAGAGCAATTCTAAGGTAATGAATGCCATTTTATGTGGCCTATCAAAGGTAGATTTTGTGAAGGTGATGTACTATGAGTCAGCCAAGGTGATATGGGACAAATTGAATACTATATATTAAAGAGACACCAAGGTAAATATGGATAAGTTATAGACCCACTAGAGATGGTTTAAAAGTTTGAATATCAATGAAGATGAAACCATTGCATCTTACCTATTAAAATTGGATGAAGTTATCAATGTCATTATACTATTGAGAGAAGTGAAAAATTATAATGTATACACCTAAAATAGCTCATGTGTATTATTTTCACTGATACTCTTATTAGTTGACACTAATTCTGATTATCTAATTTATCCTACTAATTTATCCCCTCTTCCTAGTTCATTTATCTAATCCCCTCTTAAATTATCCTTCATCCACTATCTTTAGTCTAATCCCACTCCATTAATTTATCCTAAATCTCCATTATCCCATTCTAATATTATTTACCTATTATTTTAGGAATTTTAAATTCCCATGACCCCACGTAACCACCTACACTAGCCTATCCCTAGGCTGTCGTACATCCCTAGTCCCTGATCCTGACATAATCCCCATTCTAAGCCTAATTAACTCCTAAGAAGGTTTAGAGAATCCTCCAAATATATAACCTTCTCCAAACCTCCCTGCCCTCTCTATAAGCCTCCAAATCTAGATTCTTCCAAGGAATTTTAAATTCCTTGGATAATCTATAACCCTTGGATCTCCTCATCCAACTTCAAATATCAACCATTGATTATTCCCTCCTTATATATTAGAAACACCTCTCCTCCATGGAAGGTAATATATCAAGGATATAACAAATCTATGTCTATTTAGCTAACTAAGCCATCTTAGCAATCCATATCAAATCCATGTCTAACCATCATATGATCCAAGCATCACACATCTAAATTTGTGCCATCATTATGCCAAAAATCAAAGTCTACATGTAATCAATTATCCTTTCTAAAATCTTAAAAAGATGTATGAAGAAACAATGAATTTGGTAAGTTTCATATCATTTTGATTTGTTTCTAAAATCCTTACTAATAATTAGTTTGAGTTTTGAGTTTTGAATTAGATAGCTTAATTCATATAGATCTAAAAATCTTACTATATTTTGGTGACCATGATGGGATGGGATCCCTACCCAAATTAATAATTTTGTATCCTAGTGTTGTTTTTGTTAACCTAAAGGATCAATTAGATCAAATAAAATCTCATAAAACTTGAAATTTTATGAGTACAAGTTGCATTTATGATATTTTAATGGTAATCATGACATTATCCAACTCAATTGTGATATTTCCCTTATAAGTCATGGTATTTCTTTAACCATCCACTTAACTACTAACCATTTACTTTATTGCATAGGTTTTTATCCCATTGACAATACCATGACTCATTATTAATGATTTTGTTAGGCTAGTCATGATATCTTTAACCTAATTTGTGATTTTGTTAACCACTATATGTTTGTCCTTGGTAGGTTTCCATATTTTGATAAAACCAAGACTCTCTGAGTTGTGAATTTGTCCTACCATAAGCAACTTTGTGAATGATAGTCACAATATTTGAGGTCTTAAATTCATTCATAGGGTTATTTGCTTTGTTGGTTGATTATCATTTTATCTAACCCTCATATGAATTTATTTTATTCATTATTGTGTTTTTAGTCTCTTTGTCTCCAAGATAGGCAAATCTGACTAGGACTCAAGTAGTTGCAATCCATTGGACAATAAAATAGATATTAGAATCATGATATTATCTTGGTAATCATGATATTGGGCTCATGAGTTATGGTATTGAAATTTTCCATAAAACCATTAATTGTTGACCTCTCTCAATCTATAGGGTTCATTCTAACATTTTGTGTCTCTACATGGATTTTTGTTATCAATATAAGTATTATATCTAATATTTTTGGGGTTTTATACTTTAAAATTCATAACCATTAACTAAACCTAGTTTTTGCACCTATGATTTTGTCTTCTTATGGTTTCTATGTCATTTGAATGCTTTTGTAGAGTTAATAAGAAGACCAAGGTAGCAAGAAATCAACTGTAGACAAAGGAAAAAACATGCCTTTAACTCTTTTTTCTTATCTTTAACAAAACTACAAGTCTCAACCTTTTTAAAGTTATGATATTATTCTGGTAAATAGTAGTATTGTGTTGATAGTTGTGACTTTATAATTTATCTTAATTTTGTCAATTGTTAATTAGGTTTGTTGAATTGTCATCTGTAACCTTATAGAGTAGATTTAGACTAAAATGTGTCCTTTTAATGTTCTAGATTCTGCTCAATTTTGGTTAATATATCATCTAAATATCTTTTTGGTCAAAATTCTAAAAATATCATAATCATCAATTTGTTGTTCATCATGCTCATCTAAAAATAGGCATTTTGGACATGTGAACAATTTGTCAAAACCTTGTAAGTTTTTATCTACATCTAATCTAGAAGTTTTGTCATTTCTAACAATATTGAAACTTTTGAGTTATTCATAGTAGTTATTTTTTCATCTCCAATCATGGTATTGTAGTTTATCACAAAACCACAATTTTTGATATATAGTAAATAGTGATATTGTTAATGTAATTAATTATATTGTATAACTAACCAATGTGTTATAGGTAACCATCACATTCATCTCTCAATTACAATATCATAGCTGGTATGTAGCAATTTTTTACCCCCTAGTTGTGACTTTACAATCTATTATTGTAGGATTACTCTGTGCACTCACAGTTTTACAAAAGATGATTAAAAACTACTAATCTTTTTGGTTTTGGGACCTTTCTTGAGTGTTATAATCAGACTACTAACCCATGTGATTGTAGGCCACCTATCAAAGATCCATTTTGGCACTTTTTGAATCATTTACATCTTATATAATCATCTTGTTATGTGTGTATATCTTTATTGTAAAAATGTACCTTGTATATACTTCAATGTGTATGTGTTAACTTATAAATAATTATCATATCATGATCTTCACACATAGATAATTAGTTGGTTAATTAATCATATAATGTATTTGCCTATTTTTTATCTCCCTCTAGGATATAACATGATGCAAAATTGATACCCATGCACGGGCTTAGTATATAGGGTTTAGTGTTATAGATTTCATCACCATGCACTGACCAAACTTTGTGTTATGATGGAGCATAAAAAAAAAAGAATAGTTGTCATTAGGTTAAGTGGTTAACCCCATATAGGTCATCTATGAAGAGGAAGAGTTAATTATCTAAACCAAACATTAGATAACACCCTTAAAAGACTTCGGTCCCATTGTACCTTCACATATATAGGGGACTCACTTAGAGAGCCCATTCAAAATAGTATAGGACCTTTCATTCATAATAAGTGTATTGCTATTGGAGTCAATATCAAATCTAAAGTAACCATCGAGTAAAATTGGGGTTGAGAGGGTTTAGTTGATACCATAACAATTCAATAGCATATAACCTCAATCTTTAATTCATTGGATGGTATGGGTATTGGGTTACACACCCTTAATTTTAATAATCATAGGGTTTATGGATTTCTTGTTTGGTTGTGTGTTGTGTTAGACCCAAGCTATTTTTGAGTTGAGTCAGCCTTTACCCCAAACCAACATACCTATCTAGGTCCTTGCATATCACTCTTGTATAGCCTCACCCCATCATCCCATACTCCTTTATACATATCATCTTTCCTCATTAATGAATTGTACAAACTTATCCTATTATCCTTTGTGCATATCATTTTAGTCTTGATTCATCCTCTTATACATCCTTTCCATCATCCCCATAGTGTCCCTTATACATCCTTGTTTCAAAACTATCTCCCATTATTACTTTTTTTGCATATTGTCCTAATCTAGTTATATCCACCCACCCTTAGTCATAACCTTATCACCTACATATGCCAATCATATCTAATATCCTTAATTTAATCAATATCATTAACTAGTCTACTTCACATTATCACCTCATCCCCCTCTTATTCTATCCACCCATCACTCACATATATTGATAACCACCTTGTGTGTCATTGTCTTACCCTCTTGTATATATGTTTATTCTCTTGTACATCCTTCTAGTCATAACCAATCTTAGACTCATAGTCATCAGTCATACCCCATCACATATCCTAATCACATATCATCCACATCAAGTCCCTTCTTTCCATGACCAATCATTTGTCTTGACCTTGCCTTCTTTATTCATCTAGTCTACCCTCATCCTCTCTTATCCTAGTTATATTTAAGGGTCATATACGGGCATAAAACATCCTTATCTCATTACTTATCATTTCATCAACATATATGATCATACTCCAATCATCCCAATCATCTTCAAGAAGTCTTGAGCTATCCCTAGCATCCACATCATCCCAATTCACTATCATTCATTATTTGATCAAGTCTCATACCCTAGTTAGTATCCTACTAGCATCTTATCACTTTGTTAGTTTAAATCTATCAATCCATCATCATCAATCTATTTTTTATCATCCTTGCCTATTCATAACTAACACTCATCATATTGTCATCTTACTAGTTAAAATACATGCACCCATCACAATCTTCAATATTTTTTCTAGATTGAAGATAAAAGTGATCATATTTCAATTGTGGAGTACCTTACAACAATTAAGAGATTTAATCATGATTTCATGATAGATTTTAACTATAGATTCTAGAAGACCTAGGATTGAATTTTTGTAGTGATTAATCCTACACCCAGTTATGCTTTAATGTATTATCTAAAGGCTCTTAATTTAGATGTGGCTTTAATGATCCAATTGATGGGAGGTAATACCTTACTTGAATCTTTTGAAGTAGTAATCAATGCTAAAAATTGACTTATACAATAAATAAATTTATCTCCAAGGCCACCAATGCCTCTTTTTCAAGAGATCCATCCTCTTACTCCAACTATTGCTCCAATTCTAGAGTCATCAAAGTTTCATCAAATAAAAAGTGATCAAATTGATAGATTGTGGAAAATAGAAAGTCTTATTTAAGCTTAGAGCAACAAGTTAGTTTCAATGGAGAGACAAAAAGATCCAACATATAGGCCATATCAGAATGCTAATCAGTTCTATCAACCTAATAGGACATCTTATCAATCTAATCAGCAAGGTCAAGGGTAAAATTCTCAATCAAGGAAATATAATCCTAATGCTCCAAGAAATTAAATAACTATATTTATAGTTTAGATTAATTATGCTCATGAAGGACAATGTAATAATAAATGGGATTAAGAAAACAACATGGTAATGGCTCCAACTGGTGAGAGTTCCCATCAATCTTTCATGCAACAAAGTTTAGTTCTTCCTTCATTTAAAAACTAGCCACCTTATTATAATAAGGAAGCTTATATTTCTCATGGATACATTCATTCATTCACTAAAGTAAAAGTTACAAATCAATAAGGAGAAGGTAGTGGTAAGGCACCTACTGAAACTACTTTTGTGAACTTCTAAGAAGGTGAGAATTCTTTTGAGCATTTAGATACAAATCAGAGTCAAATTTTACCTAATGTTGATAATTAATTTATATCCCATACTAGATCCAAGAAAATAAAAATTGGTGAAGTTTCAGGTCCTGAAAGGGTAGCCCCTTCTTCCTCTTATCCACCATAAAAGATAGCAAAACATGAGCTACCTTAGAAAATTTCAAATCAACAAGCTCAAGATCCAAAAGATAAGAATGTGAAAGGGCCTTACATACCTCAAATCACACCACATTTAGGAGATCATTCTATTCCTAGACTATAGTCAAGGGTAGCCACTTCTCCACTTAGTATTGTGAATCATATGAAGAAGAATTCAGTATCAGTTTCAATGTGGCATACTCTACTAATCCTAGGACAAAAGGTGTACTTGAAAGAGGAACTTTTAATGCTCAATATCTCTAAGAAACAACTTGAGAAAGAAAGATTAAGTGTTATCCTAACTAATTATAATCTAGCTATTGAGTCTCAACCTCTTAAGGTGACTAATCCTCCTCCATTTTACCTTTCTATTATCATTGGAGATTGTCTAGTTCATAACTATATGATTGATAGTGGGGCTAGTACTTCTATCATGCCCAAATCAATAGCTGATAAGTTAGGATTATAATATGAAACCCGTGAGAAAGGTGTTTTGTAATTAGATGGGTTTCCTACCAAGAATATAGGTGTGTTTAAATATCTAAAAATCAAACTTTTTTCTTGTCCAAATTTCACCATTTTACAAGATGTTGTTGTTGTTGATCTACCTCCATATTTTACATTGTGATTATCCAAAGATTTAATTGCCAAAATAGGAGGTTACCTTTCCTCATATTGGTCATAAATGGTTTTTATAACTAGCTATATAACCAAAGTTACTATTATATATGAGCATATTTCCATATTTTACCTTGAGCCATATATGTCAAATATGAATTGTAGTATTTCAGAATAAGATGATTACACCATTGAGGAAGACCCTTCTAAGCATCTTGAAGGAATTAAAAATATTATCATAGATGAATGGGATGATGATAATCATGGACATGACCCCTATTAAATTATTTAATATGTTTGTTTTGGAGTTTATTGTATGCATAAACAGAGTGATTTATTGCCTAGTCTCACTAGCTCAGTGCAGGATCAAGGAGTTTGAAATCTATTCTTTGATAGGTCTAGAACAAAGAATAGAGGTGGGGATGGTATAATTGTGGTATCACCATAAAATCAAAGGTATTATTATTTTTTTATATTTTTGTTAAATTTTACTTCCAATATTGTACAGTATAAAGCTCTTATTTATGGTCTTCAGTGGGATATTAAGCTCTTGTAGGTGAAAGGTGATAGTGAGTATGTAGTCTACTAATTTATAGGTTTAAGTTAAGAAAATAATCCTATTTTAAAGGCATAAAAACTTATATTTTGAGATCTCATATAATATTTCCTTGCATTTGACATTCACTCCATTCCTAGAGGAGTAAATTAGCATGCTAATAGACTTGTTACCATAGGAGCACAGTATGATATTCTGGATTAGATTAAGGACATTAAAAATAAAACCCAAATCAAGGTTGTGTGTAGGCCTTTATTCCCAAATAATGATGTAAGTTGGAAAGTTTTTGAATTTGATAAACAAATATCATATTTTCTACAGAATGAGGTAAATTTTTGCCAAAGAAATCATGATATATTATAGGATCAATATGAAAATCAGATTGTGCAATTGAAATCAAATAAGATGCCTAAAATTTTGGTGACTTTAAAAATAATATTAAATTAATATTATCATCTAAGGAGATACAAGATGATCATTTCTTTCAAGAAATAGCACTATGAGCCAATTAACATAGCTGAAGATAAGTAACTCAAGTTGGGTAAAGTGAATATTGATTGTAAGAGAGTAGCTTTGATTCCATTATGTTAAGACTTCATGGATTTTTTTTCTTTACAATACCATTATTTTAAAGGTTTTGACCCCATATTGGCATAGCATACTATTTAACTAGAATAGGATGGAAAATCGGTAAAATAAAAGTAAAGGCCTATCAACCCCAAGGTTGAAATTCTCATGACAAAAGAACTTACAAATCTGATTGAATCAGGTATTATTTTTCCTATTAAGCATTGAAAATGTGTATAAAATATTTTTCTATTAATAAATAAGAATGGAGAGATAAGGTTATGTGTATATTTTAGAGATTTGAATAGAGTATCATTGAAAGATCACTATCCACTTCCTTCCATGGATCAAATTTTGTAGAGTATTAGGTTCATAGAGGTTTTATTTACTAGATGGGTATTTAGGATATAATTATATATTGGTGAAATAAAAATATCAATATAAAATAGCTTTCACCACCAAATGGAGTACGTTTGCTTATAATAAGATGTCTTTTAGACTTTCCAATGCTGGAGCCACTTTCTAAAGGGCAATGGATGTTGATTTTCATGGTCTATTGAGTGAAATGGTTTTAGTCTATTTTGATGATATTATAGTAGTTTCAAAAAATCATAATGGTCATCTAACACATTTGAATATTATTTTTGATAGATGTAGGCAATTTGGAGTCTCATTGAATCCAAAGAAATGTATTTTTTCAGTGCATGAGGGGAGACTTCTTGGGCATGTGGTGTCCAAATCTAGTCTTTTCATTGATCCTAAAATAATAGAGGAAATCCTATCTATATCATTTCCTAAACATAAGAAAGTATTTCATATCTTCTTGGGTAAGATAAACTTTATCAAAATATTCATTCCTAGTTTTACAGAACTAGTAAAGCCAATTACTCAAATGATTAAGAAACATCAAGAATTCACTTGGATTAAAGAAGGCAAAAGGATTTTTTAATATATAAAATAATTAATCATCCAAGATACTTATTTTCTCAATCCAAATTTTAGTAAGGATTTATTCTTGTATACTTTCTCTACTTCTAGTACTATTTTAGCCATGCTTATGCAGTAGAGTGATGAAGGTTTGGAACAACCCATTGCTTTCTTTAGTCAAGATTTAGAATTTCATGGAGCTATTACTTTGCATAAAATCATGTAATTTGTATTATAATAGGTCTAAAAAAATTCAGATATTTTCTTTTCAAATAACAATATTATACTCATGGTTGTTCATCCAAGTGTGAAGGACTTCATTGTCAACAGAGACTTGAGCAAAAAAAGAGTTGGATGGGTCACTAAATGCATGTAATATGAAATTTAAGATAAGGTTAAAAAAATGGTTTGAGGAAAAGTATTATGTGAACATCTTTTATAAGATGTAAAATAAGTAAAAGAAATAATTTTGACAATTCAAGACACTCAGTATGAAGCTGAAAATACACCTCCTACAAGCTGGACACAGAAATTTGATAGTTTTATTCAAAATAAACAATGTATAAAGGGTTTTAATGTATCAAAAATAAGAATCTTTAGGATTAAATTAGTACCATAAATTTTTATCTATGGATTGCTTTTCAAAAAAGACATTGGAGGTATGCTTTTAAAGTGTGTTGAAACTAGTCAATTTGACAAACTTTTTGAGCAAATTCATGATAGTCCTTCTGGAGGTCATTTTTCATCCAATACCATAGATCCAAAAATAATTGGAGATATTTATTTTTTTCATAATTTATTTATATATGCACATTCATGGGTTAGTAAATGTACAAAGTGTGTAATGTTTGTAGGGAAATAGAGACTAGATACCATGCCACTAAAGCCAATTTAGGTTGAATAGCCTTTCATGTAATGGGGTTTAGACATCATTGGCATGATTCATCCTCCATATATTTCTAGTCATAAGTGGTTTTTAATAGCTATATACTATTTCACCAAGTGGGTGGAAGAAGTGCCTTTGAAAAATGCAAATGAGAACTTTATGCTTGAATTCTATGAGAGCTTAGTCACTCATTTTGGAACACCTTCTACTATCAAGGATGAGATCATTTTATGATTAATTAAAATGGGTGTACCACTTCCTAAAGGTGTTTAACCCCTTCAAATTATTAAACCTCCTTCCAATCCCCCATCCACTAATCATATCCAATAATCTACCCCTTCCCCTACTAGAAAATAAAATCCAATATTGGCCACCTCATATACCACCAGAACATCCACCTAGTCACATCAACGATCATCTGATCATAATTACAATGCTTCCACATCTAAGTCATGTAGTGAAGTGGTTTGTTATACTCCCCTTATTATGTCATTAGAAGCCCTCTTCAACCAACTTGTCACTATTAACATAATGGTATATCCACCTATATGACATCTTGATCCTACTAAGCCTAAGCCCTCTTGGTATAAATCAAACTGATACTTTGTATATCATCAAACTTGGGGCATTACATTAAATTATATCAAAACTATCGAGACTATGTATAAGACCTCATCAATAGTGGTGACATAGTAATCAAGGATGAATCAAATGAATTTAAATCCCTAGGTGAACAAGAAGAAGAATGTTAAGATTCCATTCCTGATCATGATTAAGCCCTTCCCCTTCCAATCCAAGGTCAAAACATCTTATCTATCCTCCATGATCCCCCTATCTTTGACCACTCATCCATTCAAAACAATTATATTCCCCATAAGCCTAGTCCTCCCATATCCCATTATTCTTTTCATGGACCTATCTTTACTCAATCCATTTTCACTCCATCATCTTCCCATTACTCATTATATCAAAAACCCCACCTTGAGATGAGAATCATGGACAATCACTCCTTTATTCATAGTATTTAATCATGTACATTAAAATCAACATTATAGTCAAAACAAGTTTTATCTACATATAGATCATGTTCCACACCAAAATCTAAATCATATTCCTCATTAGAATCATCATCCTTTATCAATATTATAGTAGATGGTGATAATACCTACTCTTTTGAGCATCCCACTCAATATGATGACATCATAATTAATTTCTTGAATTCCTTATCTAATGTTTAGAGTGGATTTGATCTTACCTCAGAGGCATCTATTAATGATTCTGGATATTCTTGAGGATAATTTTTCAAACATTAAAGCTAGAGCTCCTAATGACCTTTATAATGACTATGCTACCCATTATCCATATACTCACTCACATAAAATTCATCATCCACCTCACCTCCATAATCCCTATGTCACACTCCATAAGGGGACTACATAAGAACATGCATTATTGGATTCTCCTTTGCATTTCATATCACATTTCATAAATATGAAGTTCCAAGACCATCATCCAATAATCATAAGTCATGATCAAATTGTATTTGATCTTATTATTCAAAAAAAATAAAAATCAAATCATCGACCTAATCAAGAAATGGCTTCCCCTAGTGAAGCCCAAAATTTGGCACTAGGGGCATATCAAAGATAAAATAATTATATATCAAGTCAAAAATCAATCTCATATAGTGAAGTCCAAAATCAAGCACTAGGGGAAAGCAAGGTCAAATCCAATCATTAATTTAAAAGAAAGATAAAAATAATAATCACAGGTACGATCATCATCTTAATACTTGGGTCAAAGAATCAAAACTCAAAAGGTCTTAGATCCCTTAATATCATATCACCAATCTAAAAAATCCCCTCCACCATATCCAATGGTGTATGCAACTATTGAATGCCATTTCTTATCCCCATCCCATCATATTATCCAGTCTAATCATATTCATCATTCCCATCCAATCTCCCATCATCAAAATCACAACATCATCCCATCCATACTATATCTCAAATCCATGGGAAACATTATCCATTATAGCTCTTAAAAAGATACCTGGTCAAAACATCTAAT
Organism: Torreya grandis; assembly: GCA_037957365.1. Taxonomy (NCBI): domain Eukaryota; kingdom Viridiplantae; phylum Streptophyta; class Pinopsida; order Cupressales; family Taxaceae; genus Torreya; species Torreya grandis. The sequence goes on along the minus strand of JARHVA010006155.1, from coordinate 451,791 downwards.
GGATGTTAAATCAAAAATCAATAAAGGCCATCAAGATAAGATCCTATCATTACATATTTCCAGAATGGACATCGATTAAAGATTACAACAATGTTGATAGATTACATCTCTCCCTTCTCCAATATATTGAGATGCCTAATAAAAGTCAAAAAAAATCATTTGTCTAATGATGAAAACTAGTCATCTAGAACCTTGGGCAAATACCATGATGAAAACCAGTCTCTAACATCATGGTAAAATCATCAATTATCTATATTATACCTCAACACTTGGGGGTAAAATTCATCCATCATTTGTCCATTCTACCTCATCCATTTTTATTACCCCTCATTCATCATCATATCATGCATTTTATTATGTCCCTATTGTCTTGACCTTCATAAGGAAGTGGAAGGTGCATTGAGACATGTTCTTTCCTCATCTTGGAATATCCTCCAAAACATATGGTTCCTTCATGATGTAGTCATTAGTAATCCCTAGTCCCTTCTTCTTTAGACCTCATCCCCACTTCTACATCACTCTCATATTTTTGTCATCCCATTCATCATTCCATCCATCCTCATCTTGGTTTCTAGGCTTGGTATTCCCTTTGCTAGTAACCCTATTTTTATAGTATACATACATATCCCAAAAAATCCCTAAAAATGAAAAATGTCAAAAACCCTAAAAATCATAAATTTTGAAAAGCCAAAAATCATTCATCATGTCTTGTCTTATCCCTAATCCCCTATTCACATCCATCTCCATTTCATTCATATTTTATCCCCTATTTTCTTAATCCCATATTTAGATACCACATTCCATATTAGAACCAAATCAGAGTGGTCACCCATCTCTCCATCTCATAATCATCCTTGGCCTAGGTATTATTTGCATACATCACTTTGCCAAGAATTTAATCTAGCACCCATCACTTCTTATTAATTACCTTTTCATATCTAGAACCCATCAATTACTCAGTGCTTATATGAAACGTAATTTATCCCATCACCTTCCTTATCATTGCCTCTTCATATCTATCACCCATCTAATTACTCTTTGATAGTATGAAAGGTATTTGATCCCATCATCTCCTAATCTCCTTTATATAATCGTTCAATTCCTTTTCTATTGGTAATCCTTGGTCATCACTCTTCTAAACCACCTTCTTTGTCCACTTTTTGATTCAATTTAGAGATCAAATGAGTATTCAAATACTTCATCACATCATTCATCCTTAGATCCTAAATTATGGGAAACATCTTAGCCTAATCCTTATCATGATCACCCTATCCAAATTCAAGTCCATCCTGATTCCACAATCACATCTTGATCATCCTAGTCTGACCCATCCCCTAGTCACTCATCTCATTATTAGACAAGACATTAAGACAATACATGTAGATACTCATGTGTGTTACTTGTTTATTTTTTATATATTATTTTCATTTATTTTATCATGTATATATCTTATTTGTTTTATTTTTATCATGTCTTTTTGTCTATTTCTAAGCAAAAAAGGATTCTATGAGGAAACCAAAAGTACCTTTGAGTATGCAACATTTGTTACTTGTCCATGTACTTTGATACAACATCCTTTTGGTCATGTCTATATCATGGGGCATACTACCAAGTGCCTTATTTAATAGATTAATTAGACTATGATGAGACTTATGATAGTTTTGATGGCTTGATCATCTACACTTTCATCACTTATCCAATCATCTAATCATCCTTGTTTCCCATCACTAGTCTAATCCTCATAAATCATTCAACTAAAATTTAATATATTATCCTCATCTCATCATCTAATTCATATCCTCTAATCACTAATATCATCTATTAATCACTAATCCTCATTATCCTCATTATCATCTCCTCTATCAATTATCATTTATATGTGAGTCAGAAATACTTCAGCTTAAGGTCTTTTTAGACTATGTAGGTAGCACTTGACCATGTTTTATTGCCCAAGGATAGCTTGTTCACTATCTCTATCATCCATCTTCATACCCAAGTATTTTGGTCACTCGATCACATTGTTTATTCTCTCTTATCCTCTTTATCATAATGATAAAATTTATCTTTGAGCTATATCTATCATTAATCTTATCAAATCAATCTTATATTTCCTTATATCTCTTCCTTACATGTGTCCTTACATGGGACACATATAACTATTGTGTCCATTTAATCCTCTCATCATTATGTTATGGTTGATTCCCCCTTGGGATGTGTTGACAACCATGATACCCATCATCTTTACTCCCTGTGCATATGTCTTTACCAGGGGCATCATCAATTTGTAGCTCATTACTCAAGTTAAATTTATCTTCTTCATCTTCTATCTTACATTTGATACCCAATCCCCTCTCCTATCCATCTCATCCCATCCCTTATTTCTTCTTTCTAGTGGCCATCCGTCTCATTCTTCCTCACATGTCTCTTCGAGGGGGAATCATATGCACTAATATCATCTACTAACATCCATCCATGACATGGTTTTTATTTTAAAGACCATTACTCCTAATTCACTTCACTCATAATTCCCTTTCAAAGAGGGACAAATGTTATGCACCTAAAATCACTCACCTATATTATTATCACTAATACTCTTATTAGTCGACACTAATTTCACTTATCTAATTTATCTTTCTAATTTATCCTCTCTTCCTAATTCATTTATCTAATCCCCTCTTTAATTGTCCTTCATCCACTATCATTGGTTTAATCCCAATCATTCATTAATTTATCCTAAATCCCCATCATCTCATTCTAATCATACTTACCTATCATTTTGGACATTTTAAATTCTCATGACCCCACCTAACCACCTACACTATCCTATGCCTCGGTTATCCTACATCCCTAGTCTCTAATCCTCACGTAATCCCTGTATAACCCCTTTTTAGCCTAATTAACTCCTAATAAGGTTTATAGAGTCCTCCAAATCTAGAACCTTCTCCAAACCTTCTTCTTGTCTCTATAAGCCTCCAAATATAGAGGCTTCCAAGGAATTTCAATTTCCTTAGATAATATACAACCCTTAGATCTCCTCATCCAACTTCAAATATCAACCATTTATTCTTCCCTCCTTATATATAGGCAACCCCTCTCTTCCATGGAAGGAAATTTAACAAGCTTATAACAAATCCATGTCCATTTAGCTCACTAAGACATCTTAGGAATCTATATTAAATCCATGTCTAATTATCATTTGATCCAAGCATCCAACATCTAACTTCATGCCATCACTATGCCAAAAATCTAAGTCTACATGCAATCAAATATCATTTTGAACATCCTATAAGGAGGTATGAAGAAACAAGGAATTTGGTAAATTTCATAGCATTCTGATTTGTTTTTAGAATCCTTCCTAATAGGTAGTTTGAGTTTTGTTTTTTGAATTAGGTAAATTAATTAATATAAATCTCAAAATCCTACCACATCTAAAATTATTCAAAAGGTATTGATATCACTAACTCCTAAGTTTGATTCTAAGGTGTTTATAGTAGAAGAGATGCAAGATTTGGACAAGTTATAAATGTATGGGCTTTGTGGAATCTTGATTGCCTGTGATATGGGAACAAATTAAGGAAAACCTCCCAAGAAGGAAGTAAAATTCAAAGTTGAGAATATGTTAAAATCCAAGAAAGTCAAAGATAAGGTATGTTCAGATGTTGATGATGATGAACTAATATCCATGTTTGCTAGGAGGTTGAGGTTTGGATTTGGTAAGTACAAGGGTGAGTTACCTTTTAAATGTTTTAATTGTTGTAATATTGGTCACTTGCATATAAGTATCTTAACAATTTTAATACTGAGCATGATGAAGAACATGATGAACATCATGGAGATGATAAGAAGGCATATAAATTTCAAAAAAATAAGAAAGAATTCAGTAGGTATGAAGGTAGGAAAAGGTCATTCAAGAATAAGAGAAGTTTCTAAATTAGAGAAGATAATAACTCATCTGATGTAAGTGACATAAGTTCATATGATAGTGATGATGACATTAATGATTGTGAACATGAAAATAATGAAACCCTATATATGGATATAAAATTTGTTGGATTATTTTATGATCTAAACTATTTAGATTATTTAGTTTTAGTTTATTATTTGTTGTCAAATTGGTTATACCTATGAGTTGGTTTTATCTAACCAAATTATTCTCTATAGATTTTTAAATCTTACTTTGTACAAAAACAAACAAGTTTTAATTTTGAATATATTTTCTTGAATTATTTTTCCATTTTTCCAAAGGCCAATAGTACCATCAAAGCCATGAATGTGAAAGTGGAAGGAGAGAGATAGTCATTGTCCATTTTTTAAAGCCTTGTAATGTTATTATAGCAATAATATCATATGAGATATGGTGTTGAAATTATATGATGGAAACAATCAATGCATCATAATGAACTACACGAATTGAAGAAGAATGACAAATGCTTAAATTTCTATTTAAGTTGAAGAATGCAGTCTATATGATGGCCTTTAAGTCTATTTTTTTATTCTAATTATGTAAATGGTGGTGCCTATGATGCTAAAATCCTAATCAAATAGAAATATTTTCTCCATCATGATTAAATAGCTTTGGCATTCTACGTCCTCTAGCAACTTAGTAAGATTTTTTTATTAAAAAAATTTGCGATTTTTTTCAAAATGTGTACAATACTTGTATGATGGAAACTTGAAGTTTCATCTAGAAGATGATATAAATAAGGAAGTAAAAAAATACAATATCTAGTTTTTTTAACATTTGAATCTATCCTAAAAATGGAATGATAAGTTTAGGTCAAGGACAATCTACTTACCTATGGGCTCCATCAAAATTTAATTATAAAGGCCAAGAAACTTATTTTACATTCAAGGGTAAATTTTACTATGGCAGAGTTTTGTTTTGGTACAATTACATATATTTAATTTTTTTAATCCAAGTCAAAATCAAGGATATATAATATAGTTTGACATTGTGTTGTTAAACTAGTTCATGAGAAGGTGGATAGGCTCATTTTGGTAGTTATTTGCAAACAAGGAGGTCAGGAGTTTAAAACCCTTTTTTTATTTTAGTCAATTTTTTTGGATTTGTAAAAGTGATATAAGGTGTTTTTTTGGCAAATATGAGAATCTTTGTAAACAAAAGTTAAGTTTGAAGCTAAAGGAAAAAACTCAAATAACATTCCCTTCATTTTCTTGTGCTTTTTGCATCATGGCTAAAATTATTAGTCTCATATCTAAAAATGGAAAATTGTCACCTAAAAACTAAAAACAATGGAGCATGAACATGGAAAATATGCTTATTTTAAATGATTTGTGGGAAATAATAGAGAAATAAACCACACCACCCACTAAACCTACAAATTTATTTAAATATAAAAAACATGATAAACATGCACTCGGACTACTGAAATCATCTTGCATGGCACAGATGATTATTCACATTGAAGCTATTAAACTAGGGTTTTGAAAGCATAGAAAACATTAAGAGATTTATATAACAAGAAACATTAATATAAAAAGATTGATCTCTTAATATAGTTGCTTAATAATAATAGTATTGACAAAGATGTATCTAAATATCTCTCCTATATGAAAACATTTAAACAAGAATATTGCACAAGTGGTGGTAAAATTGATGATGACATATTAATTTCCATTATGTTGAATGACCTTATTTCTATAAACACCAATTTTTTTGAAATGTTACAACTTACTGATAAGCTTAATGGTGCCACATTTGACTCTATTTGTCAGTTATTAACTCAGCATGAGATATATTTTGTAAGGAAGAAGAGTACACCTACTAAACAGGATCACTATACAAAGAACAAGTCACATCATAGAGATCATCATCATGTACAATAGAAATTTTAGAAGCACTCTCTAAAATACTCTTTGAGCCATTATCTGAGGAACTTTCCACACCATTTTATATGGTCTCCACAGTATTCACATCAATACTCTCTAGGGTCTTCCAAATGCAAGCATCACCACAAGCACTCTTCTCATAGTTCTTATAGTGATTTAAGTTCTTTTAGATCTCATAGGCACAATAAATAAACCATATGTTTCAAATGTGGTCATATTGGACATCTTGTAGATGAATGTCCTTCTTAAGCTAATAACCTCGTTATCCATGCAAAAATAAAGCTAAAGTAAATTATATAAGTCATTATAATGGTAGATATTTTGGTTACTCTAGTTATTTAGGATATTCTGACACTTCATCTGATTATAAGATGTCCCTCATGGCCAAGGTATATGGTCTTGATGTATGTGACAACATATTTTGAGTGATTAGTGACTGGAGGTTGGAGGATCAGTTGGAGGTTGGAGGACTATTCCCTTCTCTAATTAGATATTTTCTTAGAGTTTGGGATCATTCTTGAATACCAATTTTGGTAGCAGTAGTTTGCTTATTTTAGTTTTTTCAATTTTTGGATTTCTCTTATTTTTTATTCATGACATGGTGTTGAAAATATTTTCATTGATGTCAAAGGTCTAGCATTATTGGTGATAAAGGCCCCATTAAATTTATGGTGTTTTTAATATTCATATCTCGGCTAATGTGTGTTAATATTTATTTAATATTAATGAATATATTTTTGGTTACATATAAGTCAAAAGAGGGCCCATGAAAAAGTCAAAGAATCATAGGGTAAAAGATAAATGAGGAATGGGATGTATTTTCTCATGAAGAGTCATATTGAGGAGTTCCAAGAGTCACCATGTGAAGCCAAAATAGGGTATGGTGCATTTTTCCATGAAGGGACACTTTGAATAATACAAAAATTCACCAAGATAAAGATAAAAGAGGAAATGATGCATTTACTTATGAAGGGTCACCGTATGACTTTTTAAACCCAATTATATGAAGGGTCATGCAAGTTTGGCACCATTTTACATGAGTATTGAGCGGTCACAAAGGGTGAATTCCAAATGTAATTTGGAAAGCTATAAGTAAAGGCTTGAGAATCCATTTGTAAGATGCAATAATTTTCATGGTTTCTATTTATTTTCAAAGAGATAAAAGTAGGAGATATTGTAGAATTCTATCATTTATTGAGTAAGCAACATTGAGAGATAGTTGTGTTTTGTACATAAGAGGGGTTAGTTCTCTTTTGATTTGGTGATCACAAATCTTTGTAAGGGGTTGGTGCTCACAAATAGTTGTGTTGGTGCTCAGTAAAGGGGTTGGTGCTCCTACAAGTTGGTGCTTATGAAATTTGTAATTTGAGTTGGTGCTCATTCATATACTAGAGATTGTTCTCCATAGTTTTTCTTACTTTGGGTTTCCACATAAAAATATGGTGTCTCTCTCTCCTATGTGGTGCATATTATTGTTTTAGTTTTATTACATATCTTGAATGTGTGATTAAGTGGTTAAACAAAAGAAATCAGATTAAGTAAAAGATATATAATATACTAGTTCACCCCCCCCTCTTATTATATTTTGTGTTTAACAATTGGTATCAGAGTAGGTACCATTTGAAAAAGCAACTTGAAGGTAGATCGAGAAATCACGATGGTTGGATCACATAAAGGTTTTTATACAAATAAGGCACCTTTATTTGATAGGACAAATTGTGCTTTTTGGATCATAAGGATGAACACTTATTTGATGGCCCTTGGTGTTGACATTTGGCAAGTAGTGGTGGAGGAATATGAAGAGCCACACACACTTGTAACTACTTCAATAGAAAATAAGGCAAGTGAAAATAATGCTAAAACTTTAAATGGTATTTTATGTGGTTTATGTTAAACAAAATTTGTTAAAGTTATGCAATGTAAATCTACTAATGAAACATGGGTAAAACTTTAGAATATTTATAAAGGTGATGGAAAGGTTCAGCAAGATAAGCTTTAGAATTTTAGAAGATAGTTTGAGAGTTTGAAGGAAGAGGAAGAAAATATAGCAAGTTATCTTTTGCAGGTTGATCAAATATTCAATCATATTTAAGGCCTTAGAGAAAAGTTAATGGAATCAATTATGGTTCAAAAAGTTTTGAGATCTCTACCATTGAGATATGATGTAAAATTTTTGGTAATTGAAGAGATCTAGCTAAGCTAAAGATGGATGAAACATGGTATTCTTATGGCATATGATATGTGGACCAAACAAGAGAAACCCTCAAAGAGAGAAGCTACTTTCAAGACATCAAAGAAAGAGAAGGCTAAGATTCAAGAATCAAGTGACAGTTCTAGTGATGATGAAGATGACAATAGAACTTTATATATTTACAAGCTAAAAAAGGCCATAGGTAAATATCAAGGAAAATTATTATTTAAATGTTTTAATTATGGAAAGATTGGACATTTTGTAGCTAAGTTCCCAGATAAGGGTAATGGTGACAATGAATAAGAAAATTTTACATACAAGAAGAATTTCAAAGGAAAATTGAAGAAGGAATTTGAGAAGAAGAGTTTGTATTCTAGAGATCCTAGCTCAGTCGAATATAGTGGAGTTAGTGATTCAAGAGAAGAATAGATTTTATTCATGGCCATACATGAAGATGCCTCCACAATCAAAAGTAATGATGATCAAGAAGAAGAATAGGATGAAGCTGAAGTGAATCTAGAAGGAGAACTCATTTTTTCCATAGAAGAGTTAAAATGTCTTGAAAGGAAGAATCGAAGATTAAATCTTTAGATCAAGAAAAATGAAAAGGAGTCAAAGGAAATAATTGAATATCTATAAGAACACTTTGAAGAAGTCAATAATAATGAAGAATATCTAATAGCATTGTTTCAAAAAGTAAGTAAAGAATGTGAAAGGTACATTATTGAAATTATTTCTTTAAAAGTATATCTTGACAAAAAAATAAAGCAATCAATGATAGAGCAGCCAATGATTCAAAATTTGAGAATAGCACTAATATGTTGAATAAGATATTAGAAAGTCAAAGATCGATGTCAGATAAAATAAGTATCATATTTGAAAAAGAGAAAGGGGAGGCCACTAATTTTATAGATAAGGAAAAATGAGAGAGCTATGTTAAAGCTCTTCCAAAAGAGGAAATAAAAATTGAATAAGTGCATAATATAGAGGACATCTCAAATAAAGAAGGATGAAAAGAACAGAGCTACAAAAGGAAATCAGGTCAGAGATACCCAAACAGGTCCTATTTTTACGGTTACTATTTTTATTGTAATGGATATGATCATAAGAAAATAGAATGTCAAAAAAGGGCAAATAATTTTAGAATTAAGGAGAAGGAAAGTCATGCAGAGTCAAGTAGAAGACACAAATATTTTTCTCCTCTATCAGGCTTTAATGAAGAAGCCATAATATGTTACAAGTGAAACAACTTTGGAAACATAGCCTAGCACTATAGAAGAATGTTTTATTTAGTCAAGAAGGACTAGAGTTTCAAGGCTCCATTCATCAATAAGAATGTTTAGACAAGTTCATGGTAGAAGAAACAACCTAAAAAAGCTATGTTGGTGTAGATAGCTTTTTATGTAAGAAATGAAGAAAATCTATGGTTCATTAATAGTGGATGGTTGAGGCACATGACAGGAGAAAAAATCAAGTTCATAATCTTGAAGAAGATCAGTGGTGTCATACTGAAATTTAGAGATAATACTATTACCAAAATTTCTAGAAAAGGTACACTAAGTTCAGATAATGGTAGAACTAAAACTGAAAATGTTTTCTATGTAGGTATTAAGCATAATATTTTGAGTTTAATTCAAATGTGTGATCAGGGTCACACACTAAAGTCTTATGTAGAAGGTTGTAAAATTAGGAGAAAAGATTCAAATGTGTTGGTTGTAGATGCTTAGAAAATAGGAAATAATTTATATATGCTATTAGACATCAAAGGTCAAAGATGTTTGAGTCAGATAGAAGAAAGTTATGTTACAAGAGAATGGGACTCATAAATTTTGACAATATTGTCAACATCATCAAGAAGCAAGAAGTTAGAAATCTTTGAAAAATTAAAAATCTATCTAACACATTTTGTGAACCTTATTAGCATGGGAAGTAGGCCAAAAGGTGGTTCAAAAAAAAAGAGTACTCGACCACTCAGATGTTAGAGCTTGTTATGAGAACTCAAAGTACTCTAGGTGAGAAATATTTCATTTTTCTTATTGATGATTTTTCATGTATGACTTGGGTAATGTTTTTTTTTTAAAAAATAGAAGCTTTTAGACATTTCAAAGCATTAGTTGAGAATGAACCCAATTTGAAGATTAAGTGTCTAAGATAAAATCAAGGAGGATAATTCATGTTAGATCAATTTTTTGAGTTTTTTGAAGACCATAAAATAGACATTATTTAGTAGCCAAAACTCCATAACAAAATGGAGTAGTTGAGCAGAGAAATAGAAAAAATTAGGATATGGTGAGGATAATGATAAATGAATCCAAGATACTAAATAAATATTGGAGAGAGGTAGTTTTTATAGTAGTGCATATTTAGAATAGATCATTATTGAGAGTTAATATTGATAAGACTCCTTATGAGTTATGAAAAGACAAACCAGTAACAGTTGATTATTTTAGAGTTTTTGGCAGCAGATGCTTCATAAAGAGAACTGATGAAAAACATGGTAAGTTTGAATCTAGAGTAGATGAAGGTATATTTCTTGGTTATTCTTGTAAAATTAAATCTTATAAATGTTATAACAAAAAGAATTAGTGATCTAGTAGACATTCCTAAAATCATTGAAGAGGAATATTTTGAAGAATCAAATGAAGATGAGAAGAAGGAGAAAAAGGACATCAAAACCCCATCCAAAGATGTCTAGATAAATCATAATGAAAGTGACATCATCAAGGACATAAATTAAAGAATTCACACTAGAAGAATGATGGTAAGTGAATCTGACCAAGTTAATTTCTATTTGTTATCCAAAATTTAGCCTAGAACTTTTTTAGAAGATAAACATGATAAGCATTGGGTTAAGGTAATGGATGAAGAATTAAATTAGATAAAAAATAATTATACTTGGGAATTAGTGCCTAGATCAAAAGATCACAATGTGATAGGAAAAAAATAGGTTTATAAAAATAAGTTGAATGAAAATGGAGAAGAAATCAAGAATAAAGCAAGATTAGTATGTAAAAGATATGCTCAGATTGAGGGAATAGATTTTGAAGAAACTTTTGCACCAATGGCATGGCTAGAGGCTATAGAATGTTTCTTGCATATGTGGTGTTTAAAATTTTTAAAGTGTTTCAGATGGATGTCAAATCTACCTTCCAAAATTTGAATCTAGAAGAAGAGGTATACATTGAGCAACCTAAGGGATTTATTCTCTCAATTATTTGTAGCCATGTATGTAGATTGAATAAAGCACTGTATGGATTGAAACAAGCTCCTAAAGCTTGGTATGAAAGACTTGATAAGTACCTATAGGATCAAGGTTTCAAGAGAATTTGTTGACAGTAATATCTACATCAAAATAGAAGGTGAGCATCAATTGATTATTGTGGTATATGTTGATGACATCATTTTTAGAGAAAACATTGAAAAGATGACAAAAGAATTTTATGATAATATGCAAATAGAATTTGAGATGTCTATGCTTGGAGAATTGTCATTTTTCTTAGGATTGCAAATATTTTAGTTAGATAAAGGAATTTTCATATCTAAAAGTAAATATGCCAAAGAAATGTTGAATAAATTTGGTTTTGAGGATTATGCACTAGTTGGCACACCAATGTGTATAGGAAATAATTTAAGCAAGGATGAAGATTCATCTATTATAGATCAATCTTTGTATATATCTATGATTGGTAGTATTTTATATTTGACATCATTGAGGCTAGACATCATGCATGTAGTAGGTATGGTTTCAAGATATCAACTAGCTCTAAAAGATAGTCATGATCAGTTGGTGAAAATAATATTTAGATATATCAAGGGGATATTAGATTATGAATTGTGGTATCCCACAGGTAGAGATTTCACTTTAGTTGGTTCTATAGATTTAGATTGGGTAGGTTGCTTGGATGATATAAAATGTAAAATTGGAGGAGCCCTCTTCCTTGGTGATAGCTTAGTATCATGGCTAAGAAAAAATAAAAAATTAGTGTCACTTTCTGTAGTTGAAGCAGAATCTATTGTAGTGGCATTGTGTTATACTCAAGTGCTTTGGATGAAACAAACTATGGAAGATATCAAGGTAAAATATGATGAACATATTTCTATTTTTTGTGACAACACAAGTGTTATTAATATTTTGAAGAATCTAGTGATGCATTCAAGAACAAAACATATTCCCATTAGATATCACTTCTTGAGAGAGCAGGTTGTAGATCAATAGGTTAAGATGGAATATATCAGTACTACAAAATAGATTGCAGATATTTTCACAAAGGCACTACCAAAAGATAAATTTGAGCATTTATGGGAGAAGTTGGGAGTAATTTATTTTACTTCCTACCATTGAGGTTTAGCATTAGTTGAGGGGGAGCTAAGTTTTAGCTCTAAATAGGCCCTTTGCCATTGATGTCAAAAGGGGAGAAGAACAAAAATAGGTATAGGTATAGGTATAGGTGTAGAAATAGGTACATGGAACATATATAGGTTGTTAAAATAAAGGGGAGTTACTATATGTCTTTTAGATGGCAGTATATGTAGGTTTTAGGATGTGGTAGTTTTAGTTTAAGGTTGCCATCAATGAAAAAGGGGGAGATTGTTGGAAATATTGTCATTGATGTCAAAGTTCTAGCATTATTGGTGATAAAGGCCCCATTTCATTTAATGGTGTTTTTAATATTCATATATTGGTTATTGTGTTTTAATATTAATGAATATATTTATGGTTACATATAAGTCAAAAGAGGGCCCATGGAGAAGACAAAGATTCATGGGGTAAAAGATGAAAGAGGAATAGGACGCATTTTCTCATGAAGAGTCATCTTGAGGAATTTCAAGAGTCACCATGTGAAGATAAAAGAGGGTATGGTGCATTTTTCCATGAAGGGACACTTTGAGGAATACAAAAAGTCACCAAGCTAAAGACAAAAGAGGAAAGGATGTATTTTCCTTTGAAGGGTCACCATATGACTTTTCAAATCCAAGGATATGAAGGATCATGCAAGTTTGGCACCATTTTCCATGAGGATTGAAGGGTCACAAAGGGTGAATTCCAAAGGTCATTTAGAAAGCTATAAATAAAGGCTTAAGAATCCATTTTTAATATGTAAGAGTGTGCATGGTTTGTATTTTTTTTGAAGAGAGAAAAGAAAGAGATATTGTAGAGTTCTATCATTTGTTATGTAAGAAACATTGAGAGATAGTTGTGTTTTATACACAAGGGGTTGGTGCTCATAAATATTTAGGAGTTGATGCTCCTATAGGTTTGTGCTCACAAATAGTTGTTATGTTGTTGCTTGTAAAATGGGTTGGTGCTTCTTCAAGTTGGTGATTGTGAACTTTTTAATTTCAGTTGGTGCTCATTCATATATGTGAGATTTTTCTCCATGGTTTTTACCACTTTGGGTTTCCATATAAAAATTTGGTCTCTCTCTCTCTCTCTCTCTCTCTCTCTCTCTCTCTCTCTCTCTCTCTCTCTCTCTCTCTCTCTCTCTCTCTCTCTCTCTCTCTCTCTCTCTCTTGTGTGGTGCATATTATTGTTTTAATTTTATTGCATATCTTGAATGTGTGATTAAGTAGTTAAAGAAAAGAAATCAGATTAAGTAAAATATATATAATATATTGATTCACCCCCCTCTCAGTATATTTCATTCTTAACACATGGATCAGGTAGTGTTAGATGATTTTGATTCTATTGGTACATATCTTCTCACTTATCACCTGATATGGGGATAATATATTGTATTTATTGGTCTTTGATCAGTCATCATTGATAGTATGAGTTGATAGGGGTTACTAGCACCTTCAATGTTGAGCAAAGGTAGTCATCATTTGTTGGACATTAGGGAGATGTGTTATACATAGTATGGGGTTTGTCACTTGGATGGATTTCTATGTGGGACCTTCTTTGGATTAATGTAATTGGACATGATTGATTGTGTTCCACTACAATTTTGTATGATGATTACCAAGGATGAGTAGGCCTTTATTATGTTCATTAGCCATTTTTTTCCACAACTCATAGGGGTAGGCTTCTTTATGGAGTGGTATCAATTTTTGGTCAGTATCAGAGGTACAGTTCACCACTTGTAGTTACAACAATGATCTTTTTATGACTTCAAAGTCATTGCTCTAGTTCATTCATCTTTCATACCCCTTTGGATCAAGGGGGAGTTTGTTGGATTATTTTATGATCTAAACTATTTAGATTGTTTAGTTTTAGTTTATTTTTTATTATTGGGTTGGTTATACCCATGAGTTGGTTTTATCTAACTAGCTTCTTCTCTGTAAGATTTTTAAAGCTTACATTGTAAAAAAAATAAACAATTTTTTATTATGAATATTTGTCCCTAAATTATTCTTCCATTATTCCAAGGGCCAACATAAATAGGCAATGAGGGTTGCTCAAATGAGAAATGCCTTATGGATGATGAAGAAGAGGCTAAGGTGAACCTTGAGGTAGAATTTGTGAGTGATATAGAGGTGTTGAAGTTTCAAATAAAGAATAATAATAAAATAAAATCATTAGTTAAGGAATATGAAGAGCAAATTGGTTTGTTTGAAGAAAGACTAAGTAACACATTCAAGGAGTATGATGAGATCATCAATCAGATTGAAGCACAGATGGAGATAGTCACTACAAGACTAAAGACTAAAGAGGAAGAATGCACCGAGCATGGAACTAAAATTAAATCCTTGAAAATTGAGTTTGATCAAGCATCTGGCAAGTTGAAGACCTTTATGAAATTTTAAAATAGTATTGATTCTTTAGATAACATATTAATTAGTCAGAAGTCAATAAGTGATAAAATAGGTTTTGGTTTCAATAAAGACCAAAAGGAGGTAGCTCAAGTCAAGGAGAAGGCTAATGAAGACAAGAAGATAAACATGAAAAGACCAATTAGACAACCTAATCTATGAGGTATGCTAATTAATTTAATGGTTATTTTTATGCATGCAATCAGTTTGGTCATAAAGTAAGAGAGTGTAGAAAACCCTCTAAGAATGAATATGCATGGGATTATGAAAGGAATCATTAGTCAAGAGGTATGTATAAGGTTTTTTTCTATAGTTGTCATAATATATGACACATTTTAAGATTTTATCTTAATAAAGGTAGAAGAACATAAATTCAAAATAAGAGGTTTGAAGCCCCTAGAATGCAAGAGGGAAGACAATTGAATGTGTGGAAGCCAAAGATAGTAAAAGTGAGCATTGATCAGTTTACAGCTCAAGTGGACTCTTATTATGGTAGAGCATACTTTATATGTAAAATAAAGTCAATAATGTCTATTATCAACTCATATTATTGATCAAATGGTTCTTGAAAAGGTCAAGCCTAAGGTGCCAATCAAGCTTAAAAGGTTCTTGAAGGATATTCAGTCTGATGAGAGCATGGATATTAGGGAATATATTTATCTTGTGTTTTTTTAGTGTTCTATGTAAAGGGGTGACTCTATTAGGCTTCATGGAGACACTTTTTTATTAATAAAAGCATGGTGAGTGTTTGGTTTGAGGGGGATCAATTAAAGCTATAAGTGTAGTTCTTGACAAACACAGAAGAGGTAAGCAAAATTATTCTATGTTTTTAGTAGTTAGTATTTGATCATGACTTATGTTTATATTGTTTGATAATTCAATTGATTTATTTATGAGCCTGACTTGTGAAGTCAAAAGGGGAGTTTAATACTTTTGAGTTCTTTAACAGTTTATGAGTATGGTTACTAAAGAAGGAGAATGAGTGGTTTGATAAGTTTTGGTATGTATAACCCTTTATCATTAATGACAAAGGGGGATAAATTTTAAGAAGGAAGATTGACTAGATTGAGAGAGATGAGAGTGATCAGATTTTAGTTTATTTGCCATCAATGACAAAGGGGGAGTTTGTTGAGAAGTGTTTTAAATTATGTCAAGGTTCAGAACAAAGAGATAATTTTAAAGAAACCTAAAGATTCCAAGGTTGATGTCATTGATGTCAAGGTTTAGGTCTTAGTGAGAATTTTAAGGTAACCTAATGTCTCTTTTATTGGTTGATGTCAAAGTTGATGTCAAGGTTCAGATCAAAGAGAGAATTTGGAGTAAACTTAATGATTATTTTATTGGTTTTTGTCAATATTATTTTAATTGTGTGAGAGTGTTTTCTAATTATTTTTCTTGTTTTATATAATTAAGGTAATCATGATTGACTACTAGTTCTTGAGTACAAGGTGTCTTGAGAAGCCTAGTCTAAATACTGTGAAAAGGTGTGTTAAGTAAAGTATGTTGAAGTAAGTAAGTACAAGCTTATGAGAGGTTTTTTGTAATTTTATGATCATGTAAGTGAATTTTAAATAATTTTATAATTTTTTCAAGGTCATTTCTCAAGGTTCAAGTACTTAAGAAGCCTAGTCATGGCACTAGTCATAATATGAAGAGACTTTATGAGAAGGTATGAGTATGATGGCTTGGTGACATGAATGTAAAAAAACATGAGTGGTTGTATAAGGTTTAATTATCATGTATGTAAATAATTTTATCACTCACAAAGAGGATAAGTATGATCTTATAGGGGTAAGACCTTCAGACCAAGTCTACACCTAAACCCTGCCTAACCTAATGAGGCATCATGATCTATTTTTAAGGTATATGAAGGATTTATGATAGTGTTTAAGCATGTATGAAGTTTATTTATTATGTTATATATATTTTATAGGTAATTTAAAGAGTCATGAAGTTTAGTTTCAAGGCCTAATATGATTTTTACGTCAAGGTCTAAAGAGCAAAGAGAAAGAGTGTGGCCTAATGAGAGGTCATGACTATATTTCAAGGTTTATAAGCTCATATTATCATTAAAAAAAGGTAATTAATTTTTTTTAATAATTTACATTAATTTTAAGGTCAAAATTTGAAGGATAAGGAATGAAAATGTGTTTTAAGGTCTCTCGAGTACACAAAATAAAGGTATACAAACCCAAGAAGAACTTTCAAGTGTTAATTATTATGTGTAACCTATAGATGGTAACATAATATATTAATTTTATATGGTTAAGGTTCATATATAAAAATCCCAAGCATTATTTTTTGAATTGAGGGGATATGCTTTATCAATAATCGTTAACAGTGGAAGTGTGTTTAAACCCTCTTAAAACCCTAATAGTGACTTAATGTTGAATATATTGTTAAAAATATACCAAAATGGTATAAAATTTATATAAAAAATATTTTATCATTTATTTAACTCTCCTAAGAACTTCTATGTGTGATTGAGTTATCAGGTGTATGAGTAGAACCTATAGGAAAGTGCACATTTCTTAGATATTTTAAGTAGCAGTCACATCTAACTAAGTCAAGAAAATAAAATGGATGGAGGATGAAAATTTAGACTCATGTTTAATTTCCATTAATTTTTATGTAAAATTTAAATCCCTCATGTGTGTTAAACTGATCATCTAAGTTAGTTAGTCACTAACAGGTCTAATGGTGGAAATAGTAAGAAGCCCATGAAGTAATGAGAAGATGATTAGGGATGTGTTATCATGGAATAGTGATATAAAAAATTTAATGGAGGTTTTTTTAATTAATTTTAATACATGAAAATATGTGGTATAAGTTTTGGAGGTCAGCGGTTATAGTGAAAAAGTTGTTCACAAGTTGACTTGTTTGGCTCAATGAGGTTTGTGTTTAGTGAGGTAATGAGATTGGTATATAAGACTAATATTATGAGTTAAAAATAATATATTTATATATTATAATGGTTTAATTATCTCATATTATCATCTACCTACATTATAATTCATTGAATATGTCTACACAAGTGTTGAAGGTCTAAGACATCACGACTGTGTTTTAAGGTAAACTGGTAGTTTTGGGTAAGTTACAATGATGAGTTTGAGACTCTATGCCAATTTTAAGTATATAATTCACATTATTTTTTTTGGTACATTTTTATCCTACTAATTCTTTTGTATAATTTATTATAGTTATTTAAATTGATTTAAATGTCGAAGCCAAAATGGCTTGACTGGTTTTGGTTTGACTATTTGTATTGAAGACAAAAGATTAGTTTGAAAGACCGATATTTGACATTAAAACTTATGATTTATATATTTTAGAGTGTTATATATATTTAAACATATTTTTTTAAGTATAATTACTCATGGGAAGTGTTATTTTAGGTGTTTAATATCAATTTCATCACTGGGTTTCAAGGTGTTCTGGCAGTTCTGAGTGGGCTATTTACAAAGAAGGTTTAAGTCCTTTTGACCTAAGTTTTAAAATATAAATAATATGGTTATGACCATAAGTTAATATATATTCTTTATATGAAATTTATTTTAATTTCTATTTGACTAAATTTTACACATACTTTAGTTTTGTTTGGTAGACTTTTTGTAGGTTCACAGGCCTAATTGTGAATAGTACTTATGGTGTGCTTCAAGTGTTGGTTGGAGCCAAAAAGTATCATAGACATAAGATGAGATTATTTTGGGTATATTTTAGTGGAATATGAATTTTTACTACCATATTTGTATTTTTAAAGTGTTCCAAGGAAATTAAAGGGTAACGTGTGATAATGAAGGCCTAATTGAATTAGGTCTCCTTAAGGCCTAAAAAGGGTTTTGGTATTTCAAGTAGTAGATGACCTATTTTAATGATTTATTCATGTATGAATCATGTTATAAGACCTATTTTAATGATAATTTAAGTGTTCAAGTGTATATGGATGACCAAGAGGTATATGAGCGATAGGCTTGTATATATACAAGGCAGTTTTAGGCCTATGTGTTTAGAGTAGAAACAAATGGATTAGTACATTGGTAAGAATAAAAAGGTATAGTAGATAATATGAATAGTGTATAAAAATTATAATTAATAATTTATAAATGTTTTAGTTCTACATATGAGGATCAAGGTCATATGACCTAATCAGTCTTGAAGAGACATAATCGAGTGAAGAGACATAATCGAGTGAAGAGACTTAAAAGGTAGTTTGAGAGGAATAAGAGTGTGAAGCGATTAATAGGTGGTCATAATAAATTAATTTAGAAACAAGGTATTATAAATGTGATCAATATAATTAGGTGACTGAGTTGGTGTTGATTCATCTAGGGAGTTGGTTCCTCCTTTCAAGTTGGTATTTGTTAAAGCCTAGCTAAGTTAGTGCTTAGCTAGTTAGGCTTGGTGCTCCATGAGGAGTTGGTGATTCACTAAAATTTGATATTTTGACTTATAGTACTTTAGTCCATTTTCAATGATTAGTGAGTTTTTTTTTCTTGAGTTTTTCTCACATATTTGATGTGTTGTCTTGTGTAATCTTGTTGTATGCGTGTATGGGTGATTGTTTATACATTGTTTGATCTATATGTTGATGTCACAATTCATGAATGTTAAAGAATAATTGAAATAAATTATTAAGAAATTGATTCACCCTCCTCCCCTCTCAGTGATGGTTCTTCTTAAAACATGATATACCTATTTATTTTCCATATATTCTATTGATTCATTTTTAGGGAGGGGATCACTAAAAAAATTAAATTTTAATATCCATTGTGTTTTGGTCAATATTATTTTATAGGATTTCCAAAATCAATAATGTTTTCATTAATGAGACATTATATCTTATGTCTTATTTAGATACATTTGTTTATTGAATGCCCCAGAATCTACCGATATTCACAATATGTATTATTGTCATAGTTTCTTTATCTAGATATGCTTAGATTAAGCTCTTATGGAAGGAGTGTGATAAGGTTACACTTGATTAACTTGTTTATAAGTATATGAGGATGTGAAATTAATCATTGAAACTATCTCTTTGGTGAGCTATCAATTGTAATTGGTTTATAATTTTTGATATTACATTCATTTTAGTCTTCACCTCATTATTTTTATCATTTTTTTAACCTTTTTATTTGGTTTTATTTTTAACTTCATTGTAGTTGTATAATTTGATCAATACTTTTTTTTGCAAGTAATTATCATGACTTTTTTGTGCCTCACTAAATGGTATGACTCATTAAATTATTTGTATCTCTTAAGTATGATTTATTCATGGAGTTTTATAGGAAAACATTTTTTGAATATATATTATGGTTCATTATCATTTATAACATTTTTCATCTTGGCTAGCATGGTCTTGTATCAAAGCACATAGTCAGTGATTGGTTCATTGGATCATTGCTTGAGCTTAGAAATTTTGTATTAGTTAAATTATCATAAATTTTGATGACAAAGTATACTCAAAATTAGTTGTCCAAGTGTTTGAATGATCTTATATTAAAGATAGAGATCATAAAACCATCTCATTGCATAGTATTTACAACTCCTTGGAAATAAATTGATCAATAACTCATTATTATATACATAATCCAAGAAAACTACATAGAATGATCTTAGATGTTGGTCAAGGTCACATTTACCTTTTTCTAATGTGATATTGTGAATTATTAATCCTATAGGTAAAGGGTAGGTTGATACATTTGGAAATAAAGGGTTATGGAGAAAGGTCTGTGAATCCTTGATATGTATAGCTTTCAATGCACATTTATCTAATTTCAACACCTTGGTATGTAGAGTTTTAACAACTTGATCAAGGATAAGTAATTTAGGTGAGGTTATAAATTAAATGTGTGTATCCATCATATATGGGGTGAAGGTTAATTTCATAATAATGGGTATTAGAATATAATAAAAGCCTTTTTATACTCCAATATTTTGGGTGAATGTCACATAGATCACTAAAGGTGTATATATGGGAATGGTATTGGTATTGGTAGTAATGTTATGAATATCTGATGTGAAGGCACTACCTCAAAAGTATTAAATAATAATGGTAAAAGGATATTGTTTAATTAATTGATATGTATCAATCTAAGCTTGTTGTGTGGCTTTAGATGTGTTGGGTGAATATTTTGTCATCAACTAACTGATGGAAAAATGGGTATATTGACCACAAAACAAGGATATTTATATGGTAAAATGTGCAGGTTTACCATAGCATAGTGAGATAAATCTCTCCTCTCATCAAGGAGAGGTTCCCTATAAACTACTATATATTAATATAAACTGAAAATAGACTCAGGGGTGAGATCACATCATCCATCTCTCTTTTTTTAGAGATGATGTTCACAAGGTAAAGGAGAAATCCTGGGTAATGACTAAAAACATTTCTCTTCTTTCAGAAATGATGTTTAGCAAATAGCAAAAAATCCTCCTAGGTAGTAACTAGATCCACGAGAAACCCATAAAAGCACAAAGTCTTTTGTTGCTTCCCTTACTGATTTATAGCGTGTGTAATAGTATAATGAAGTGCATCTCAAAGTCTCCATTGAAAACTACAATAGAGCATAAGATCACAAAGGATAAAAGCAATTCAAAGCCTTTCTAATACCCTTCTCACTAAAATATGAAAAACATGAACTAAAGGTAATTATAGCAGCACAAAGTCTTCATAATTAACTTCAAAACATCTTCAAATAATTTCCACACACTTTGCTTGTTTAATCAAATATATGAGATATTATTAGGAAAAGAACATAAGAACAATCTCCTTAATAACACAAGTTATTCCAACGCAAAGTCTGAAAATTAACCTACTTTCTCATTCAGTCAAGAAAATATGATTTACAATCTGATATCAAAGTCTCAAGAAGCATCTCAATTTGGGTAGAGTTTTTTCTTTCAATTACCAAATATCCCTTTATTACAAAAGAGGCTCTCTCTATTTATAGGGAGAAGCCTTGAGGATTTAAAAAAGATTTAAAAACTTTGACCTAGTCAAAGATGGGAGCCCTTGTTGACTTTGGACTTTCCATATTTTTACATGTATTTACACATGATAAAATTATATGTGCAAAGGTCCAAAGTCAATTACAAAAGTGCATTTTAAAAAAAATTAAAATAAAGAAAGGAAGAATAGTTTCAATCTTTATCATCAATATTCTTCATTTCATGGCTGGGATTGCTTGATTTGGTTCTTTCCATAAACTCAGCCATATCCACGTGTCCAATCTCTATATCCCTAATGTCATCGACATTAAAAGCAACTGAGGCCTAATAACCCATTGGTGAAGGTGTATATTTTACACCCTGTGACCCCATCTAAGACTTCATCAATGAAAGGTGTTGAGAAAGGGTCATTGACATAGATAACATTTAGCATCTTATAATCAATGTAGATTCATATGCACCCATCTTTATTGATTTTGATGACCATCAAGCTCACCTAATTAGATTCTTACACTAGGTAGATGACACCAACAGCCAACATCCCATCAATTTCCACTTTCACCTTGATGTAGAGATTGGGGTTCATCTAATAGGGGCATTTCTTGATTGGTCTTACACCATATACCAATTTTATGCTCATATTTACTAATGAAGGATGGGTTCCCTTCATTTCCTTATAAATACATGGGAAAATATCTTGAAATTCCTTCAAGAGGTTGCTGATGCATGTGATCTCTACCTTAGATTAGTATGCACCTATGGTGGCCATCTTGGGCTTGCCTTCGACATTGATGTCTACTTGGGTGGTCTTGAGGGGTACATGATAGGGTTTTTTTATCTTATAGTGGGATTTTTTCACCTACCTCATTCCCTTTATCATCTCAACCTAGAGGTGTGTTGGGTCTCTATTATCTAAAGAGTTATCATCAATGAGGCATACTAGATTTTGCTTTCTTGCTAGAGCCCTCCAATTGCATTCCTTCTAGGTCTCATCATCTTCTTCACTAGAGTAACTATGGACTATATTTTATTCAAATAAATTTGGGAGTGCTAGTCCTTTTTCATTGAGCATCTCTTTTAAATTATCCTCTAAGATAGTTATGTTGTAAAAAATAGCTCAGTGGAGGACTTGTAGTAGCTCTATTAATTCAATGTTCTATGAAGAGAAAGAGAAAGTGTGCATAAACTTCTCTTTTAGCACATCCCAATTTCTTATTTCTTAGCACCTCTCATTCACTATGTACCATTCTTGTGCCCATGTCTTAAAATTTCTATAGAAGGCATGCACCCATAGGCCTCATGGTGCATTTTCTCTGTAGATCACCCAAGTCTCTTCACAAATCCAAATGTGTTCAATTGGGTCAAAATTACCACCATAGGAGGGTATGTCTATATTCTCATTACTCTTGCCAAATCTGGTGCACATAGCTACCTTCACATCCTACTAAGTGGGTAAGCTAGGTTTTTGCATGGCCCACCAGTGTGTTGTAGTACTCTTCAGTGTGTACAATAATGTGCCTAATTGATCAATATTTTTGGGATAGTTTCAAGATTCATGTACTCCATGGAAAACCTCATAGTTGGGGAGTATTATGCAGACATTCCTACACAAGAAGTTGTTCTTATTATACCCCTATATCTTATAGTCAATACACCATAGCCCACTATGAGATTCATGTGCCTGTCCAATAATAATATTTTGTAACTGAGAGGCCATTCATGGAATCTATTCTTCTATGAAGGGACTAATCTCAGTGTCAGCACTTCCTATAGCCTTAGCCCAAATCATGGCTTCAAGCACCTCATGAGGTTCCATGAAGGTATTCATGGATAGTTCCCTTTGGAATGGTGCCAATAAGCCCCCAAAAAACCATTGTGCATGCTAGGATGGGTGGATATCATAAGGAATCTTGGAGAGGAGAATCTTGAAATGTGAATTATACAAGCACACACTTTTGGTTAACCCTTGATTGATCTCCTCGAGCACCATGATTCTCTATTTTTCAAACTTAGGAATGTCAAACTCCTTTAGGAACACTTCATTTAACACATTATAGTCAACCATAGCCTAGTTTAGATCAAGCTTCAGATACCAAGTATGCACATTATCTAATAGGGTTATCATGAACTACATTGCCTTATGCTTAAGATGAGTAATGCCCTGAGCATACCAATGTAACTCATATTTAATCACATGCTCTATGGTGTTCTCAACTCCAAAATACTAAGGTAGATATATGGCCATCTTGTAATATATCTACTATAGTGGTTGTATGAGATTTTGTGGTGCCTGACCTCCTTATGTCTAAATAGGGGGTGATCCCTCAATACCTCCATACTCATATTTAATCACATGCTCTATGGTGTTTTCAACTCCAAAATATTAAGGTAGATACATGGCCATCTTGTAATATATATACTATAGTGGTTTTATGAGATTTTGTGGTGCCTGACCTCCTTATGTCTAAATAGGGGGTGATCCCTCAATACCCCCATTGGTAGGGTTGATTGTTGACCCTAAAAGAGGAAGTTACACCATAGATCTTAATGGCATGGATTTTCTCACTAGTGGTGTTATACCACTTACTATAGGCTATTGCCTAATTGGCATGGATAACATTCTTTGCACAGGAATATTTACACTTGTGTTCATGGTACTTAGACTAGCACCTGCTTGGTCAACCATACCATTGCTCAACTCTTTGTATGGGACCACTTATTTAATAACAAATTATTGATCAAAAATCTTAGTCCAATCATAATCGATTAGGGTAATAGGTTCAGTTATAGTTCTATTCTCAAGGGGGGATCCAATGTATGGGCTCACATTTTAGGTGTAAAGGGGGTAGGTTCCTTTAGTGCACATCCAAACACCTCATCTTCTAGGAACTTGATACATCCCGCACCTATTTGAGGATTCTGACCATTTATTTCCTCCTCCATCTCAACATGTTTTGGTCTTTCAAAATATCATTCCCCATGCCCTTCCTACTCACTATAAGTCCTCTTAGCACTTCTAGGTTCTAGGTCTTCCATAATCATTTGTCTATGCTTACCATATTTTAGCATCTAGAGCTCTCAAGTGTCAAGTTGCTATTCCTCTTCCATGGCACCCTTCCTACACTTCCCCCTTCTTCTCTTCATGCTTGCCCATATGTTCAAGGACTTTTAGCCTTCCATCCTTATGATCTCTATCATGTAATTGACAATGAGCTTCTTTAGCTTGATTCAGATTCCTTTAATGAACATGCCCCTTGGTTCTCAAAGAAACTCATGATCTACTTCTTATAAGCACAAAAAGGTCAACACTATGAACTCCAACATGTAGCTATTCAAAGTGACATCCCACTACCTATCTATAATATATGTCCACACCTCATCCAGGCTTTCTAGACTCTCTACATGCTCTATGGTCCACTTGAGGCACTATTCATAATTTATTCATTAAGTATCAAAATATGTATCTAACCATTTATATACTTGCTTAGGTAACTTGTAGAAAAACACTTTGTATAATGGGTCATATAGATAAGTTTTCACCCATTTCCATGGATTTTCTCCTTGGCACATGGGATGCTTCTATCTGAAGAAATCTTCAACTTGTTCTAGCTAATGCTCAATATTCTTGAGTGATAGTCAAAGAATAGCTCTATTGTAATATATTAGTTATGAAATTCAATGAGATCCCAGCAACAAAACCAAAATTTTGTAGTTAAAGTGTGTCACTTAAGTAGGCACAACACTCAATCATGTGCTTAACTCTAGTAATCAAGTATTTTTAGGTTTAAATGAGTTAGTAATAATAATATCAAGGCTTGGTGTACAATATTTAAGCACATTGATGTGATGGCACCAGTTTCACATAAGGTATGAACCTTATGCACTCACATGAAGTGTAATAGTGAAGGTACCAAGTCCTTGTTGGGTTAGTTGCATCATATTATAGCAAAGGGGTTATATAGGGTTTAAGGGGTTCATGGGGTAATTTGGTGCAAGCTCGAGTAGAGGAGGGTCAGAGCCTTATCAGTGCATGTAGGCCAAGGAATCCACATGGGGGTGTCTATTCATCTTGAGGTTGCTAGTTTGTGCTGTGTTTTTCTTGAGAGATCTTCATAGTGGTTAAGAGAACTAAGTGGCATGAAGTCACCACTTAATAGTAGGGTGAGATCCCAAGTCATCAAAAAACTATATAAGGAAAGAACATCACAATCATTCTACAATAATTTACCATAGATAAATAGTAATTTATATTCATTCCTTGATGTCTTACTATGTTACAATAAACAATAATAACCTTCACTAATCGATTCTAATTCTATTTATTCTAGAGGCTCACAAATGAGCATGGTTTACCTTTTCCATTTATTATTTAAAGGGTTTTCTCCTAATATTAATCTTTAATTCACTAAGGCTTCATTTTAAAATTGAATCTTCCTCTTCCACTCTTGGAGGTTTCCTTTCAATACATACTAGCCACTCCTCTTATTGATTAGATAAGCACATGCTGAAGGATGAGTAGGTGAGAGCTTGTCCACTCCATTATGCCATATAGGATAATTAAGTGCATGTTGAGTTATTAGTCATGGTAGTTCACCTATTTACTCCACTACTTAAACATTCATGTTCCTTAAGCCTTGAGCTACCGCATGTAGTGCCGGTAAGGTATGCCTCAAGGCTTGTAACATTCTTCAGCCATTAGCTAGCTAACATAGGGACTATGGGAGTTTATCTAGTTAGTACCAAGGTGTATAAAAAGGGGTCCTTCACTTCCTCCAAGGGTCTCTGCACTCTAGGATGTGTCTTAGTTGGCATGAGACCAAGTCTTACCAAAAAGGGACACCAAAAACTACTAAAAAGATAGAGTCATAGCCTCATTGATGTATAGGTATACCCATGATAAAATAAATACTAATAGAGTCCCATGGTCTATTTGGAATTGTTAAAAGCTGATAGAAACCTACATTTATAATTTTACCCTTAGCTACTTGGAAAAACTTTCATCATTATACATATATTTTTACCTTTTCTTGCATTCTAAGTCAAAAGTAATGCTTGGTAAGCTACTCCAATGTCTTATCCAATCCAAAATGTCCTTCCATGCTATCATAATTCTTCTCTTTAATCAATTTCTCCCTCATTGAACTCTTTATCACACATATCTATATTCATTTAAATAAAATCCATCTTGTACCATGTATCCAACCATGAATCATTATTCAAGGTGGTTATATGTTACAAACCTTATAGGATTCTTGAAAAGATTCATCACTATCACATAACTCCTTAAGAGAATAAATACCTACACACTCAAGATGAACTTCATTGACTATAAATTCACTCCTACTCAATGCATCGACCACCTTATTACTTTGAACTTTATTATATTTGATAGTAAAGATCAAATTTTACAAGTATTTTATCCATTTCATATGCCTTTGATTGTGTTTGGGTTGACTAGTGATGAATTGTAGAGCATGGTTATCTTTAAAGATCACAAACTCCTTAGGCATTAGATAATACCTCTACTTCCTCAAGGCCTAGTCCTACACCATTTCATAGAACTCTAAATCACAAAATGAACTCTAAATCCCTTATGGCTACTCCACTTGCATCAGACTCCATGTGGAAGACTTTGTTGAAATTAGGAAGTGCTAGGATAGGTTGCTTAGTGATATTTATCTTCAAATGCTAAAAGTTTATTTCATCCATGTCAGTCCACATAAATGTTTTCTTGTCTCCTCTAATAGTGTCTATGATTGGATCATAAATTACACTAAAATTTCTAATGAATTTTATGTAAAATCTTGCAAGGCCATGAAAAATTCTTACCTCTCTAATTCCCTTGGGAGTTGGCCACTCCATTATGGATCTCACTTTCTCCTTATCCATTTTCAATACTCTTTGAGATATCACAAAACCAAATTACAATAATTATATCTTCATTAACACACACTCATTTACATTGATTATTATGTTCTCCTCTTGTAACCTTCTCATAACAAAATGTAAATGATGGAGATGTTCTTCTTTGCTATGACTATATATCAATATGTCATAAAAATAATCTACAATAAACCTACCTATTAATGGATTAATAACCTTATTCATGAGCCTCATGAATGTACTTAGTGAATTAGTGATGACAAATGTCATGACCAACCATTCATTCAACCCTTCATTAGTATTGAAGACTTTTTTTTCTTTCATCTCTATGCCAAATTGTAATTTTGTAATATCCACTCTTGAGGTCAATCTTGTATAAATTGTTTGAACCACTAAAAAAATCCATAAATTACTCTATCCTTGGGAGAGGAAACCTATATCTTATATTGAACTTGTTGATTTCCCTTGAATCTATACACATCTTCCAGTGTCTTTATTTCATAGGCACTAAAACTATTTTCACTACACATGGGATAAGACTCTCCTTAGCTAGCCATTTGTCCAATAGTTATTGAACTTGTTTTTTTGATCTCAACATTTTCATGTGGTGTCATCCTATATGCATCCTTACTAGGCAATCTTGATCCTAGAATGAAGTGAATGTGATGACTCATTTTTATGAGAGGTGTCAACTCACTAGGTAGATCAATTACTATGATATCATCATAGTCTTTGAGAACATATTTCACCTCTTGAGGTAAATAATTCACCTTGGTTTTTTTATGATTGTTATAGGCTTGCAAACCACTACAAATCCTAGCTTTTCTTCTCTCAGTGCATTCATAAACTCATTTTCACTTACTATCATTACACTTAGAACAATATTTTATTCACCATCTTCTTTCATAGGAATAAAGGTATGGATTATACCATCCTTCTCAAAAGTGTAAACATTTATCCTTACATCATGTGATGTCTTCCTATTATATTTCCAAGGCCTTCCAAGTAGTACATGACACATGTCCATTAGAATGATGTCATAAATAAATTTATCTTTATAACTCCCAATTTGAAACTCCACTCAACATTATTCATTAAATAATACTTATGGCCCTTTTTATAGCCATGAAAATTTATAGGGAGTGGAATGAGGAAAACTTTTCAACTTTAGTTTATCCACCATATTAACTAAAACTAAGTCATTTGTGCTACTTGAATCAATATATACTTTGCAACATTTACCTTGGAACTTGTAGGAGGTCTTTTAAAGAGTCTCTATATATGCAGGTTCCTTCTCTTTAGGTGTCTTGATCAGCACCCTTATCATAAGCAAAGATTCACCTACATCTAGTTCATCCACATGGTATGGAGATCCAACAGTCTCCTCTTATGTTACTTGAAAAACTTAATTTCTATTTTTAGTTCTATAACTTTTTTCATGTTGACCTTATGAACACTACCAAAACCTATGTCCTATAAATTTATTACACTTAAAACACTTACCTATGAATCCACTATATCCTCTTCCTATTGATGCATATCCACCTATAAAATATATCCTTCTACCTATAAATCCACTTATAATACTAAATGACTACTCTTGTGAAGTGATAGCTTCTCCTTGGTTTCTTTGTGAGGTATGTCTAGCTCCTTACGAACACCTTCCTCTATGACTTATACCTCTACCTCTATCCTGCTATGTTGAATCTTGGATTCAACTTTCAATTCAAGTTGATAACATTATTAAAAATTCCTTGAAAATTATATCTCAATCTTGTAATATATCTATCAATGTTTTCTTTATCCTCTTCTATACGGCTTGATTTGATGACTAACTTATAAAAATCCTTTATATATTCCTTGACACTTATTTCTTTTTGTTTTAAATTTTGTAATCTTTTGAAGATGTTTGTTTCATAATCACTTGTCAATAATTTTACCTTGAACTTGGATACCATCCTATCCCAAGACTTGATCTTTGTCTTACCCTTATTTATTCTTTATTCTTAGATGAAATCACACCAAAGGGATGCATGGCATTTTAGCTTTGTGCGAGCAAACTTCACCTGGTTCTCTTCTAGAACACTTTTATAGTAAAATTATTTGTCTAGTTATGCAATCTAGTCAATAAGTTCTTATCCATACAAGATTTCTAAGTATGTAGGAAGTTCCACTTTTGGTTTAGACCCATTTTTTATTAGTGGCTTTAGTATTCTTTCAAAATCTTGTTCATCATAGTCTCCAACTTATTCACCTTCATGTTTTGGCTCTTAGAGTTATTCATCTCTATCAATTTAATATCCTATTATGACTCCCCTTATTTGAGCAGCCTCTACTAATTCAATTCTATCATCAAAACCAATTCTTAGGTTCTATAATTCCTCCAATATAGTTTGAATATTGGCTTTATTCCTTCTATGTAAAATCTTATCTTTTCACCTCTACCCAAAACACTATCAATTCAATATTGTTATCTAAGAGATCAAACCTTATTTAAATATCCTTCAGGTATCAAACCTACTTTGATACCAAAATTGATGAAAAGAGGTTAGTATAATCAGCTTAAACACAAGCTTTCATTTTTTAACCAATCTCTACTAACCCTTTTGAGACATTATTTTGGATGTTAAGACAAATATAAAAAATTATAGATAAAAAAATTTGACATTTAGATACCCAATATCATACCATAAAAACTCACCAAATTTTTGATTCCAAATCAAAATATAAGGTTATCTATTTTTAATATCTTTTTATTTTTAGGCCTCTTCTTGTAGCCCTCTAAAAGTAGTTTTCTTGAGTTATTTTTGAAAACATAAGGATTTATCTAAAAAATGATTTATATATACCAATTAAGGATTTATAACACCATACCAAATTTTATAATCCAACTCACTATTGTAAGTATACAAATTCAAGTCCTTTCTTTGTCAATTAGGTTTCCTATTAGATCTCCTAGGTCTACAATTATGTTTTGGCTATAACAAGATCTAAACATGAAAAATTAAAAAAATAATATTTGATTCACATTTGGGATGTAAAAACCATAATCAATACCAAATTTTAAATTATGGTTCAATCTCCACATAGTAAAACCATGAAATGGTCATTCCTCTTTGCTAGGTTCTTCACACGGGCTGAGTAAGAGAAAAATTTGGATTTAAAGAACAAAATGAAGTTTTGAGTTTTTTTTCAATTTTTAAAAGGTATGTGAATGGTTTATATATACTCAATAATAATACTCAATAAACCACCAAGCTTACATGTAGAAAGCACCTAAAAAGGCAAAGTAACAGTCTGTATAAGCAAAGTTATAAGATTTTATTGTGTTTGAAACTTTATTGAAATTTAAATCATCCAATAGATATTAAAAATTTAATTTTACCTATTCTCCACTTATCTAAGAAAAATAAACATATAAATACCACAAGAATCTTCAATGCTCCTTAAGAAATTGAAGAACTCTTACATTTGACCGTACATAGTCTGATGTAACCCTATTTACGATTATTAGAAATAAAACCCCATAAAAGTGTCATTCAAACTAATTAAACAATATATTTCATTTATATATACTATAATTTAAAACCAAAACATTCCAGAACAAAAGTCTTGTCATTGACAATCTAATTTTCCATATACTTGCACAAAAATTGTGATAGTCTTATTTTTTGGGTCTATGTTCCTTTTGTTTCCCAAGAGGTCAATTTTGTCATTGTTTTAAGTGGTAGGGTGACTCATCCTATAGTAAAACTTATATTTCATCATTATTTTCATCTTCACTCCCCTCCACCTCCCATGAATCCTATTAATAACATGTGTTTGCATATTCAATCCAAAGTGCATATGGTTTGTGTTTATGAATCCATTTTTTATCATAAAATTACTATAATAAAGTCCATAGATTGGTCCAAAAATAAAATATGTCTAAAATTTAATTTACTTAAGGATAATATTACACATATAGAGAGTTTTAAAAATGTTAGTATTAATTACATTTATACCTCTCCATTCAAGATTTTTTTGCCTCAAAATATTCTCAAAATTGGATGTATTTTACCCTAATTTGGATTAATGGTGAGATTAATCTAATTAAGGTAGATAATTTAAAAAATGATTATAGGATATGTCACAAAGGATACTTTTGAATCTAATTTTTTTATAATTGATTATTATTATTTGATAAGGGCATATGCTAAATATGGTAATTACTAAAGATACCATGATACTTAGCTTTTCCTAGTTGTCTATCTGACTATGAGTGTACTTGAAACTATAAATCAAGTATAAACATGTTGTTAGTTCACTCAGTTAAAAAATTGATCTATTATCTATGTTGGGTTAGTTTCACATGATCAAGTCAATATCATTATTTAATAATGACATAATGGTCACATGCAACTATATTTTCTTACTCTATGTTTGTGATCTCAAACACTGATGATGCACATAAATATATAAATCAACCTCATTTACCTTTAAACCCTAGATGTTATTGTCATGGATATAAACCTAAAAAAATTGGGTAAGTGTAATTTATTGAGATGATATAAATTAGGCTTTTATGGTGATTGGCTACTACTTATGTATCCATTACTCTAAGAAGGTAAATAAAGCCACCCATAGTTCTCCAAACTAGTGTGATTGTGAAATTGTGTTCCTTGTCTATGTTTATAAAAAAGATGATTGGCTTTGTACTTGAAAATGCTTTTTTGACCTAAATTTTTAATGGTTTTGACTTGGCTTTATAGATACTAAAAATAAATATTTATATCATCTCAATCATGTACAATTGAAAAATATTAATCAAGGCTCTACCCTTTAGTTCTCGACATCCCTAGTGCTAAAAGGCTCACATTCACCATCTCATTGTGCCTAAATGACCATCTCTTATTCCAATACATATTATTTTGATGACCTAGGTATCTTATACTACATAAAAATATTAAAACTTTATAAACATTCTTCATTGTCAGTTTCATATCCATACCTATTTTATAGCCTTCTAGACACTACTAGCCATAGAAAGACACTACAACTAATGGTAGTGTCTAGATCCTTGTCTGGTGCTCATTTGTAAAAAGTCATCAAAATTACAAAATTATAAAACCCCATGGGTCATCCTAATTTTATTATTCAACCCTATCATGAGATATTTTCAAAAGGTATTATGTAAATATAAGTTTAATCCTTATCATTCCTCATCTATCAAACACCAAGCAAATACCTACTAAATCTAAATCAATTATCTATATAAGAATTATATTCTAACCTATTGATCCCTATTTTCATATAAAGCATATGATTAGTTTAATTATAGATCTAAATCATTAAAATATTAGCCCATGAGTGATATTTGTCAAATTATAAGTTAAATAACTACATGCATCTTTATATAGTATATTTCACCCTTATACACACACTTTCCCACACATAGGGGATAACTACATAATTATGAGTCCCTCCTTGGAGTCTTGTCTATGTAAACAATGGCCATTGACAAAGGGGTATTTAGGTGAAGCTTGACACCATGAACCCACTAACCCATATTTTAACAAACTCATTATAAGATTGAAAAAGGGTTAAGATCTAAGGTTTGATTAATCAATGAAGAGTGATAGTCTATATCCTAGATCTCAATATATCAGCAAAAAAGAGACAAAAACCCAAAATAATAAATGTTTTAACATCCATATCAAATCAATATTCTATACAAGACACTCATGCCACAATCAGACAGTAACATTAATGGTAGTGTTTAGATCTGATAGTTTTATCCATGACCATAAAAGTGAAAATTTCAAAATATAATGACTGATCTATAATACTAATCATACATAATTTACACTTGTTTCTAGTCTAAATATGAGAGGTCATACTAAACCAGTTAAGTACCATTATTTATTATTTATTATAATATATTTTAATAGATGCACTTTACTATTTTTAGAATCTTAGTTGAAAAATTTTAAAATATTATTTATCTTAGTTTCTATTAATTGGAATACTACAAAATAATTTATCACCTTTATGTCAACACTACTTCTATATTCTTAACTCTAATTGAGACTTCTAAATTTAGGTTTAGATATTTTCAAACCCAATGTGATCCTAAAATATGAGTATTCTTTTATAAATATACCCTAATATAGGGTTTTCAATCTCCTATGGTTTCATATTATTGTGATTTATTTTTAGATCTAAAACTTTACCCAAATGTTTTACACTCATTTGGTTACAAAGGTTTCATGTGCATACACTTGCAAATTTCTTCTTCTTTGATTAACACATTTCAAATTTTAAATAGTACCATTTTAAAATTCCTTAGAGGTTTCTTCTACTTAGGTTGGTGTATTCAAAAATCTCTTTTTGTTCACCCAATTCTGTATGGATTTCCTAATTTTTATAATTTAATTATTTTAGTAAATATTGACATATAAGGTGAATGGCGTTCCTATTTTCTAATTAATTTATAGTTTTAGATAAAATTAATATTTTATTCAAAAACATCTCTTAGATCTCTAAAATATATTCTTAGTTTTTATAAATTATTAATTATTTATTGAAAATATTTTTAGGGTTTTACTTGTGAAACATTCCACATTGTGTGTTCTATTTCTAATTAATAACATATAAACTTTAAAATTCCTTAGAGTTATTATTATTATTAATATTAATATAATAATAATAATAATAATAATAATAATAATAATAATAATAATAATAATAATAATAATAATAATAATAATAATAAAATTGTTTGTAAAACTTATGTATGGAATGTTCAAAATATGCAATTTACTATTTTTATTACATCTTAATATGCAGTGTACAAGGGATACATATTTTCCCTATTTTTTGGGTTATTATTATTATATATGTTTCCTCAAAAACCTTTCTTGAATTAAAAAAATACAATATGCTTATTTTATACATTATTATTGTACAAAATATTAAGTTTTCCTTGAGGGTTTCGACTTTCTATTTTTTCATATTTTTGCATTTGTTTTTTCTAAATTTGATTTTTGTGTGGCCAAAATATAGGTGATGTTTTTATCCTTATTTTATATACTTATTACTCTTTATTGGGTGTAAAATTTAAAATTGTTAAAAAAGAACTTATTCCTACTTCTAACCTTAAGAGGGTGATATATCCCATCCCTCTAATTAGGTCCATGCTATCATTACTCCAAGGGGTAAGGTAGTCCATCCTATTATATATATCCTTCATCAAAATTATACACCTCCCACATATCCTTTAAATGATGTGTGTACATGCACATTCAATTTGATGTACCTTGTATATGTGCTTATAAATCCCTAAAATATTAAATTATCACTATGAGCAAGTTAGTAGAAGACTTAAAAAAGCAAAATTAGTATTTCAATTCAAATATTACATCATTAGAAAATAATATAACATACCTAAAGATCCCAAAATATTCTATTGTTAATCATGTGTTTGCATCTACATCTACTTATACACAATAAGGTTTCATATCCAAATGAAAAGTTAAAATAAAATACATCTAAAATAAGGGATTCAAAAAATGAAAAAAATGCTAAACAGAGTTCAACTAAAATCTTAAGATAAATTCTTCTAAAAAAAGTGATCAAACTACATCATATGCATCATCTTATAATGTTAAAATACTATTGTGCACATAATAGAATGCATAAGCATCATACTAGTTTTTATCTTGCCTTGAAGAAAGTACAAAGGATAAATGTTGGTCATGATAACATCATTGATAGATCAATTAATAAAGCCATTAAAATTTTTATTGACTCTCCTAAAACACAAGTGAAAAAAAAATATGGGTACCAAAGAATAACTCAAATAGAGAAATAGTTGTAAATTCCAAATCTAGAGAAAGAAAAGCTTTAAAAAGGCAAAATCAGACCAAGAAAAGGATATAAGTCTACCTCTCAATAATAATAATAATAATAATAATTCCAAAATATATGGTTTTGGGAAATAATATTTATAAAATTTTGGTTATCATGGTCAAGGATAGGGAAAACATGCACAAAGGATAACCTATCATATCTCTACAGTTGAACATAATGATCATCAAGGCTTGGGATATATTAGAAATACTAATATAAAGCATCCGAATATGCATATTATTTTTTTTAAGTAAAATAAGAACCTTGAAATGGAAATAGATCCAAGAAAAAATCACAAATGAAACAAAAAAATAAAAAATTGGAATACAAATAGATATAAAATGAACAATTACAAAAGGTAGTGTTAAAAAAATAGAAATGGGCACATCAAATGTTTAAATTAGGACTTCTAACACAATAGGTCAAAAATCAAGAGACACTTGACAAAATTAAATTTCTAAATGTCATTACAAAGTGGGAAACCGTAATCACTTCCTAATTTCAAAACCCTTCAACTCTCGCTACTCATATACATGGTAGTTAATATTCAAATGAATAATTTAACAATATATTTTTTGATCTTCTTGATAACTTACCTCATAATGTATTTATTTATATAGAACCTAGTAAATATAAATTGAATCAATCACAAATAGATGCGAAACCAAATATAGACAAAGATAAACATAAAATACCAAGTATAACCTTACCAAAAGATCATGATACACTTTCTGATTCTTCTATGCACACATTTGATGCACTCCATTCAATAAATGTTATTAAATTACCATTACTTGACTATTTTAATCCTTATATTGATATAATTGTATATCTCAAACATTCCAAAATATTCCAAATATACAAAAGAAAAATATATTCCATAAAATACAAAATCATTTAAATAAATTCAAATTCAACATTCCTAGATTTTACTAGTGCGTTGGCATGTATGTTGTTTTATTTATGTTAGTATATAGCATATCATTTAATTACTCTGTGTGTGTGTGTGTGTGTGTGTGTGTGTGTGTGTGTGTGTGTGTGTGTGTGTGTGTGTGTGTGTGTGTGTGTGTGTGTGTGTGTGTGTGTGTGTGTGTGTGTGTGTGTGTGTGTGTGTGTGTGCGTGCGTGCGTGCGTGTGTGCGTGCATGTGTGTTTCACACATATTTGAGTGTGATACATGCACACCCAGACACATGATCTATACACTTCTAGATTTTTGACGTTTCCTCTACTCACATCATATAGTATATTATGGGTATTTGATTCTTTGATCATGATTGATATAGGTTACATAGTGTTTATGATATTTTTCCACACTATCATGTTTTAGCTTATATAATAATGCTTACACATGTTAATATCCATACACATAACTTTTATAATGTACATGATATGTTACATAACATTTGTTTTTGGCTAACACATATTTACAAGGAAAATTATGATATTATTATTATGGTTTCTTATGCTTAATTTATGTTTAACTTACTTGAGTGTAGTTTATTACTTTTTTTGTCTCTATTGTGTAAAATTTGAATATTTTCCTTTCTTATTGGCCTCTATTACATTGTATGGTTATTAAAAAATTTAATATGTCATTATATATGGATTGTACATTTAAACATGTCATTCATTTTGATTTTGTGGCATTTAAACATGCCCCTTGTATGATATCTCCTTGGACCATTCCTTTTTATTACCTTTAGTGCTCTTATGTGTGTGTTTTTTTGTTTGTTGAGCTTATATTGTTACCATCTAGACATTACCATGATTTATATCATGAATGTTAATATTTGATGTGATTACATACTACATGCCTAATTGATGTCTACTTCAACATGTTATACCTATATGCTACATGATTCATACATAAATTATACATATACCTTATCATTTTAAAGTAAGATAACTTCCACATTATAGTTACCTCACCTCAAAAGGGGAGAGAATTTCAATGGGAGTGTACCATAGAAGGAATGACCTCCACATTTCCACTTTTTTTCATATTATAGTAGAGGCATATCACAAAGGCATGGTCTCCATAATTATATATTTACATAGTTTCTAAGTTGAAATAGGGGCATGTAATAAAGCCATGACCTCAACACTTATACATTTTCATAGTTTCCAAATTGTAATGGGGGCATGTCACGAAAGCATGACTTCCATAATTATGCATTATCATAGTTTCTAGATTGCAATGGGGACATTTCATAAAAACATGACCTCTAGACTTATACATTTACTCAATATTTATAGATTTTAGTGAGGGAATGTAATAATAAAATGACTTCCATAATTACACAAACTCCAATTTAGTTCCATGATTTGGATATACACTTGGGTCAGAATATTATGCATTGCATTGATTTCCATAAATTTAAAATAGCATTTTTCATATCTATGACACATAATCCAAATAAGATATATTAGAGGTGCATATTCGATGATATTGCACTAAAAATTATAAAACTTACCAATTATACTACTCTCTAAGATGCATAAATTACACCAAGATATATTATTATTGATCTTTTTCTACTATAATAGTGGGCTCATTTTATAGGTTGAAGTGATTAAATAATTCAACCTCACTATATTTATATATTGAAGTGATTAAATAATCCAATATCACTAAATTTATAGGATTAGTTGATTAAATAACTCACCCTCACCATATTATATATATTCACACTTGAGTTGTGTGATTGATATATAATGATCTCAATGACCATGTCACAACTCATCCTTATACCAGATTGGTGGCATAATACCTTCTAATATCCCTCTTCAAATCTTTAAGGTTTTGTTTTAAACCTTACCTATATCTAATGCTTCATAATGGAATATATTTAGAAATTTAAAACATCAATAGGTAACATGGTTTCATTGACACATAGGTATACTAATTCCTTATTATCTTTCTTTTCAATTATTTAAATTATTTCAAATTTCAAATTCTATGCATTATTTTTTATTATAACATGATCTTGATTATAGGACATACACTAGCAAAGCATTAAAAGTGGTCTAAAGTAAAGAAAAGGTGTGTTATACATACCTAGGTATGCATTTATTTCCTTTAACCTAGAAATTTAATTTTTATGCATTAATAGATTAAAGGGGGAAAATGTAAATACTAAAAATAAATATTTATAGCATTTCAGTCTTATACATTTGACAAATATCAATTAGGGATTTAATCTTTAGTTATATACATCCTTATTGTCAAAAGTGTTTCGTCTAAATCTCATTATTCATAAATTATTCTCTCTTAGTCTAGTTCATATCATTATAATGACCGAAGTATATTATACTAAATAGAAATCTTAAAATCAAATAAACATTATTCATTGTCAATTTCAGATCTATACCTATTTTCCAGCCTTCTGGACACTACTAACTATAGAGGGACACTACCACTAACGATAGTTTTAAGATCATTATCTGGTGTCTATTTTCTAAAATTCATCCAAATAAAAAAATAATCTAAACCCATGGGTTGGTATAATTATCCTATTGAACATTACCATGAGATATTTTTAAAAACCATGGTATAAATACAAGTCTAATCCTTCTCATTCCTCATCTAGAAAATACAAAGTAAGGACCAACTAAAATCTAAATTTATCACTATATAATCACTCTATTATAACCATCCTTACCTATTTTTATCTCAAGAATAGGATTATTCATATCATAGGTATGATGCATTCAAATAAAATCCCATGATTGATATTTTTCAAATTATAATCTAGATCACTATATGCATCTTCATATAGTATATTTCACTCTTATACACACACTTTCCCACACATAAGGGAGAACTAAATAATTTTGAGTCTATACTTCAAGTATTGTATATGTAGGTAACACCCACTAACAGAGGGTTTTTTAGAGTAGATTGACACCATGAGCCCACTAACCCATTTTTTAGCAAATGTAATCTAAGGGTGAAGAGACAAGGTTTCATCAATCATCCAAAATATAAATATATCATTATCAAGGTGATATAAAAACCATAATAGTGAAGTTATTCATATCTAAATCTATTCATTATTCCATATTAGACACCTAGATCACAATTGAACACTAGCATCAATGGTAGTGTATAGATTTGATGGTAGTTTCAACGAACATAGAAATGTAATTTAAAAAATAAGAATAATAATCCATAATATTAATCCAACAAAATTTACACATGTTTCTAGTCCATATCTTTATATACAATAAACTAGCTAAGTACCTTTGTTTCTTATTTATTACAAATAGTTATATTTTACTATTTTTAGCAATCTCAATTGTATAAATTTAAAATATTGTTTATCTAAGTTTTATATTAATTTTCATGATATAGATTAGTTTATCAAACTTGTGATATAACTAATTATATATTCATAACCCTAACCCACACTTCTAAATTTAGGTTTAAACATGGTTATGACTTCTATTAGTGATAGATATGCAAATTGAGAAGAATATATAAGATTTTCTTAGTGTGCAACAATGTATAGATGTATAAAAAAAAAGTTCCAAATCCTTTTTAAGTGAGACATTGATTTCATTATATATGGATCCAATTGAATAATTCCTCATACCACTGACACACTAGGATTATGGGTTGATCCTAAGGATGGGTTTGATTTTATAAAATAATTTTTTTGGGATCAGATTGATTCCAACTAGTGTGGTTCATTATCAATTGGTGATAAAGAGCATAACTATTATAAATAAACCATGTATAGGTGGAATGATCTAAATGTCTATACATGCTTCTATAGGATATTTATAATTTTTTAATAAACATTGAGGTCCATGTAGGTGTATAAAAATATAATAGAATGATTATGTATGTAAGTGTGTGAGGATGGAAAACTATGACCTTGTTAGAGTGATTAGGTCATGTGTGGTAAATGTATATCATATTGTCACTGGAAAGTGTTCAATACCAAATCTTAGTATCTACACATTTTCCCATTTTACTCTAGTAATTTAATTTATAGAGTAAAAGGATAAAGTCTACTTAAGTGTGTGTAACACAAATTGTATTTTGGGAGATGGGTCTAATGTATAGCTTTTCTCCATGAAAACTTACAAGTAATTTTTATTCAATGTCTATGTGTGAAATATGAAATCTATAAATTTTAAGATAAAGGGTTAGAGTACACTTATGTGTTGGTGAAAACCATTTTGTTTTCATGGCTTGTATTAGATGATGCTTCCTCATTAAAGAATTTGAGAATTGGGGTGATCATTCTCAAAAATAATTTAGTTTTAGGATATTGAGTTGGGAAATCATATGCCATAACCCTCATGAATGTGAATAAAATTACACAAAGTATTAACCCAAATGAATATGTACAAAAAATATAGAGATAACTATGCATCTAATTTCAACTCAAAATAAAACACTATGTAGGTAAAATGAGAGAACCAATTAGGTAATATTTTATCATAAATTAATCAACCACTACAAGTGGATTATAGATTAAAATGTAATGTTTTAGTCCATTTTGATTAAGTTCACTCCATGTAAAAATAGCAAATCATGATCACAAAGGAATGAACAATGTTCATGTTCCCATCATGTATGTAGGTTTGATAAGTGTGAAGTGTAATTACATCCATTTTAAATTTGAAAGAAACTCCATTTTTGTGTGTATATACATGAAAAAATATCATGGCCCCTGAATCTATATGATAAATTTGGGAACTTTTATTCTAAAAGTATATGAATATGAAAATATGAAATTTTTTTCCTATAGATTGTTTTGCATATTCCCACATATATGTTTTAATTTTTATTGATTTTATAATTGATGTCATTTAGCTAAAATAATTTGATATATGAACCACCTAAAACTATGAAACATGCTCTCTACTCAAATTTAGTATTCATGTAGGCTTATCTCTATAAGACAAACACATGATAAGTCACCCTTTTTGAGATGAGGGATGTATCATGTAAGACATACATATAAAAATAATAACTAATGGTATCATTTCATGTGTAAATATAACATCATGTAATATCATTTGACCATGTGGATAATATTTCAACATAGTAATGTATGTAACAATAAAGGCATGTACATAACATATGGAATGCAAGGCATGTATGTATCATGTATATATGGGTATGTTAATGAAGCATGTAGTATATGTATTTATAAATAAAAATATACAATAATAGTGCATGATATAAATTTAAAAACCCATCAATTTCAACAAGTAAATTAAATGGAAGTGTTATTTGTCATATGTATAGGGCAAGGGACATGATATGTCATAATAATCAAGGTGAAAGCCACATACAAGATGACATAAAAATATCACAAATAAAGGAAATTAATGGATGTGTCATCAATAAATACAAAGGTATAAACATAATATTCATGTTCAAATTAATCTATAATGTAAATTAAAAATAACATCAATGAAGAATAAAATAAGAAACTAGTCTACACCATCCATATGTATCAATGTCATATCACCGTAAAATGGCATATCATGTGTCATTATGTGATAAATGAGTAACTACAAAGTCATGTGTATTTAATATAGTTGGATCAACAAGGTAAAAAGGTCATATAAATATATATCCTATGATAGTTGAACATGTGGGACAAGATTCCCTTAGTATCAACATGACTACTAGGTAGAGGGAAAACCAACATCTTTATGTGCATGTGTAATCTAAATGTTCTACATAGCACTCAAATACCATGAAATTAATGTGTATTTAAATAATATTCCATATGCCAATCATGTAATAAATAAAATATTTAAAATTTTAAATTATTATCACTCAAAATGTGTACCCTTGTGTGAATTACTCTTGTGTTTTATTATGCATAATTATTCTACACCTAGCACCTTAACTTTTAAGCTAGAGATTGATTCAGTGTCTCATTATAAAAATGGTATCATCCCCCAAGGTGTGGTAATATTTCAATCCATGGGATGAACCTATGAGGTAGGATATTTATTGAGCATTGCTTCTATTGTTGAGACTTGGAATTGATGTTATCATTAATGTCAAAAGTTGTTCATGAGGAGACTTGAGAAGGTTTATGCATAAGATGATAAGTATTGTACATGAAGGAGCATGGTGGCCTAGTAAAATGGATTCACAAAAGAATAAGAGGATTTTATAGGAAACTTGATCATGTTTATGAATCATTAGGGCTTTTAGGAGAGCTTTAATGTGAGTCTATAGGGGTAAGACCTACAAACCTATCATGCAACTAGATTAGTTCTAAACCCTAACTAACCCAGTAAGGTACCAAGAATTGTTTTCAAGACGTATTAAGGATGAAAATAATTTTTATAACATTTGATAATTTTACCCATCATGTGAGTGAGGTGGAGAGTGCATGAAAAGAGGCTAGAAGGTATGTTTAAAGGCCTAATGAGACTTGCAGATCAAGAGCCTAAAGAGCAAAGAGAGAGATGGTGGCCTAATGGGGTATTATGATACTTTTACAAGGTAATGATGGACAAATTAACATTTACATAGGTATTTCATGTTATTTTAGGTATGTTGACAAAGCTTGAGGTTAAAGTATGAAATAAAAGGAATGGAATGTTGTTTTAAGGTTTCTTGTGTGCATAGAATAAATGATTCTCAACTAGAGAAGAACTTTATTGTAATAATTATCATGTGTAACCTTTACATGATAAATTAATAAATTAGTGGTATATGGATACTAGTCCTATGTCAAATTTATAAGCATTGGTTTCTAGATAAAGGGCATATGTTTTATGAATGACCATTAAGTCTATAAGGTGGTTTAAACCTCTCTAAAACCCTAACTTTGACTTAATATGGAAGATATTGATGGAAATGGATAATAATGGATTAGATGAAATATTTTATGATTGTAACATGTATTATACTCTCCCAAGTATCTCCAAATTACATTGGTTTGTCATGTGAGTGAGTGGACCCTATAAAAAAAGCCTCATTTCTCATAAATTTACTATAGTAGGCAGGGTTGATCGATTCAAAGTTATTAAATGGATATATGTTTAAGATTGAGACTTATATATTATTACCATGGTGGTTTTTGAGTAATTTATATACTTAATATGTTCTAAACTTGTCATGTAAGTTGACCTATTTTTAAAAGGCATAATGGTGCAAATAGTGAGAAAAACTAGGAAAAAGTGGGAATAAGATTAGGAATGTGTTGTCATAGCTTAGGGATGGATCAAATGTATGGGGTTGTTTTTAAATAAATATAAAACATATACCTATTAGATATAATTTTTGGATATGATTGTATATAGCATAAAGTTTCTCTCAAATTGACTTGTCTAATTCTATGAGGTCTATATACAGT
Source organism: Torreya grandis (assembly GCA_037957365.1). Taxonomy (NCBI): domain Eukaryota; kingdom Viridiplantae; phylum Streptophyta; class Pinopsida; order Cupressales; family Taxaceae; genus Torreya; species Torreya grandis. The sequence continues at coordinate 407,935 of JARHVA010006155.1, read as the reverse complement.
GAAGCCATTAGATTGGTTAGTAAGACCAATATTGATATTTGATAATATAATATATTTATTTTAAGATTATATGATAATTTTTTATTATCATATAAACTAATTTTAATTTAACTAAAGTGGTTCTAAGTCATTATTTCCATGACTATGTTTTGGAGCTTATTGATAGTTTAAAGTAAACTACTTGTAGATAAGGATTTGAGTTATTTTGATTTGAATTATGAGATAAAAATGAAAATGGTGATGAATATTAGGTAATTATGATTCTTTTTAAATTATTTTTTCCATTATTATTTTTTAAATATTGTGTTTTTGGTTCAGTTGTTCAAGACAGACTTTCTAGGTATACACAGGCCTAATTATGAATAGTGCGAATGACATGGTTCAAGTGGTGGTTGGAGATAAAATGTATCATGGACAAAAAATTATATTTTTATGAGTATATTCAAGTTAAATATGTTTTATTCATTATATGTGATAATTTTGAGGTTAATCCAAGTTGTTCAAAGAGTAACATGTGCTAATGAAGGCCTAATAGAATGAAGTCTCCTTATTTGGTCTTATATGCTATGATTGACCTATTTTAATTATTGGTTAATGTTTTTTACATGTAATAAGCAATATTTATTTAAAAAAACAAGTGATAAAGTGTTATGTCTGACCAATAGTTATATGAGTAAGAGCCTAGTATAAGAACAAGGCCTAATAGGCCTAATTATTTAGGTTGAATGAATGTGTGTTGAAGTGAACGAAATAGACATTTGAAAAGTTAAAGGATGTGTTATAAATGCTTGGCCCACATAAAAATATTATGCCTAGATGGATTAGGTTTCTAATGGATGAGTAGATAGACAAAAGTTCTAGATGGAATGAGTGGTTCAAGGATCTCATTTTACCAACAAAGATTTTGAAACTCTTTAAGTTCACTTAAAGTGTAAATTGTAAATTTATAAGGGACATGTATAAAGTGTTTTAGAGACCTTATTGGATGTCAAGAGTTATTTTAATAAGTATGGAGGTGCATAACATTCATTTTGTTCTTTATTATGTTCATCTAGATATTCTGGGTCTAGTAGTAGAAGTTCTGAGTACGTAGTTTGCTGACATTATCATTACCACATGAGGATGAGTAAAAAAGAATTGATCATATTATTGTGATAAAATTAGTCCCTATAAAATATGTTCCAATTTTAAGGTCATCTAATGAATCATAAAATAAGATATGAAGATTCAAATTTGACCTCTTAGATAAATTTTGCTAAGTTTCCATACTTAGCCAATTTGAAAAGAAGCTCAAATAGAGCTAAGTGGGTAGTTTGATAATGTTATATCTCATACATGTGGAAGTATCAAAAGAAAATTAACACATGTGCATAATCAATTTTTTTCCTAGATCATATGTGCTAAGTTTTAGGCCATGCATCTAATCACATTAAAAGTTATGCATGTTCAAAGTTGTCTCCTCGGATAGAATTCACCAAGTCTCCATACTTAACCATTTTCAACCATGATAGAAATGTGAACGTCATGTAAAAAAAAATAGGTTATCTCACTTGAACATTTTATAAACACACTTATAAATCTCTCAGTGTATTGGATCAATTAGGTTTATCTCTTTTAGTATTAAGAACATCTATTAAAAATTTGGTGCCTCCATGACCTTTTTGCTTCTAGATCCAAGCCTTCAAATTTGGTAAAAAGTGATTGATGTTCACGTAGATGTCAAATTAGAGATCTATAAAAAATCCATTAGAGTTTAAATTTGATGGTCTATAGGACATCAAATACATCCACATGGATCTTAAATTATGATTGCACATACATCAATTTTAAGACATAGTAAATAGCCATTGGTTTTAAAATAATGGGTCCTAGGCAGATATAATGACACATGTTGGATCATATATTTAGATCTAATAGAAAGAAAAGTTTAAAGGGGTTAGTAAATATCAAAATCAAATTCATGCATGACAAGTGTTAATAACACATTCAACTAGTGAAGGATCACCAATTAGTATTCATCTAGACAAGTAAGAACTAATAGAATGAGATGGGTTAACATGTTAATGAGCTAAGTTAGATATCAACATCCAATTAAAACAAATGTGAGCCCATGAATTTTGATGGAAGTTAAGGAACCATTTTCAACTAGAAGTAAATATGTCTTATAGGATTATCTTTTTGCCATTAAAGCTCAATCCAATGTTATTAAAGCAACACACTATGTAGTAAGACATAAGGAACATAAAGGGACCACCATTAAATCTAAATATAGAAATCTGGTTCATAAATTTATATCGATCAGGGTTATTTTTGTAATTATGTTTATCTTTTTAATAAGGATCCATGTATATCTAGAACTGTTGGTTCTTGCATAGATAAATTAGGTGTTTTTGGGCCTATTTGGCTCTAAAAAAAGGTTATGTAGTCTATAGGTCTATATTAATGTGGTAGATATAGGAGAACCAATAACCTTAGATTGGTTTTCATCTATATAATGGACCTATGATCTAAACATGGAGATAGGGTAGATACATGAATACTGTAAAGGGGTCTTCATCCTTCATCATGGCCATAGTTTTGACAAGAAGTTACCTAAAATACACCAAGCCATGATTCTTTCAGATCCATGAACATGAAGTTTTATCTTCAAGCATGAGATGGCATGAAAGATCAAAGAAAAACTCTAGTGTTAGGACTATAGCTAGGGGCATTCAATGCATCCTCAAGACCTTCAGGTAATTTATAACTCAATAAGTCATGGGTAGTGTCTTGATTGATCAGAAGGGTGAAAATTTTCATTAGATAAGGAACAAAAGGTGGAAACTTAGGTTCAACTAATAACCCAAGATAGTGTGTTCTCTTTCTAATGGCATGCTTGCACATTCTCTCTTTTTATTCTCCTAAGTATCCTAGTCTCATTATCATTAAAGGGGTTATTAGATCTTAGAATTTATCATTCTTGTTTGGGATAAGGATACTCATTGAGACTCTTGAAAAAGTGTGCTCATTTGATATGGTTAAACCCTATCAAAATGTTGTAAGAACTACCGTTTAAAGTAATAAGATAAACTATTTGCCCATCTCTTATCTTTAATCAATGATTAACATGCTTATGTATGGTGAATTTGTCCTTATGATTTCCTCTTTGAATGTGTTTTCAAACTAACTTGCAGGTGTAGATTATTGTTCTACTTGGACCCTCTTTTATGAAATATTTATGCAACTAGTGAGATTGTGAGATTGAGTAAGCCATAGTTGTTTTTTGTTGATCCACTGTGTGTTAAAGCTTATATGAGTGTCCATTTAACTTTGGTACAACACCCTTTTAGCCTTACTAGGATCCTTTATTATATTTCTAACCCTTTTCCTTATGAAACATTATTTTAGCATTATTTTTAGGGGAGAATCAAGAATAATCTAGCCTTCTTTGGAGGTTCAACCCCACTGTAGGTAACACACAGCCTAGGGTTGTTCCCATTGTGTATATCAATTTTAGGGATCATAAAGAACTCTCCCTAAGGGTATAAATTTATCCTACAATAGTTTTTGGCATGCTTGATGATACCACACTCCAAAAATGAATATTGATCAAAGTTGATGCTAGTTTGATCAAATTTTTAGTAGTTCAGTTATCAAGCAACAACATCTAGTGACTCCAAAAGTAACAATAAACACTCTAGTGTAGAAAAATAGCTTCATTTCATGCCAAAGGTGATAACAAGATCAACTTCAAGAGGTATTCCTTTTGAATTTGTTGAACTACCTTTAGATTAAGTAAAAATATTAAAGTTTGCCAATACATATCCATATTAGGGAATCTTTAATCATAGGTCATTTTAAAGCCTACCCTTGCAATAAGACCTTTATTATATCCTTTCATAGCCATGGCATCCCCTAGATAATTTTTGTATTTTAATGGACAAAGTCCTCTGGACTTTACCCAATATGATAACATCTTAGTTATAACCCTTAAAAGTGTGCTTTATTATGTTGGTGATCAAGCTAAAACACCTTCTAAGCACAACATGTACATATCCAATTTTTTTAATATCTATAATGTCAATAAGGAAAATATAGCTATTAGGTTATTAGTTACTTATTTTAAAGGAAAGGCCCTATTTTGGTATAGAAGCCTTGCTACTAATTCCATTAAAATATGGGATCAATTAAGAGGAGCCTTGTGTAAAATATTTGAGGAGAAAAGTGACCATTTGTCATTTATAGAACAACTAACTACCCTTAAAAGATATCTTTATGAAGTCATGAAAGACTTCAACATAAGGTTTTAAAAAACTTGGGATAGAATCACAGTCTCAATTAGATTGACCCCTAACTTTGCCTTCTTATATTATTTAAAGGATTTAAATAGTGATATAGCATTGATGATCCAATCTATGGGAGGAAATATACTTCTAGATGCATATGAGGTGGCCATCAAAATAGAAATTATCAAGTTCAAGGTGGCAAGCTTATACCTAGACCACCAATGCCCTTATTTCCTAAAATTAGACCAAATCCTATTGATATCCTTATACTATATATCATTCCTCCTACACCAAAAATTAATACAATACCTGCACCAAGACAAGAGAAAGCTTCCACTAGTGGATCTAGTGGATCCGAAGACCAAAAGAACTTCCAAGATCTCAAAAGCATGTTTCAATCCTTAGGAAATGAACTAGTAAATGTCAAAAGGTAGAAAGATTTAAATAGGCCTTATCAAGGTTCATATCAACCTCAACAACAAGATTTCCAAGAACATAAGCTACCATACAAAGGGAACCATCAAGGCTAGGGCTAATGTCAAAATGAAGGACAAGGGCAACATGGATACAATAGGCAGAATAACTACAATCCTAATGTTTTTATCACTTTCAAAACCTTGGTACTAGTTAAAAATAATGTGGCTCAAGTAGCAGAGGGTCCCATGCCTTAGAACTAATCTTTTGGTCAACATATTATCTCAAATATTAACCTCAACCAAGCCTTCAATGATCAATGGTAGCAAGTTTCTAATTCTGGGTACAACCAAGCTCTCATGGCCCAAAATGTAGAGGTGCATATGATTAAAAAACCAAAAAAACCTCTATAAGGTCAAGGGTCTAATCAGAGACCAAACTAGATATATGCTACCATGATAAACTATGAATAAGAAGAGTGTTATGCACTCAACCAACTAGTTAATTGTAGACTAGCCTCTATTTTAGTGGTAGTAAATATAATATTTAAAAGAAGTAACATGGATGGTAATCAAGAAATAGTCAAAGAGATTCTTACCATTACTCCTTCACTGATAAAGCCAAATGAACCTACTATTACTCCAAAGGTTCCAAGTTCCCTAAAAAATCATAACCAAGGGAATCATTTTATGTCCCAAGACTCACAAGTTCAATAAAAAATAGTGGTGGTTCCCAAAGCATAAGGAAAGGTTGGTGGTTCACCCATCAACATTGTTGAAAAAATGAATAAATCTAATGTGAGTTTGCCCATGTGGGATATGCTCTGCATGCCTAGCCAATTTGACATTCTTTAGGAAGGTTTGTCCAAGATTAATATTACAATAGTTGTAGAAAAACTACTGATCAAGGTGAATTAAGTTCTCACCAATGCAACTAAAGGGCCTAATGAAAGGCAACTAGATAAGGTGGTCAAAACTCCTCTCTTCTACATCTTAGTGATCATTACAAACTCTTTAGTACATAATTGCTTAGTGGAAAGTGGGGCTAGTACCTCGATAATTCTAAAGTCTATAATTGATTAGCTTGGTCTAATATATGAGCCAAAATCCAAAGTGGTACTACATCTTAATGGTTGATGAACCCATAAAATGGCTCATTATATACATAAAATAACATCCATTTTTTTCCATTAGAAGTAGATATGCATATAGTTTCCAAACTTATAGTGTATTTAGAATAAAATAGTAGGTATATATCATGGTTATGTCTTTAGAATTTATTGTTATCTATTGGTTAGCTACTTCTAAAAATTATTGGGAAAAATCTGTCAATAATTGTATATACAATTCATAATACACTAAGAATTATTCAAAGTATGAAAAATAACCATGTTGAAGTCTTCTATAGAAAGATATAGTATTTTGATTAAGATATGGACTCTTATAGGCTTGATAAAAAATACTACAACATTTCAAATTACAATAGGCTGTTTATAGTAGCTATAGATTACAATAGGCTTGTTACAACAGCTATGGATTATAGCAGCCTTACTATAGATTACAATAGGCTTACTACAGACCAACTAAGGATTACATCAGACCAACTATAGATTACATTAGACTAGCTATGGTTTTCACCAGGCTTACTATGGATTTTACTAGGCTTGTTATAGATTTTACCAAGCTTGCTATGGATTTTAGCAGGCTGTTATGGATTTCAATAGAATTTCTCTAAACTTTAAGAAAATTACTACAAACTTGTTTGAAAATTATTTCTAAGAGTATTTTAATGTTCTAGATATCATGAATAATGCTTTATATATATATATATATATATATATATATATATATATATATATATATATATATATATATAAGAGTATAAACTTTCTATTTGAAGATTATATTTAAATATAGATTTATGTAATTTCATTTATAATAATTAAGCTCTCTCCATATTTGGTGGAGATCAAGATTAGGTAGTAATCGATTTATTTATTAAAATAAATATATCTCTCCATATTTTGTAGAGATTGAGACAGGATAGAGTATCTCATATTGTTATTCCCAAATAAGGTGTCAGTTAGAAGTATGGAATTATAAATGCAACCTTCCACACCCAAATCAATTAATTAATGCACTTTTATTTCTATTATTATGAGCAGCCCATCTGAATTTTGTGTTATGAATAAATCTTCTTTTGAGGAATGAGTTGGCCGCTCATTCCAAGGAAGATGGATCAATGTATTTTCATTCTTTTATTTTTTAACTATCATTCTACTATAAATTCTTATTTTATTTTCTTATTTATGTAAATAGTTTTTTTGTATAGTTTGTTGTAAACCTCTAGTTGTTTTATGTGTTTTTCATTTGTTTTCAATGCAACAATTTATTTCCTATAAGTGTGATTTACTTTATGAAAGTATGATCTTTAATTATATCAAGTGTGATTTCAAATTCTAGTAAGCGTGATTTTTAATTCCTACAAGTGTGGAGTGTGATAGAAGGAACCGTTTGCCAAAGGTCTCTTTCTCTTTTTGCATACAGCCTTTAGACATTAGCCCTAGATTGGTAATATTAAATGAAGGGTATTGATGACACCCATTATTTTTGGTGTCATTATCGGGGAGCCATGATGTTATTAGAAGATTCAAATCTGGTGAGAGGGAATATTTCTTTACAAATTTTGTGACAAGAGATACTTAGTTAATGGTTACTTTAGGATTTATTTTCTGTAACATAGAATATAATTTTTTTTTTATAATTAAGAATTTTAGATTTTAAAATAAAAAACAAAAACCCTTAAATACTAATATTGTTTTGTAGGAAATAACAACTGCTAACATCATGAAGGAAGATCTAATTGTTGATGTAGGATGAAAATAAAATTTTGAGATAGCTAACAAGATGAAGAAAATAATTTGATAAATGAATTTTTGTAGTTCTTCATAATCAATAAATCTAAAATAGAGAATGATCTATTTTTGAAATTAGTTTGATCGACTATATATGATTGTGGAAATCTATAAAAATATAGCTACACCTTTTTCAGAATCGCCTATAATGGATCACACATACGTTTAAATGATTCTCGAAAAGTTGCATGATAAAAAAAGGTGAAAATAACTATCAAATTGGCCTTTGGTTATTTTAAATTTCCTCATACCTACATTCTTGTTATTAAAAATATTTTGCTAGTTTTTTTGGTTAAAAAATACAAATAGTTTCTAGCAAGATAAGATTGTACATCAGATTTTGATTGAGGACAAAATTTAAAAATTTAAAAAGGGAAGGCTAAAGTTTACATGGTGGATAAAGTATACAAGGATATGGAATTACAAATAAATAAAATCATGCTAATGATTTCTACTGAAATAAAATGGTCCATAATTCAATTTGTGTAGTTACTGAAGGTAGACTACTAAGCCAAAATTATGGGGGTATTTGATCTCATAAATAAGCACAATTTATTTTTAGCAATGATAGATTTAATAAATCAAGAAATTTAAAGGTTAAAAGCTATATGATATATTAAAAATAAACTATTACTCTAACTAAAATCTTGGAGATTTTATCTATTAAAATGTTGCACAGGGATTTCGTTCTAATCTAATATGGATTACTAATTTGTATGCATGATAATCAATGGTTTTTATGCTATGTCATGAATCAAAGAGATTCGTATGGATAATTGTTAAATCAAGACAAGTCAATGGATGGAGAAATTCATGCAAAGATTTATGGATGGACTACAGAAATATAGTCTCTTAAAAATCTTGCATATAATATCACTATACGTAGAAAGTTGTTTTGAAAAAAGTCCACATGGTTCAAACAAATTAAAAATAGTAAGAACTCACATGCAAGGTAGATTATGGAAGAATTAGATAAGGATCATGTAATAGATTTGATAAATTAATTTGCATTATGTAACAACTTTGGTGTCATAAAGATATAACTCCATATTTTGTGTGAGTCAATCATCTCAACAAAATCATTGATTTTTACTAATTTTTTGCATGTAAAGTTTGATGATTTACAAAAAAATATTTCTATTTTCTCTTTGACTAACCACCTAGTTTACACCAAAATTTATGGAATTCTTTCAAAACCAAAGTGATAACACCTGATAGAAAATATCAATTGAAATACTCAAGATCCAACTATTTCAATTTTTATTTTCTCTTTGAATAATTACTAGAGTTTATTATAAATTATGTAAAATTATTTCTAAGCTATAGCCATAATGTCTAATTGAAAATAAAAATTGAAATACTCAAAAATTCATCTAGTCTCATACTAGATGTTTATTCTATTTTTTTTGTTTGTTGTTAAGTTTGCATGGATGAGAAGTTTGAGTAACAAAAAAATGAACATAGTCTAAAAATAATCAGACTTTCATTTTAGACATGACTTGCATGTAAACCAGAACATAAAATTTACATATACTCATATGAGACTGAGTATTTAATAATTTGAGTGTTGTAGATGCTAAAAATTTCATGCTTTCAGCAAGTCATCTCAAATAACATGAAATTATCCAAAAATATTCAATGCTAAGTAGATTTATGATTACAAAAGTGCTAAATTGGACTTGCACTAAAGGGACTCTGGCCCTCAACTCAACCTTGTATTGTGATAAGGAGTACATAAGGGGAACTACCCCTTGACCCCAATAGGGGCTACCACCCCAAACCACTAATTTTAATTTCCCAACCAAAGAAGAAGATATAGACAATCTTGCTCAACATGATGCAAATCCATGTTAAGTTATAGATCAAAAACATAGAATTTTCAATTTGTAAGCATATGCATACAGAATATATTTGCAATAAGGAATCCAAGGACCTCTAAATTTTAGTTATCCATGTATGTTTTTCAAATTCTAATTTACAACAAATAATTCAATAATATAATTTTACCTTCCATGTACAAAATAATAGTTAGTATTTTCTACATAGTTCATAATAAAAAGAATTGATGACATTTCATTTCACTCATTTCTATCCATATTTAAGAATTAGATAAACGCATATTTCACTTGCATAATAATAGAACTTATTTGAGAAAGTTCTTATTCTCCACATTAAAATCTCATTAGTAATAATGTTAATTCCTAAACCATTAGTCATTCTTACATGGATTGAAATGCATTCTTTCATATACATTCAAATGTTCATCTTAACATTCTATTATTTGTGTTTATAATTCTTTGACATGGATGATAATATACTTGTCTAGAAAGGATTTGTTTGTTTTTTGTATTTACATGATACTTTAATTACAAAGAGTCATTTTGGAGATGAAAATTTATATCCATGACTTCAACAAGTAAATGGCAGATTATCCTGAGTTACCTTTGACAATAGAATGCAACAAAATCAGCAAGTGCCTATCCCAAGTTATTGGTCATCACTATAAAGACTAATGCTGAAGAATGTCAACATACAAAAAATTACAAGCCACATTTGTGAGCAGTATGAAGATGCATAGAGTCTATGTCTAACATTTTCCATGTCATCAGTTTTCAAAAAATAAAAAATAAATAAATATAAAAACTACAAAAAAAATCAATAATGAAAACCTTTGGGAATTTTTGGTAGCCGTGGTTTGAAAAAAATTTTACTGGTAGATCAAGTGTTGGAATAAAGAGCCTTGATTAGAAAACTAGTTTACTGGCTAGTCAAGGGAAAAACATAAAAAAATAAATAGAATATAATTTATCCAATGGAATAATTAATGCATTTTTTTTACATGGTTACTTACTTTTTTTCTCTTATTTCCATCATAACAAGACTTTAATTTTCTCAATATTTTTCATTTTGGATACCATGGAAATAACACTAAAAATTAAAGGTATGGCACCGTATTTTACTTTATTATTTTACATTTAAATTTACTTGTAAGATTTTTTGTTACATGAAGATCCACTCTTAAAAACAATTTGTTATGGGGAAATGGATAAACTTTCATCTAATATTGTGTAATCTCATCCCACTTCATTCATTTGTCATGCATGAAGACATGTATGAGCTTAGGTGTGGGGAAGGAGAATAGCTTTGAAGATATAAGAATTGGGATTATCCAATCATTCAAAAATGGTTTGATCTTGATCATGGTACATAGTTTTAAAAAGAATAAAAATTTCATGGTACATAGTTTTGAAAGGAACAAAACAAATTATGTCAAAAGTTTCTTTGTGGTTGAAATACATATGTGTAGACACATCAGGAAATTCTAAACACAAGAACCCGCTCTTACCTCATTAAAAAAAGAAGAAAATAAAAGGAATGAAAATAATAATAAAAGAAAGAAAGAAGAAAATATGAAGAGAGAAACATGAGAATTCCACACAAGAACCAATGTTAAAAGGATCTAAAAGAATCTAAGGATAGTAGGAAAACCCTCCACACAAGAATCTAACTTTAAATGTCCATTTTCATTACCTAATTTTGTCTGAATATATTTCATTATACTTGTACAAATGAAATCAATTTGGGAATCCCATTTTAAGTATGAAGATAATTCTAACCCATGCATATATACCATGATGTTTTAAATAGTGGCATGCATGAGATTAGGTGTGGGGGAGATGATGAGCCTATAAAATGGCTTATTATATCCATAAAATAACATCCTTTTTCTTGCATTATAAGTGGATCTAAATGTTGTTTTTAAACTTAAAGTTTATTTATAATGAAATAGTAAGTATATATCATGGTTATGTCTTTAGAATTCTTTTTTATCTATTGGTTAGCTATTTTTAATGATTATTGGGAAAAATTTATCAATAAATGTATATATAGTTTATAATATGATAAAAATGATTCAAAGTATGAAGAATAACCATGTTGAAGTCTTCTACAACAAGATCTAGTATTTAGTCAAGATATGGACTGCGACAAGTTTACTACAAAATCCCACAATAGCTCTAGATAACAATAGGCTTGTTACAGTAGCTATAGATTACAATATGCTTGTTACAATAGATAAAAATTAAAATAGGCTTGATATGGACCAGCTACATATTACAAAAATCTTGATACAGATTGGATATGGATTATATTAGACTGGTTATGGATTACAGCAGACCATCTATGGATTTCACTAGGCTTATTACAGATTTTAGCACCTTGTTATGGATTTTAACAAGATTGCTTCAGAATTTAAGAAAAATGCTACAGACTTATTTGGTATGTATTTCTAAGAGTATCTTAATGTTCCATCTCTAACAAAGACTGCTTTCCATTTATATTCTATATATCTATTTCTATGTATAGACTTTCTATTTGAAGATTATATTTAAATATAGATTTATGTATTTTCATTTCTAATAATTACGCTCTCTCCATATTTGGTAGAGATTGAGATTAGGAAGTAATAGATTTTTTTATTAAAATAAATATCTCTCTCCATATTTTGTGGAGATTGAGATAGGATAAAGTATCTTAGAATGTTATTCCAAAATAAGGTGTCGATTGGAAGCATAGAATTATAAATGAAACCTTACACACCTGAATTAATCAATACACTTTTATTTCTATTATTTTGAGTAGCCCATCTAGAACCTATATGATGAATAAATCTTCTTCTAAAGAATGAGTTGGCCACTAATTCCAAGGAAGATGGATCAATGTATTTTCAATCTTTTACTCTATAATTATCATTTTGCTATAAATTCTTATTTTATTTCCTTATTTCTATAAATAATTTCTTTTGTATAGTTTGTTGTAAACCTATCAGTATTTTATGTGTTTGTTATTTATTTTCAATGTACCAATTTATTTATTACAAGTGTGATTTACTTTCTAAAAGTATGATTTTTTATTCTAGCAAGTGTGATTTTAAATTCTAGCAAGTGTGATTTTGAATTCTTACAAGTGTGGAGTGTGATAGAAGGAACCATTTTCCAAAGGTCTCTTTCTCATTTTCCATATAGCCTTCAGACACCAGCCTTGGTTTGATAATATTAAATGAAGGGTATTGACAACACCCATCAATGGTTCTTATACCAAGCCATCTATCATAATCATAAACCTCAATATGACCCTACATGCTTGTCTTAGTGTCTTAGTGGCTCAAGATGTATTGATCTTGGATGTGCCTCCTCACTTTTCACTATTCTTATCTAGAGAGTTCACAATAAACGTAAGGAGATATCTTATAGTATATTGGTCCTATATGGCATTTAGGATAAGGTATGGTGTCAAAGTGTCATCAAAGTTGATCTCATTGCATAATTACACAGAGAGCCCTATATACCAAATAATGTCAATATCAATTGCACCATCATTGATGAGGATGAATTTGTAATGGGGAAAGAGTGGAACACTCATCCATTAGAGGTACCAAATATGTTCTTGGATGAGATATGAAATGACATCTAGTTGGTGGACCCCTTAGAAGGTGTTGAAGAAAGGGAATTAGGTGTCTACTATTTGCATGAATAAAGCCAACCCATTCCATCCCTCATAAGGCCTCAATAAGATCCTAGTTGTCTATGGAAGTTATTATTTGATGTTTCAAGGAGAAAGTATGTGGTGGGTGTAGGTGTTATGCTAATATCCCCTTGAAATGATAATTACTTCTCTTCATATAGGTTCTAATTCAGCTACATTTGTAATGCAATAGAATATGAGGGTTTCATCCATGGCCTTCAATGGGATACTAAGAGAGGGATTAAGTGATTTCAATTCTATGGGGATAGTGAATTGGTTGTACACCAAGTTAGAGATCATAATGACACTAAGAACCCTTTAATTAAGTCCTACAAACATAGTGTATGGGACCTAATTGAGAAATTTAAGGCCTTCAACATCTAATTAGTGTCAAGAGGCCAAAATAAACATGCTAACAGACTAATAGGTGTGGGGTATCATTTTGACATCCCCAATGAATTGAAAGGAACCAAGGTGAAACCACATGTCAAAGTGGCAATAAGACCATCAGCTCCAGATAATGAAGCTCATTGGTAGGTTTTCAAAAATGACAAATAGATTGCATGTTTCTTTAAACAAGAAGTAGAGTTATCCTTCAGCAAACAAGGAAAATTGAAACATCAGTATGAGGAGTGGATTATTCAATTAAGGTCTAATAATATTATTAAAGGGATAGTCACCTTAGAGGGTCTCTTTCATGAAGGGGACCATATGAGGAAGAATAAATTAGTGATGTCAAATAATGAGGAGAACTACAAGAGAGTTATTATATTTGAAGTCAAGCTCCTCAATCTTGAAAAGGTAAACACTAAAGTTGAAAGGTATGGTTTCATATATTTTTGTAAGGAATATGAAAACATATCTATTTGGAAATATAGTGACCTAAGTGGATTTGACCATAAGTTATCCCAACACACCATAGAGTTAGAGGCTAATACCAAGCCTATCAAATAGAAGCAAAGGCCCATAAACCCCAAGATTGAAGATCTCAAGAGAAAATAATTTACCAAAATTATTAAATATAGGATCATCTTCCCAATTAAGCACTCCTCATGGGAAGCTAATCATGTACCTATCAGAAAGAAGAGTGGGGATATTAGAATGTGTATGGACTTCAAGGATCTTAATAGGGTCTCTTTGAAGGATCACTACCCTGTACCATCCATGGAGGAACTCCTTCAACTAGTTTTTGGTTTATAATGTTTCTCTATCTTAGATGGATAGTTAGGTTATAACCAGGTGTTTGTGAGAGAAGAAGACCAGTACAAGACTACCTTCACCACCAAGTGGGGCACCTTTGCTTATCATAATATGCCTTTTGGATTATCTAATGATGGGGAAACTTTACAAAGAGAAATGGACATGAGTTATAGGGACTATGAAATAAAATGGTACTAATCTACTTGTATGACATCATAGTCTTCTCCAAGAATTCTAGTGATCACATGGACTATTTGAGGCTTATATTCTAGAGATGTAGTGTGTATGGGATCTCTTTAAATCCCAATAAATATGTGTTATTTAGGAATGAAGGCAAACTGTTGGGTCGTATTATTTTAAAATAAGGATTATCCATTGAACCTAATAGATTAAGTTTTATCTTAGCCTTATCCTTGCCAAAACATAAGAAGGGGATCTATAGCTTCCTTGGGAAGATCAACTATGTGAGAAGGTTCATACCTAGTTTTGAAAACTTGGTCAAACATATCACCAGCATGATGAAGAATGTCTAAGTGTTTTCTTGGTCATATGAAGACAAGGAAGCTTTTGAAGCCATCAAGTAGGCCATTTTCCAAGCACCCTAACTCTTAAATCCTAATTTCTCCAATGAATTCATATTGTACACTTTTGCCAATTTTGCCAACATATGAACTATGCTGATGTAAAAGAATGGTTAAGGAATGGAGCAGTTAATTACCTTTTTTAGTCTAAGGCTAGAAAGAGATGAGATGAGGTACACTTTCATTAATAAGAAAGTTCTTGAAACTTAGAGAAGGCTCAAGAATATTAGGCCCATGCTCTCTAACAATAGGATCCATCCTATGGTGTCTCATCCTGGAGTTATAGACTTCCTCCTTAGTAATGATTTGAATGAGAAGAAAGTAGGTTGGTTAATAAAGGTCACGGAGTATGATGTAGAGATCAAGGTCACCAAACTAGTTAGAGGCAAGGGCTTGTGTGAGAACATGGTAAGTGACCTCCAAGAAGATAAGGAATCTATTTTGGTGACCCAAAATAATTCACAAGTAGGTGCACCTCCACTTCAAAAGTGATGGCTTTAAGATATGGATTACTTATTGATAATAGGATAATCCCCCCAAGGTTTGGATAGAACCAAAAGAATATATTTCAAGCTCTAATCCATACCTTATGCATTGATTCATAGAGTTATTTTTATAAGGGACCTCAATGGGTTACTCCTTATATGTATATATGATGACCAAATGACCAAGATCTTAGACCAATTCCACAATAGACCTACAAGAGGTCATTTTACACATAGAACCATAGTAACAAAGATAATAAGGATTGATTATTACTATCCCAATATTTTAAAGGATACTTATGCATGGGTTATAAAATGCCAAAAGTGTGCCTTCTTTGTAGTAAATAAAAAACTAGAAGCCCTTCCACTCAATCTAATGCAGGTGGAGAAACCCTTAATGTAATGGGGGTTATAATTCATAAGGATGATCAATCCACCATCAAGTGTAGGGCATAAATGTGTGCTAACTACAAATGACTAATTCACTAGATGGGTGGAATCCATTGCTTTGAAGAAGGCTAGTGAAGGTGTAATTTTGGACTTCTATAACAACCTTGTGACTAGGTTTGGTGTCTCACCCACCATAATTTCTCATAATGCATTAACATTCCTTGGTATGAAGACAAATGAGTGGGATCTCAAACTAGGCATCTACCACAGCACCTGTTCCAACTACTATCCTCAAGGAAATAGACTGGCAGAGTCCACAAACAAGAACATGTTAAGGATCATTAGGACCATGGAAGAGAATCAGATAACTTATCACACCAAGCTAAGGATAACCTTATGCGTTGATAGGGTGACTCCTAAAACTATATTTGGTAATTCTCCATATGTTTTTGTGTATGGAAGGGAAGCCAAATTGCCTATTTCCTTTGAGTTGCCTATATTAGAGTTGGCACATTAGTTTGAGTTGATGGAGGATGAGCCCACGAATGTGAGGATGATAGAACTCATGGATCTAGAATAAACAAGGGACCTTGAAATGAAAATTTTAGTGCCACATCAAGCTCAGGTCAAAAAGGCCTTTGATAAGAGAGATATAATAAGGAGATTCAATGAAGGGGATCTAGTACTTAAATGGGACTCAAATAAAGCCAAACTAGGAAACCATACCAAGTTTGATAGCTTGTGGAGTGTTCCTTATTTGATCCATGGATACAAAGAACACAATTATTTTTATCTTACCTAACTAGATGGAAAGGTATTACCCATCCTAGTTAAAGGCATTCATTTAAATCCCTATTTTTAGAAGAATTACATCTATTGTAACATATTATACATATTAGAGTAGTTTTTATGTTTTCCTCTAAGTGCCTTGTGCACATTTATTTTATATTATGTTGTTTCCTTTTCCAAAGTGCCTTGAGAATTTTTTTTTTGTTTTTTTTTGGTTCCTTGTTACTTTAAGAGAGGTTCAACTCAGTTGTAGAGGATAATGACTCCATGTCCAATAGACTAGACAAGGAAAATAGACTAGGTTCTTAAGTATAACAAGCATGCTTCCCTATGAGTCACCAAAGATGTTTTCCATTTTTGACCCACATACCAATATTGTTCGTAGATGGATTAGGTTGTTAATGGATGAATAGATAGACAAAATTTCCTAGATGGAATGAGTAGTTCAAGGATCTCATTTTACCAACAAAGCTTTTGAAACACTCTAAGTTCACTTAAAGTGTAAGTTGTCAATTTATAAGGGATAGGTATAAAGTGTTGTAGATACCCTATGGGATGTCAAGATTTCTTGGAATAAGTATAAAGGTGCATAGCATTCATTTCATTCTTGATTGTGTTCATCTAGACATTCTAGGTCTAGTGGCAGAAATTTTGAGTAGGTAGTTTGATGACGTTATCATTGTCACATGAGGATGAGTTAAGAAGAATAAGGCATATAGTTGTGATCACATTAGTCATTATAATATATGTGCCCAGTTTTAGGTCATCTGATGAAGTACAAAAAAATATTTGAAGACTCAAAGTTGGCCTTTTAGATAAATTTTGCTAAGTTTGATAATGTTATATCTCACATGTGTGGTAGTCTCATCACAAAATAGTCACATGGGTCTAGCCATTTTTATGCCTAGAACATATGCACTAAGTTTTAGGCCATGCATATAACTACAATAAAATTTATGCATATTTAAATTTGGCTCGTTAGATAGAATTTGCCAAGATTCCATACTTAGACATTTTCAACCATGACATGCATGTGGATGTCATGAAAAAACACATAGGTCAGATCACTTGAACATTTTTTTAACACACTTAGAAATATTCCAGCCCTAATGGATCAAGTGGGTTTATCCCTTTTAGTATCAAGAGAATCTCCTAAAAATTTAGTGCCTCTATGACCCCTTCACTTCTAGATCCAAGCCTTTAAAGTTGGTCAAAAGTGATGACATTCATGCATACATCAAATTAGAGATAGAGAAAAAATCCATTGAATTTTAATTTTGATGGTCTATGGGATGTAAAATGTTTCCTTGTAGACATCAAATGATGATCATTTGTATGTAAATTTTAAGACCTGGTAAATAGTCATTCATTTTC